>CM051271.1:11423128-11775628 GCA_027921565.1 Artemia sinica | reverse complement strand
TTTATTTTTGTTTGTGTTGTCTTATATATTATATGCCCAGTTTGTCGAATTTGTTTTCTTTATACTCTTCAATTTTGGATGATAATGAAACGATTGAACTGAATTTACAAGCACACTCAGGATTTAGCCCTTCGAATAACCGGAACACTATATTCAACGATTTGGCCGCTTGAGTGACTACATTTTCTACTATATACAAGTAATGGGGTCAATTGAAAGAGGTTAGAGGGCAATTACCCCCTAAGATTTGTTTTCCTCTCTTAAATTTTCAAAATCCATTTTTTTTGGGGGGGAGGCACTCTTTGGTCTTTGGTGTTTTCATTTGTCAATTCAAAAATTGAAAAACCAACAAGCTTATACATCCCCCCCCCCAAGATTTTGAAGAATATATTTTGTTCCCTCATAATTTTTTTTCATTTGTAGAACCGTGTACAAGTGGCTTTATGTGCCACTATATACACAGCATTATTCCCTTTTTCCAACTGGTTGGAAAACTTGAAAGTACTGAAAACTGCTTGAAACTGAAATATTAGGGAAAAGTGAGTTCACACTAAAATCCTTTTTTTCGATAAAAACTAAAGAAATTAAATCGATAGGCTGTAGTTTCTATGGTTCAAAACAGTCAAAACACCCCAATATGTAAATAAAATGAAATATTAAAATGTTAATAAAAGTTTAGAATAGTGTGAGGCCGTCCCTTGGGTAATTGCCTGTTCATATATTTTACTTAAGGCTATTGTGTCTCAACAGATAGCTGCCAGACCGATATTCGTGTTAAGGCAACGCGAATAATGTGTTCCCTAACTGATAGACTGGATAGACAGGGAATGTGAATCAGGCCGCTAGTGGGAAATGTTTCTGGCTTATGGATTTTAGGCCAAATTTGAATCATTGCACTGGTGGATCCAGGGGGCCGGGGTAAAGCATAGCATATATTAAATACGTAGCCTAACCTATGTACCTCCCCCCTAAACCCCAAAAAATAACTGCTTAAATATCGTAAACGTAATGTAAAACTGAAAACTGCGCTTTGCATTCCATTTCTCAATAGCGGTCTCTTGAAAATAACCCGTCTGCCGGGTTTCGTCTCTCATTAGTATATAGAAGCGTCGGTTTTATGCACCAGTACCAAACTTTCCTATTTGCCCCCCTTGTCACATTGCCACCCCCCCCCAAGATTTTGCTCAAGATTTGTCCCTGAATCATTGCACCTGGATCATAAGTGAGGCCCTAGTTACTGTTGCTGCTCTATTAGATAATTGTATTGTGGGTAAAATGAACAAAAATGGATAAACTGACAATAGGAGGGCGGTCAATTTTATATCATTTGCTTTTTCATAAGACACTCTGATAATTTTTACTATCTAGTCTTAAAAGCAAGGTTATGCAGTTTTTGGTAGGAACGGGTGCCAAACTTAAAAAAAGAAACGTGGGTGAAAAATCAATAAAAAAAAAGTTAGTAATATATTGCACCAAGCAGCTAAAGAGGGTGCAGCTTGCCTTTGAAGGTGTAGTTGTCTTTGGAAATCAGCAGATTGTTACTGTTTAAATTTTCACGGACAAAAACTGTTGTCACACTTAGCTAATAATTAGTTTTACTTTTTGATTAACGTACACCTTGGCAACACTGACGAAAGTGTGATAATGCTCTAACAACTTCATAATTCCGAAATAACTAAAAAAAAAAAACTTCTAATAATGACGGATTACAATTATGAATATACCTAGTACGGGTCTAGTGGGCAAATTTTTATTTCATTTTGATTATCTCGGAAGTTTAAGAAATAACCTGATTAGAAATGTATAAAAACCTTTTTATATAGGTTTTTTACTATGTCATTTATTTTGCCTGGTACAGCTCTCCAGGAGGAGTGAGGGAGTAAAAAAGAGTTTTTGGGGCATAGGAACGAGTTCCTTCATTGTTTTGAGATATTATCCTTGAAGGAAAATAAGATTTTTGGAATGAAAATTTCGGGCTTGAGTCCGTGGGTCCGACATCCTGGCACTTCTCAGGTTATTTATCAAATCATGAAAATCGCTTTGTTGTAAATAACTTTTTTTGGAGGCGACAGGGCACTTGTATAATCGAGGATTATCTGTAAAGTATAAGTCTGAAACGACATATTTGGAATGGTATAATCCTATTAACAGATCTGCATTTTTATTAGGAGAAATTGAATTTGAGCTTCATACTTCTGTTCTATCTCCTTCATCTTACCGGCTTGTCTTTCACTACATGATTTATCTCTTTCTTCTGACCATCAACTTGATGTAATCAATATTGGAAATTAAAATACGGGAACTGAATGGAGACACGCTCCTTCATTAGGGTTCTATTCAAGTTCTAGGACGAGTCCTGGATTCTCCATTAAAATATAGGCTTGTACTAAAAGCATGAGGAAACAGCCAATGCATCCGGCCAGAGGAAGATAGGAAGACATTCATCCAATTACTCCTAAGTAACCGTTTCGGTTTCCATTAAATATGGTAAATCATAAGCAGAAATGGCTTAGAAAAATGTCGCTTGACCTTTTGAGTAATTCAGATTCCTCAAATCTTACCACGGTGGAACTTTATCCTGATACCTTTATATGATCGCTTAGAATTTTTTTTTTTTTTGAAAAAGCAGGGAAAGTGGGCGGGTGAGAAGGCCTAAACAGATGAGAAATTCATGAAAATTGGTTAAGAGAATTCAAAAGGCGTAATGTCAGACACCATATTTTTTTGGCAGAGGGAGCGGACTGAAAAACGTATTTCTGTCTTCAATTTTGTTTTGTTAAAGACTGGTTGTTTTTAGGAAAAAGATGTTTCTAGGGAGCTATAATACAGCAAAAATAATTTGAAAATCAAATACTGCATTTTTTGTTTTTGTAAGGGAAGAAAAACAAAAAGACACATTAAAACCTCTAAGAATCTTGAGAACAAACCAAGAGAGGAGGATACTTCAAAGAGGAGATGGAACATCGAACGTGGAAGGTGTTACTGAACTAAACACCCGAACTTGCCAGGTGTAAAAGCTTTCTGTATTAAATTAAAGACCAGTCTTTTACAGAAGAAAGGACTTTTTAAAGCCCATTCGCAATGAGATTTAATAATACAAAATTCTAGCGAGCAAACCTTAAACTATAATCAGGTTTTCCATAAATAATTTTGATTAGCGGAAAAATTCTGACTAGCTATATCTCTGTATTAGTGAACTCTCATTGTGAAGGGCCCAACAGGCATTTAAGATAGAGCTCGTACAATTTGGATATCAAATGTTCCATTTTTTTCTCTCTGTTTTTATTTCTGAGAAAGTCAGTGAGGAAGTCAGAAAAAAAGTAGAAATATTAAAACCTGACAATATCTTAATAATCAAGTAAGATAGGAGATACGAGACATAGGAGAAAAGATAGCAGAAAAGATGAAAGAGGAAATTGAACTTTAAGCACAAAAAAGGAAATTGAACTAAACACCTAAACTTGCAATAAGTTTTTTTTTTTTTTTATCGTGGACCTAATCAAAAGGAGAATTTAATATTTTTTTAACAAGTTTGATGGAATAAAAATTTTCATCGGCTGAACATTCTAGAAAAAAAAACCGATTGACTGATTTGATATGTTGATATCAAATGCTGTTTTGTTATATAATTGAGAAAAAGCAATAAGAAACATTAGAACCTCTAAAAATCTTTAGAATCAAACAAGAAAACAAAAAAAAAAAAAAATGAAAGAAGAGATTAGAAGAGGAGATTAAATCTTCAACATTAAGGAAGAGACAGGACAGTTATACCTGAACTTGGTATAAATTTTTTACTTCATAATAAAGACTTGTCTTTTGACGAAGAAAATACTTTTTATGCCCCGTTCACAATTAGATTTTACCAATGTGGATATTTCGCTAGTGCCGATTTAAGCCAATCAGAAATTCCACAGAATTTTCTGATTGCCTGATAAATTTAAGGAAAAGTTCTGATTGGCTAGATCAGCGCTGGCTGGACCTCGTATTGGTAAAATCTTATTGTAAATTGGCCTTTAGCTATCTAAGATACTAAATAAACAATTTTGATATCAAGTGCGAACTGCTATATTTTTTTTCTGTAAGAGGGAAAAAAATAAATATCAAAGCCTCGGAACCAAATAAGAGGGGAGGAAAACATGAAAAAGAAGATTAAAGTAAACCCTGAGCATGTAATAACCTTAATTTTAGTCTATATTAGAGTTGACTCATTTGCAGAAGAAAATACTGTTTAAGGCTCATTCGTTGCTAGTTTGAGCTCATCAGATTTTCCCCATCATTTTGATTGGCTGAAAAATTCCAGGAAAATTCTGATTGGTTTAAATAAGCGCTGGCTAAATCGCGGTACTGGTAAAAATCTCGTTGTGAATGGGTCTTTAGGCTTCTAAGATGCAGCAAAAACAATTTAGAGCAAGAAACAGTAAAAAAGTATGAAAAACTAAAACCTCAAAATATATTAAGAACCAAATAATTGAGGAGAAAAGATGAAAGAATAGATTGAAGCTCAAAAGTGGATAAAGATATTGAGGTAAACATTTGAACTTGCTGTAGCCTTATTATTTTACTAAAGACCCTTCGTTTGTTACCCATTCTTAAGTCCCATTCACAGTGAGATTTAACTAATACCCAAATCTAGGTAGCAATATTTTAAGGAAATCAGGTTTTTCACAGAGTTTTCTGATTAGCTGCAAAATTCAAGAAAAATTTGTTTGGCTCAAATTAGCGCTGGCTAAATCTCGGCATTGACAAAATCTCATTGTGAATGAGCTTTTGGGTATCTAAGATACAGCAAAACAATTTTAATATAAAATGCAACATTTTTGTTTCCATAAGTGATAAAAAAAAAAGCAATAAGAAACATTTACACAACACCTCTAAAAATCTTCAGAACCAAACGAGAGAAGAACAAATTAAAGAGTAGACTAAAAGAGGATATTAAAGCTCAAACGTGAAAGAGATTTCTTCATTTTCATTTTTGTCTACTATTTATGTTTTTTCTCCTCTCGTTTGGTTCTGAGGTGTGAGATTCAACCTTCTCTTTCATTTTTTTCTCTCTCTCGTTTGGTTCTGAGGTTTGAGATTCAACCTCCTATTTCATTTTTTCTCCTCTTGTTTGGTTCTGAAGTTTGAGATTTGACCTCCTCTTTCCCTTTTTTCTCCTCTCGTTTGGTTCTGAGGTTTAAGATTCAACTTCCTCTTTCATTTTTTCGTGAATTTGTGAGTGACGAGAAGCTGCTACAGCTCACAAAGCAGTCTCGGTTTTCTACCCAAGCAGCTGAGCGTACCTTATTATAGTTTGGACACCAACTTCAAATGCCCCTGCGCTTTCCCACAAAGACGATCTTTTACTTTGACCCTATGGAAGCTGCTTGGAAGCAACCTCACGGCCGACCGAAGAAACGATAGTCCGACAGGCTGTCCAAGTTCTTGGCGATGTCAAACATCAGACCGGGCGAAACGCAAGTGCTCGCAGTGGACAGAAGCGGATGGAGGAGGTAGACGTCACTTTCTACGCCGAGCAGTGCCCGGCATGAGATCCAAGTCAAGTAAGTAATTCTTGTTTAGTTCTAAAGATTTTTAGAGATTTTACTGTTTCTTAATGTTTTTTTTTTCTCGCTTATAGAAATATAATATAAAAATATATAAGGATAATAATAAATCCTTGTAGAAGAGATTGAAATAAACACCGGAATTGACATCGGAATTGTTTATGTTCCATCTTAGATACATAGGTCTATTCACAATGTCATCTTACCATTAAAGAAATTCTCCAACACTCATTTGAGCCAATCAGAATTTTCCCTAAAATTACTCAGCCAATCAGAAAATTGTACGGAAAATCTGATTGAATTAACGAAGCGCTAGCTAAATCTCGGTAGTAAAATATCATTCTGAATATACCTTTAGTTATTAAAGGACACCCTAGACAGTCAATCATTTTGATCAAAAGCATCCGTCAATCAATTGATTAAAGCATGGTTGACCGTCTAGGAACCGATTGAGTCATTCAAATTTTCTATTAATCACCATCAACGCTTGACTCAAGCGTCAAACAGACTCCTAGACGGTCAACCATGCCTTAATCAATTGATTGACGGAAGCTTTTGGTCAAAATGATTGACCGTCTAGGATGTCCTTAAGATACAGCAAAAACGATTCTGATATCAATGATATCTGCTTGGTTAAAGACTAGAAATTGAGAGAGGAGAAACATTTTAATTTAATAATTGGCGTGTTTATTAGCGTATATTAAAATATTAAAATAAAAAGCTTTCAAATGGCAACTGTTGTTACACGCAACCTATAAAGGCAACAAGCATAAACGATGTTGAAATTTTCTTTGATAAATAATTTTTTTTTTCTAGCGAACAGAAACTGGAGAAACTCTCTTTTAGTTTATTCTATGGTTAATTTTGTTTGATTTTACCAAATTTCAAGAGTTTTGGAACTTTAAGAGGGGGGGGGGGGGGTAATTTCTCCTCTACTTCTAAAATTGCATACTCTAAGTAAATGTATTTTTGCTCTGGTAACGTGTTTGGTAGCAATAACACCTTTTTTATCCGCCTTCAAAACACAATTTGGTGTAACCAAAACGAATGAGGGTTTATAATTACTGGTGGCAATAATATATTTTGTTACTGGTAAATAGAGACGTATAAATGGAAAAAGTATGCTTCAATGTTTAGGAACATCTTTCGGGTATGTAACATTACCCTCTCTGTGACAACTCCAAGACAAAAATTCATGCAATCTGACACTGCTTTATTCCCATTCCAACCGGTTACTCCCCCCAAAGAATTTTACAAAGGGACCGGCGGGTATTGTTCTCAGTAAATCCGATTTCACATGTTCGAGAATTTAAATCTTGGCGCTCGTCCGGCAAACAAGGTTCAAAGAGGTTATCCTACATGTTATCATCAGATTTTATAGAAATCTGATATGTTATGAAGATTAGTTCTGTGAACTGGAAAATAGAGTTGGACTGACCATTATCATAGTGCCAGAAAAGAATTCACGGAACCCTTGCTTCAGTGGAGCTGATTATGGATTATAAAATGAAATATGCACCTGTAACTTTACGGTATAATTATTTCCCTTCTTCTAACCCTGCAAGTAAATGTATTCAGTCCGAACAATTAAAATCGTTTGTTCACCCTAAACCTATTATTAATATTAATCTATTAATATAATAATATAGAAAGCATAAGAAAACAGTATATATACATAAGAACTGTAAGTGAGGAGCGATGCTGCTTAATAATAACCGAAACTTTAAAAAAACGAAACTTTGATGTCAATAGATATATCAAAAGAATTGGCTTATTATGTTGATTAATTAAAAAAAAAACTTTTTCACAAAAATAAGCTTTTTTTTAAAAAAAAGTAAAGAACTCCATTAAGCCAAAAATGAACAAAAATAGAATCAAATTATGTCCCAAGCATACAACTACCATAAATCAGTATCAATAAAACAATGAAACCCAAAACAAACAGAAATTAAAATAAGTCAAACTCAAAACGAGCAGAAATTAATATGAGTAGGGTTTCTAGTAGTAGGTTTCTAGTGAGTAGGGTTAATATGAGTAGGCTACATTTTCGTCTAAATTACTACGGTGCAAAAAATAAGCACCGTAGTAATAAGCACCGAATAAATGATATTTATTCCATAAAATCTTAATTAATTTTTGATTTCTTAAGGTTATGAAAGTAAAAACATCTTTAAAAAAAATTTGAATAAAGTACAAATTATATTCTGGCTTTTAGAAAGAATAGGGTTTAGAACCCTACTCAGATTGATTTCTGCTCGTTTTGAGTTTGACATATTTTAATTTCTGTTTGTTTTGGGTTTCATTGTTTTATTGATACTGATTTGTGGTAGTTGTATGCTTGGTAGATTATTTTATTCTATTTTGCTCATTAAACTGACCATACACATTTTTTTCAGTAAAATAAAAATTATATTCTAGCTTTTAGAACGCAGGGGGTTTTGAACCCTACTCATATTAATTTCTGCTCGTTTTGAGTTTGACTTATTTTAATTTCTGTTTGTTTTGGGTTGCATTTATTTATTGATACTGATTTATGGTAGTTGTATGCTTGGGACATAATTTGATTCTATTTTTGTTCATTTTTGGCTTAATGGAGTTCTTTACTTTTTTTAAAAAAAAGCGTATTTTGTGTGAAAAAGTTTTTTTTAATTTATTTCTGTTCATTTTATATTGACATAGTCTTTTTCAGGGAGAAAGACAAAGCTTCTTCTAAACCTAAACAACCATCCCTTCCATAAAAACCTTAAATATCCCCTGGGCATAATTTACAATCCTTGCCCCTTATCTGTGGGGTTTGTTTCAACCCCAAAATTCAGGTTATATGATATTTAGACTATTTTGAATAGAATGGCTATCTCAAAATTTCTATTAGATGCATTTTCTATAGATATGACGATATTTATCCCTTATAATCTTAACTAATTTTTGATTTCTTAAAGTTAGAAAGGAGCGACCCGGCTCAATAGTAACCGAAACTCTAAAAAACGGAATTTTGATATCAATAGATACATCAGATAAATCAGATTTTTATGCTGATTTCAAATATATAAGTTTGATCAAGTTTAGTTTACCCATCAAAAGTTAAGCGCCTGAGAAAATTTGCCGTATTTTCGAAAAAAGGAGGAAACAACCCCTAAAAGTCATAGAACTCTAATGAAAATCACACTATCAGATTCAGCGTATCAGAGAACCCTACTACAGAAGTTTCAAGCTCCTATCTGCAAAAATGTGGAATTTTGTATTTTTTGCCAGAAGAAAGATCACGGATGTGTGTTTATTTGTTTGTTTTTTTTTATTTTCCAAGGGGTGATCGCATCGATCCAGTTGTCCTAGAATATCGTGAGAGGGCTCATTCAAACGGAAATTAAAAGTTCTAGTGCCCTTTTTAAGTGACAAAAAATAGAGGGCATCTTGGCCCCTCCCACCCTCATTTTTTCCCAAAGTCACCCAATCAAAATTTTGAGATAGCCATTTTGTTCGGTAAAGTCGAAAATCTAATTAATATGTCTTTGAGGATGACTTAATCCCCCACAGTTCCCGGGGGAAGGGCTGCAAGTTATAAGCTTTTCCCATTGTTTACGTATAGTAATGGTTATTGGGAAGTATACAGGTGTTTTCAGGAGGAATTTTTTTCTAGTGAAAAAGGGGTCGGAGTAGGGATTATGGAGGAGGATCTTTCCATGGAGGATATTTCCTTGGGGGAAGGAACATTTCCATGAAGTGGGCGCCAGATTTCCCAGCATTATTTAAAAAAACGATCAGAAATTAAATAAAAAAACAAGTTTTTTTTTTCAACTGAAAATAAGGAGCAACATTAAAAATTTAAAACGAACAGAAATTATTAAGTATATGAGAGGGTTCGCCCCCAAGTAAATACCTCGCTCTTTACGCTAAAGTTTTTTAGTACTTTCAAAAGAGCTATCTATTCTAATTAACCGGCCTTTGTGATTCAGGGGTTTGTGATTCGAACAAAATTCGAACTTTAGTGTAAAGAGCGAGGTATTGACTAGGGAGCGAACTCCCTAATATACGTAATAAAAATATACGAATATAGAAATTCGTTACGTAAGTTAATTCGTAAGTTAGGTCAGAACAAAATTTCGAGAAAGCCAATTAGCCAAAAAAAGAAAATTAATATGCGAATTTCGTTTTAATTATTCATCTACGGTGAGCCAAAATCAAAGCTGCATTAATTCAAAATCGTTCAGAAATTAAATAAAAAAAAACAAGTTTTTTTTAAACTGACAGTAAGGAGTGACATTAAAACTTAAAACGAACAGAAATTATTTCGTATATGAAAGGGGCTGTCCCCTCCTCAACGCCTCGCTCTTTACGCTAAAGTGTGACTCTGTCTCACAACTTTATTTTTTAAAACAATAAAAAACTTTAGCGTAAAGAGCGAGGCGTTGAGGAGGGGACAGCCCCTTTCATCTACGGAATAATTTCTGTTTGTTTTAAGTTTTAATGTCGCTCCTTACTTTCAGTTAAAAAAAAAACTTGTTTTTTTTATTTAATATACTGATAGGCCAAAATGTCATACTCAAATGTAAGTATATCTATGTTTACTGTTGTATTATTTATATTTTTTTTTCCTTTAGAGCAGGGCACTTCGTATCGAAGAAGTTGTCGTAGAAACTTCGGAAAGGGCTCATTCAATTGGAAATTGGAGTGGCTTGTGCCCTTTTTATTAGTCGAAAGTGATTGGAAGGCAACTAACACCCCTTCCACACCCCACTATTTCCGAAGCACATCCAATCAAAATTTTGAGATAGCCATTTTGTTCAACGCAGTTAGTTTCCAGATAGAAATTATATTTTTGAAGAGGACTCTCCCCCACAGCCTTCAGGGCAAGGGTTGTAAGTTATGCCCTGGAGGCATATAAGGTTTTTATAGAAGGCGTTGTCGTAGAAACTTCAAAAAAGGCCCATTCAATTGGAAATTCAAAGGGATAGTGCCCTGTTTAATAGTCGAAAGTGATTGGAGGGCAACTAACCCACCTTTCATGCCCACCTTTTCCCCAAACACATCCAATTAAAATTTTGAGATAGCTATTTTATTCAACGTAGTTTTAAATTCCAGAAATGAGGTCTTTGAGGATGACAACCCCCCCCCCCCCCCTATAGCCCTCAGGGCAAGGGTTGTAAGTTATGCCCTGGGGCATATAAGGTTTTTATAGAATGCGCTGTCGTAGAAATTTCAAAAAGGGCTCATTTGATTGGAACTTGAAATGGCTACTGCCCTTTTTAATAGTAGAAAGTAATTGGAAGGCAACTAACACCCCTTCCACGCCCACCATTTCCCCAAACACATCCAATCAAAATTTTGAGATAGCCATTTTGTTCAGCGTAGTTGATTTCCAGATAGAAAATATGTTTTTGAGGAGGACACTCCCTCACAACCCTCAGGGCAAGGGTTTTAAGTTATGCCCTTTGGGCATATAAGGTTTTTATAGCCATTTTTTCCACGCAGTTTAAAGTTCAAGAAACTATACATTTGCGCAGGACACCCCCCGCCCCCCACAGGACTCAGGGCAACGGTCATAAGTTATGCCCTGGGGGCATATAAGTTTTTATTGAAATCTTTGTCGCAGAAACTTCAAAAAGGGCTCATTTGATTGGAATTCAAAGGTCTCACGCCCACCTTTTCCCAAAACACATCTAATCAAAATTTTGAGATAGCCATTTTGTTCCACACAGTTTAAAGTTCGGGAAATTATACCTTTGAGCAGGATAATCCCCCCACAGTCTTCAGGGCAAGGGTTTTAAGTTATGCCCTAGGGGCATATAAGTTTTTATTGAAATCTTTGTCGTAGAAACTTGAAAAAGAGCTTTTTCGATTGGAAATTCAAAGGGCCAGTGCCCTTTTTAGTAGTTGAAAGTGATTTGAGGGCAACTAGCCCCCCTCTCACGCCCATCATTTCCGCAAACAATCCAAATTTTTAGATAGCCATTTTATTATCGTAGTTGAAAGTTTTGGAAATTATGTCTTTAAGGATGACAACCCCTCCCCCCCCCCCACGACCCTCAGGGCAAGGGTTGTAAGTTATGCCCTGGGAGCATGTAGCCTAAGGGTTTATAGAAAGCGATGTTGTAAAAACATCAAAAAGGGCTCATTTAATTGGAAATTGAAAGGACTTGTGCCCTTTTAATAGTCGAAAGTGATTGCAGGGTTGTAATTTATGCCCTGGGGGCAGGGCCGTATCCAGGATTTTTTGTTCAGGGGGGGGTTTACTAATTTTTGACTTTTTTTGGGGGGGTTTACTAATTTTTGACTCAGTTTTCGACTAATTTTACTGATTTTTACCTAGGTTTTACTAATTTTCTACTTATTTTCGAGTAAGTCAAAAATTTCGGGGGGGGGGGGGTTCAAACCGGGTAACTCAACTACGATAATAAAATGGCTATCTAAAAATTTGGATTGTTTGCGGAAAAGATGGGCGTGAGAGGGGGGTTAGTTGCCCTCAAATCACTTCAACTACTAAAAAGGGCACTGGCCCTTTGAATTTCAAATCGAAAAAGCTCTTTTTCAAGTTTCTACGACAAAGATTTCAATAAAAACTTATATGCCCCCAGGGCATAACTTATAACCCTTGCCCTGAAGACTGTGGGGGGATTATCCTGCTCAAAGGTATAATTTCCCGAACTTTAAACTGTGTGGAACAAAATGGCTATCTCAAAATTTTAATTGGATGTGTTTGGGGAAATGGTGGGCGTGGAAGGGGTGTTAGTTGCCTTCCAATTACTTTCGACTATTAAAAAGTACACTAGCCATTTCAATTTCTAATTAAATGAGCCCTTTTTGAAGTTTCTACGACAACGCGTTCTATAAAAACCTTATGTGCCCCCAGGGCATAACTTACAACCCTTGCCCTGAGGGCTGTGAGGGGGTTTTAATCCTCAAAGGCCTAATTTACAGAACTTAAAACTACGTTGAATAAAAAATGGATATCTCAAAATTTTGATTGGATGTGTTTGGGGAAAAGGTGGGCGTGAGAGGCGGGTTAGTTACCCTCCAATCACTTTCAACTATTAAAAGGGCACTAGCCCTTTGAATTTCCAATAGAAAGAACCTGTTTTGTATTTCTAGTACAACGCCTTCTATAAAAACCTTATATGCCCCCAGGGCGCAACTTAAAACCCTTGCCCTGAAGGCTGTAGGGGAGTGTCCTCCTTAAAAAAATAAATTCTATATGGAAATCAACTACGCTGAACAAAATGGCTATCTCAAAATTTTGATTGGATGTGTTTCGGGAAATGGTGGGCGTGGAAGGGGTGTTAGTTGCCTTCCAATCACTTTGGACTATTAAAAAGGGCACAAGCCAATTTCCAATTGAATGAGCCCTTTTCAAACTTTCTACGACAACTTCTTCGATACGAAGTGCCCGGGTATGGAAAGAAAAAAAAAATAATATTAATACATTGTCCAAACATCGTTCTTTACTTAGGCAGCGCTATTGCGCTGCCTATGATTCCAAATATATAAGATTCATTAAGTTTAGTGTTACGTATCAAAAGCTACGAGCCTAAGAAAATTTGCCTGACTTTCGAAAAAAGAGGGGAAATGTCCCCTAAAATCAAGGAATTTTAATGAAAATCACACCATCAGATTCAAAGTATCCGAGAACCCTAAGTGGAATTTGTATTTTTTGACAAAAGAAAGATTACAGATGTGTGTTTTTTCCCCAGGGGTAATCGCATCTAAAAAATAGTCCTAGAATATCGACAAAGGGCTCATTCGAATGGAAATTAAAGGTTCTAGTGCCCTTTTTAAGTGACCAAAAGATTTGAGGGTACCTGGCTCCCCTCCAACCCACCTGTTTCCTAAAATTCATCCAATCAAATTCTGAGACAGCAATTTGGTTTAGCTTAGTTGAAAAGCACAGTACCTATATTTTGAAGATAACATAACCCCCACAGCCCCTGGGGAAAAGGTTTGTAAGTCAGGAAATGTGCCTATTATTTTACGTATGGTATTTCTTATTGGGAAGTATACAGATTTTTCGGGGAGGGGGGAGAATTTTATGCTGGAGGGATTTCTACGGGGAAAATTTTCCATGGGAAAGGAAGTTCTCGGGAGGTGAACTTTCGAAGGGAAATTTTACACTGGGGGAATTTGCCAAGATTCCTGTACAAAATTCTTTTTACTTGTCTTACTTTCTATTTGCCGACTCAATTTTACATGTGTAAATATTAAGGGAGATTATCCACGGGAAATATTTTACCAGGTCGGAATTGTCTAGAGTATCTCTCCGTAACATATTACATATTTTATTAGTTATTGGGAAGTATACAGATATTTTTTCGAGGTAAATATTTTCGGTGTGGGAGTGGTTATTTTATGCGGAGAGATTTCACATTGAGAAGGTTGATTCTGAAGTTGGACTTTTGCAGAGGAAATTTTACACGTGGGGGGGGGGGACTTTTCCGAAATTAATATGCAGATTCTGTGTCAATTTTTCATGTACGGTGAGCCAAATTAAAGCCTGCATTAGTTGAAAAGCGTTCGGAAATTAAATAAAGAAAACACCATTTTTTTTCTAACTGAAAGTTCGGAGCAACATTAAAACTTCAAACGAAGAGAAATTATTCCGTATATGAAAGGGGCAATCCCCACCTCATCACCTCGCTCTTTACGCTGGTGTTCGACTCTCTGTCACAACTCTACTTTTTAAAGTAATAAAAAATTTTAGTGTTAAGACAGAGGTGTTGAGGAGGGGATAGCCTTTTTCATATATGGAATAATTGTTGTTCGTTTTAAGTTTTAATGTCGCTCCTTACTTTCATTAAAAAAAACATTTTTTTTATTTAATTTCACAAATATAGCTACCCAACTTTCGTTATACTAAAGAGAAATAGGGGGGAACAACTTGTAACTTATCTTGTGACTCCAAATTTTTTCTATCTTATTATGGCTTAAAATTTCGCACAGAAGCACTGTAGAACCTTTCTGGTCTTAGGAACGCAGGGATCAGTGGCGGATACAGTGGGGCGGGGGGATCCAATCCCCCTTTATTTCTGGTTGCCTCATTCCGTTTTTTTTTTCTGTTTTTCACTCTTTTTTTAAATAAATTTGTCAATTTGGTCAATTATTGGCACCCTTTTCACATTGTCCCCTGCCACCAAGATTTTGCTCTAGATCCGCCCTTGGCGGGGAGATCAAGCTTCCCCTTGTAACACGCACTTAGGCAATAATGTGTTTGCCCTAGGACTAATGGCGTCAATTGGGAATGGGAAGGGGGACGTGCCCCCTTGATTTTTCCTTCCCCCTCGAATTAGAAAAATAATTTGTCCGTAGTGTATAATTTATAAATGCTTTATCCATTGAAAATACCTTTTTTTTTTGGTATTTTCAATTCAATAAAATTTGAAAATTCCCCATCTAGATTTTTGGAAATATATCCCCCCCCCCCCTGCAGTTTGTGCATGGACATCACTGCTTACGAAAATGAGTAAAAGGCATCAATATATGAAATAGAACACATTTTCTATGATAGAAGTATAGGAAAATAATTTGCCTTTTCTTCTTCGGTTATACGCATAATAAAGGGAAAGACAAAACCTTAGAAAACAGCATTCCAAAAGAGAAATTTTTAAATGTAAGTCAAAAGCAGTAACGAAAGAGAAGATTGTGTTTTTTGTATTATTTTTCGTATTTTCAGCAAAATATCGCACATAAAAAATCAAAGGAGCATAGTATTTGAGGTGGAAAAATATTAAGATTAAAGCAAATTAATAGTAAATAAAAGCCATAATTTATAGTGTTTTTATTCAATGCAGCGGGTTGTGGATAAAAAAAAAAAAATCATGCGTGTAAAATTTCTTCTTAGAGCTATAAATTTCTTTCTATCGACAAAAATATCATAAAACTTTACAAGAGGTAGAAGAAATCTTAATTTGTGAGCTGTGGGGTAGGACAATTTCGATTGGAGATTCGAATAATTTTTCTTGTAATGCTTAGTATGGCGATTCGTATAACTTGTCGTTTGCATTGTTGCTATTTTAGTATGATATTTTTTAACAACAATAAAAAGTTTTACGGTTATTTGTTGTGTAATGTTTTGGATCAGTAAAGCGTTTTGTTGTTTTTTTTTTTTTTTTTGCTTTTTTCTAACGATCGGATTGTAAATCGACTGCAGCATTTTTCAAATTCTATTTGTCATTGGCAATCACAATTTGAAGTTCTGGGCTGCTTCAACAATTCAATAGCTGGTGTAATCAATATAATTGTATAATTATACTATTATACAATTCGGAATCTCAAATCGACAACCTCACAGTTATAAGAGACGTTTACGTATATACTGTGTGACGTTTCTTTTGTGGTGTTGACGTTTTTTTTATGCTATGTGACGTTTGTCTTTTGTGACTGTTGTTTAACTTGACGTTCTCGATGAATAAAGGGCTTCGTTCTTCCTTCTCGAAAAATTGAATTTTGGGTTCTAGGATTTTCTTTTCATTGCCAATCTGATTCTAAAGGTACTGTTGTATTAGCTGGAATCCACGCGATATATTATATAGGGAAGATGCTTAAGAAACTAGTCAAGCGGGTTTCTTTCATTAGAGAATTGGATTGCACACCGTGGTTTTCTCATTGCGTTTATAATATTTAAACTTTTGTTTTTTTGGGGATTTAGGAGGAGAAAAGGTACCTAGGTTAGGTTAGGTTACGTATTTAATATATGCTATGCTTAATATTAATAAATATTAAAAAAAAAATTTAATAAAAAAAAAATATAAAAATATAATTATATAAAAAATTATATTATAATTAATAATAAACCTCTACCCCCACCCCCTAATGTGCAAATATATAGCCAAAATTTGTTTCTAAACTATTGTATTTTCATCCTATTTTGTTTTATTTCATTAGTATTAACCAAACTTCACTTCTTGCATGGGTTCTAGCTAATACAACAGTAGCATTATAAAAATCTGGCTTTCTTATACAACCCTACAACCAGATTCTAATTCGTACTTTAGATTCGAGAATTTAGCTAAATTTATTTAGCTAAAAGTATTTAGCTAAATTTATAAAATTTGATTGACGGAGTGTGCGCCAAATTCAAATTTAAATTTTTTGTAAAAATAAAATCTGAAGTTTGAGTTTAGCTGTCCTGTCCGACAAAAAAAAAAAAAAAACACCAGAATATTAAAGTGAAATTTTTAATTATCCAACGCTTTACGATATTCATGACAAGACATTTGTTTACTCCATGATCATTTAAACAATTCACAACTAAAAAAAAAAAGTGATTTGAGACTTTTGGGATGTAAATCAGCAATTTTTATAAAAAAAAAAATTGTACAATAGAACCAAGCTGACACAGATAGCTTTTAATTTTGCATGTTTTGCATTAATCTCGAGTTTGTTGACAATTGGATCGTTATATAATCCAGTAGAAACGGTGGTCTGGAGTGTAGGACCATATTTTTGTTGATAATCTGGCACTTAATTTGAAAATCTGATTATAAATGACAAAAACTTGATTAACTTTCTGTTAATTTTTTCCCGAGGAAATTTCTTAAAATAATGTAGAAAGCTAGGAGAAAATATTACAAAAACGAATCTCCATCACCACTAACAATAGCCCTCGTACTTCATTTTCCCTAAATTTGTTTTAGAATACAAAAACACCGTCTATTCTTCAAAGTTAAACAACCATTTAAGAGGGTATAGTTGCACATTTTCGGAAGATAGCATAACAAAGAAACTATTTAATAAATAAGAGATAATACAAATATTTTCTAACCAATACGAAATTAGATGATAGAAGCGTCAAAATTAAAAACGTGTTTGTGAAGCTGGCCGGCGTTTACCCCCCCCCCCCTCCGGTGATTACCCCCCTCCCCCCTGAAAATACCCCTCCACTGAAAATACCCCTCGCTGAAAATACTCCCCAGAAAATACCCCACCCCGCGTGGAAAATACCCCCCCGGTAAATACCCTCCAGGAAAATACCCCCCCACCCGTGTAAAATAAGGCTTTACAAATTTGAGAATTTTATTTGAGTTTTATTTTATATTAAATATTTTATATTTCGGTACTTGTGTATTATGCGGCACTCACTCAAGTTTACGCTGTGCAAAATTCAAGAACACACCGGTTTTTTTGTTAGTTTCTTCGTTGCTTTAGAAATAAATTTGGGCTATAAATTTGTTCATTCGGGGGGGGGGGGTAAAGTATAGCGGGTCTGCATACAAAATGTGTTTGGTACAATTATTTTGCATATTAGATAGATAGATAAATAAGTGTATTTTAAAGCCAAATATATGGCCATGAACACAGTAAAATAACATAAATGAAAGGCATAAATAATATAAACTTTGATCAGCGATCATCATAAAGCACTTAAATGAAACACAACATTAACCTAATAATAGTACTTAATGCTTGGAAAATCGGTCATTGAAAAAAAAAATATTTAACACTTGGAAAAAAACCCTTAAATGAAACATTACATTTACTTTATACTTTATTACTTTATCTTTTTTTTTTAGTTAACAAAATTTCCAGATACCTCGCTATTCTTCTGTAATTTTTTAGTGGCCATATACCTAGAAAGAATTGTTTTCTGACTTCAAACTATCCAAATACTTTACCCCCCCCCCCCCCATCCTATGTGCAAATATACAGCCCAAATTATATATTTCCCATGTATTCTGTCACTTGTCTTTGTCTTGTCTCGCGCTAAGCTAAAAAAAATAACGAAGAAACCGGTTTGGTTCTTGAGTTTTACACAGCGTAAACTTGAGTGAGTTGCCCATCATACATAAGAACCAAAACTCCTGCTGGGGGGTAAACGCCTAGAACCGTTTGTGAAAACACATTCTACCATTTGTTTTTTTAATAATTATAATTTTTTATAATCGTAAAAGTATCTTAAAAGCATCCATCTTAAAAGTATCCATCCATCTTGCAGTATTTTAAAAAGTATCTTATCGATTAAGGAATCAATTTACCTTAGTCTGTAATAAATTAACCTTGGATATGATCCTCGCATAGAAAAATGGTCCAAATTAGTTATATTTCATCTTTGAGAAGCAAACTATTTTTTTTTCAATTTGAGATCTGAGCAAATGCTGCCAGGGGCGTAGCCATAGTATTTTTTTTTGGGGGGGGGGGCAAGAGGGGGTGCTATTGAAGTAGTGGGCAGTGTTTATTCAAGCGGTAGTGAAAAAAGTAACTATTTAACAAACACGCTACTTGGTGAATTTCAAAACATTACACAAAACATTGCGTAGAACTGCTGGTGTATGGCTTTTACTAAAATGTCAGCAATGAGCTGCTGCAGACGACAGTAGTATAGCGTAAACAAGTTTTCGGGGAGGAGGGGGGGCAAGGGCAAATGTCTTATATACTCGGCTTTTATCAGCCATATTCGCCACTAATGTTGCAGTACATATCCACACTCCACTTCCCCAGCCCTCACTCCCAGCACAGGATGCACAATCTCATAACTGAACCAAGTTCTATTCTAATAGCCTCGGTTATCGCGCTATTCATTTGCTCGTAATTTGAATAGATTTTGACTCTTTAACATTTAATTTGTTGTACTAAACTTTTAATATACGAGATTTATTGAAATATTAGGTACTGTTCTATTAGCTGCGAGACCACGCGAGAATGCGAAGATCAGATAGGATAAAACCCGTTAGTCTGCAACACGCGAGACAGATACCCGGTAATTCTTGTGAGACGCTGAATAAAACAGGGTAGGCTAATAAAGTAAAACTGGATAAAAAATATAATAGTTTATGAACAAAATTATAAATTCTAGCCTAACCAAAAAATTTAACTGCATCTTTTCGGTCCTTGGCAAATCCCAATTGTATTTTTTACATCCATGTTCATTCAATCACTTATCATTGCAGACTAACAGGTTTTTTCTGTCTCACATGGTCTCTCAGTTATTAGAACAGTATCAAACATTATTATGATTTTTATTAAATTGATTTGTTTGTGGCTTCACCGATTTATATCAATAAATAGCATTGATATCAACGGGCCACATAAAGCCGAAACAAAAATCATAGGCAGCGTCACAATCTGTATTACCACAGATTGTGTAACATTATATAGTGACATATTCCCTTCATTTAAATAGCAACCTTATTTCAAATTTGAACGTATTCAAAAAAGTTAAAGTTAAAATTATTAACTTATCTGTTGGACATTGTTTACAAAGAATATCCAGACAATATGAACAATTCTTTGCGTCATTATGGCCAGGGGCGGATCCAGGATTTTTTTTAGGGTGGGGGGGGTGCAAAATAGGTTGATCCGATAAAAAAAAATTAGGAGGGGGGCAAAATAGGTTTATCCAATAAACTTGCGTTAGGAGCAAGTTTAATAAACCCAAACTTGATTTAATTCAGTAAATTACACTACTTTAGACTACGCTAGGGGGAGGCACGCGCCCCCCTCACCCCCCTGGATCCGCCACTGATTGTGGCAGAAACCTTAAATTAATTAAAAGTTGTCAGGGATGCCAATTGGAAGGGAAAATTGACGTCTAGAGTCTGAAAATTACCTTTCCCTTTGTATCTTTCTTGAAAAAAAACGAATTCTATAAACATTAAGCAAAAGTTTTTCTTGTGTAAATCAGGGTATCGGGGGTATAAATTTCCGGAGGGGAGTTACACTAAATATCGTTTTTATGTCTGTAGTTCCCTTCATAAGCTAAGCTCGGTATCTTAGTGCTGCATGAAAAAACTGTAAACAATAGAAAAAGAGAATGGGTCGGTACCGCTTTTTAGCGCTTATACAAAATTCCTAAATCGGGAGAAAAATATAAATATTTTTAAAATTCACCGTAGTCTATTCTCAGCAGATATTTCAGACAGCATGCTGATGCATTGATGAATGTCCCATAAGTCGCACTGGCGCTGTGTAAAATGCGACTAATTTCAGTCATAATTCTTAGCACATTTGTGTCAATTCTTTTTTGGAGCTGGTTAAAAGAAATATTTAGAAAAGAGAAAATAGCAAGAAGTCAGCATGGCATTGTACATATAGGCAGTCCTACATTTGTTGGTTAGCATGTGAATCCAAAACATATGGAATAGGACGTTATCAACGGTTATTAGGCATTTTAATGACAAATAAGAGAATCAGAGTTTCAATTAAATATAGGAAATAAAAATTAAAACAATTAAATGATTCATGGAGGGGATCACCCTCCACCAAATTCCATGACCAAACTACAACCGGTTTGACCTATCTAATTATACGAATACCATTATAAAGCACTAAGTCTTAATTTCTTTTCATTCAGGAAATTATATTCACTGTATACGAGGGTTGCGAGTTATATTTCTGGCCTAGGCAACACTAAGTGTTGCCAGGTGCAATCTGACATTTCCATTGGAAAGTTTGAACTTTTGTAGCATAAATGTACTCAGAACTTTTTGACTAACGACAATTGTTTTTTCTTTTACAGGGTCTTGAAAAAATCAATGTGGCAAAAAAATGGAATTAACTCGTGAACATTTTCGTGCGATCATTTTTTCACAACTTTCGACGTGGATTATCACGACAAGAGTGCATCTACTCGTATCTACTTTTTATTTTCCAATGTTTCCGTTTTTGTCCTATTTGCAGATGCAGAGGGCGTATTCATTTTCACTTTTGAAAGTTTTAAAACAAGAGAATCTAATCTTGAACTAATAGATTTTAGGAAGTAAAAACAGCATATCAGTGGAAAAATTGACCTGAGCAAATGTGGCGAAACAGGAAGCATAGATAATTTTTCAATTTTATAATAAACTAGGCTTACATTTTACTTGATGATAAGGTTTAAAAGGCAGTATATTTGGAAAAATATTAATGCATAACATATTATGAAGTGCAATGGACCCCATTTTTCTTGTTTTTCTAATATTAAAAACGAGCATGGATTATTTAAAAAAAATGATCTGGTCAAAGTAAAGAGCAAATTTGACACTTAAAAACGAGCAACAGTTTTAAAGATACTTAATAAATTATAGTTTTTTCCAAATTATTGGGTAGGGGTGTGACTTCCCCCTCCCCCCCCCCAATGACGTCACTGAATGCTGCCTAAAAATTAACCTCATTTAGAAATACTCTTACATTACTAATAGCAAAAAAAAAACACATGGGAATTACTAGCAAAAAAGAATGGTATGTGACTTCAATAAAATGGTTTATTAAAAGGGGTAGACGGGTAGTCCAGAAGGCAATCGACCTTACGAGGCCAAACTGACAACTCTTTACCCGAAATATCATGTTTCTATGATTCCTGATAATTTCCAGAGCCTGTTTTTTTTCTCTGCAGACGGATGTGTCCCTTCTCCGCCCAAAATCATTATGTGGAGACATATTGGGATTCTAATTAAAATTTTTGTATGTTTCCATAGTTTTTTTCTAAATATAGAGAAATTCCTAGGAGCTTTCATTGTATGAATGCTCCAGGTCTTAAAAATCCCTCATTTAACACTTGAAGACTTCTATTGTATCCTTTATTAATTTGTTTTCCGTATCCAACAATGCACTAAGCCGAAGGCGTTCGTATGAAAGAAAAAATATCCCTAATTATCTGTGGGATATTTGTAGTCAAGTTCTCCGGCACTTAGAGACACCTTAACGACATATCCCAGTCCATAAGTATCCCTTGGACCCAAACAATAAATCATTGGGTCCCTTGTATCCAAGCCGTTAAATTAGTTGTTAATGTATTGCATGAGTATGCCATAAAGATTCCCAGGGCACTGGAAGAATCCCACGAATATTGTAGGGATTTAACGGGGATAGTTCTAATTGGATTTGACCAGCTCTTATCCGAAGCATCAGTTTATGATAATTTGAACGTATGCTCGTTGAGGTCTATCTTTTCTTGGTTTTAATTATCTTAGAAGCTATTTGAACAGGGCCCTCTATGTCAACCGATTAAGAATTTTGATCTGCAAAGAAGATTTGAAACGCAAATAGGGACTGAAATAGAAAATCAAAGTTTTGTATTGATGACTTTTAAGGTTTTTCTGGACCTGAATTATTTGCATCGGATTCTATGATTATATCAGATTTTTTTATTTTTATTATGATCATTTATCTGTTCAGTTTAATACTAATCATAATTGTTTTGTCAGATTTTATTTCAATCAGAGCCTGCGTGCCCAATAGTAAGTTATAAAGTAGTTTAGCTATTAATTAGAAGATTCCAATCAAAAATGTATACAGATAACCAAATAAAACCTTAAAAAATGAATAAACATGAATCCTAAGCTTAATTAGTCTCTGCTGATAAAACTGAATTTGGGCGTAAATTCTTATTTAAAATTTAGTATTCTTATTTAGCGTCCAGGTGGGATAGGGGGTTTGAAACCCCCTCCCCTCCTGAAATGCTTGTCAGACTCGTTTAAAAGTAATGAAAATGAAGATAAACATACTTTGATGCGTTTAAATTTTTTTTTTTTTGTAAAACCCGATTTTAAAAACAATACTTTTCGATAAAATCCTTTTGTAACCCCCACCCCTTCAAAAAAAATAACCCTGGATATGGCCCTGATAAGGGGTGAATGACTTTATTTAGTAACTATTGTTTTGGTCGTGATACTAGAAGTACTGAGAAGCAAAGTTTTACATGACTGTCCAATATCAAGAAGAAGATCAAAGAAACAACCAAGGGTAGTCCAGATTTGGATTAGTACTTTAAATAGAATATAATTAGATATTATTATTAATATTGATAAAATAAAATATAGTAAAAATTATCAAAATTTTAATATTAATAAAACATAATATTTATTTTGCAGTAATAATATATAATATAATTAAAATTTTGAATAATTAGTAGTTATAAATATGGATATTGAACATGATTTAAACCAAAGTGGCACATTAATATATGCCATATGATGTTCTACTCAATATAAAAAAATTATGAGTTGGATGACAAGAAAAAAGGTAAATGCCAGATAGCCTTAGTCAATGAGATCAACTCAAACCCCTTGGGTTTGAGTCGGGTTAGAATTACAACTATGAAGAAAGGGAGGTCTTCGAGCTTGACACTACCCAAGATCTTATGATTTTCCATATTGTGTTCCTATGTTTCTCTTCATCTTTCTTATATTTTGACTGTGTTGATTTTGTTTGATTTATGTTGGCTGCCCCCAACCTCTCTCTGGAATAAGAACACAAACATCTGACCTCTGCACTTTGAATCTAGATTGGTCACCTATCATATTTATTCAGTTTAAGATGGCTTACCAATTATATTTTATATAATATATCGACCAAAATAAACTGCAAAATTGTAATTTACAATAATTTGCAAGCCCCTATTTGAACTTAACTTTTCGTTCGTCGACACCATAAGCACTGTGTCCAATTACTGAAGCTAATCCATCCTTGAGGCCTATTATTGACCCATTAGCTTTATTCTTCTTTCGTTTCGTTATTTTACCTTCTTCCTTTGTGGTGATTGTGTTATTTTCACCAATATTTTGTCTTCATTAGTGGTTATTATTGAGAGTTGTGGGCATTCTTTTTTCTTTTTCTGCTCCTTTCTTCGTTTTCTGCGAAATATAAGCAAAGTGAAAATAATAACAAAATGAAAAATAAAATCAAAAAGGTGAAAAAACGAGGATTTTGTCAGCCAGTGGCGAACCATGAAGAAGAAGAAATCAGCAAATATAAATAGCTTTATTTAGCAAATATATATTCTTTTTCTGCTCCTTTCTTCGTTTTCTGCGAAATAATAATAATAAGCATAATAATAATAATAATAAGCAAATATATTTTTTCTTTTTCTGCTCCTTTCTTCGTTTTTCTGCGAAATAATAATAATAAGCAAAGTGAAAATAATAACAAAATGAAAAATAAAATAAAAAAAGGTGAAAAAGAGGATTTTGTCAGCCAGTGGCGAACCATGAATATAGAAGAAATCAGCAAATATATATAGCTTTATTTAGAAAATAGTAAATATAAAGCAAATAGCTTTATTCTTCTTTCGTTCGTTATTTTTACCTTCTTCCTTTGTGGTGATTGTGTTATTTTCACCAATATTTTGTCTTCATTAATGGTTATTATTGAGAGTTGTGACAATTCTTTTTTCTTTTTTTTCTGCTCCTTTCTTCGTTTTCTGTGAAATAATAATAATAATAATAATAGCAATAATAATAATAATTCCTCGATAAATTCACCTTTTTTCATTCCAGAAACTTAAGCAAAAATGGGGGGGGGGGGGCTTAGGGCCTTGGGATTCCTGAAATCACACATTTCTGGAATTTCAGGGCTTTTCTTATTCAAATTATCATATAGGCCTAAATTTGTTTTTATTGTCGTCCCCCCTGAAGAAAAATTCTTGCGTAAGTACGTGGTTTTTACACCTATTTCTCCTACAGATGGTAAAAAAATCGTTTCCAATTGAACTCCGTCCTTTTTCTTCTTTCGAAGAATTTTGGCAATAAGGGAAATGTACTATTGATAGGGGTCTATCATCTTTATATTTCTTCCACGAATCGTCTTCTATGAAGAAAAATAAGTAGAAAATCAATATCCAAGTATGAATAGGCAAGCTGAATGATGTTATCTCGAAAAAGAGTTTCCCCCTTTCATTTCTAGCAGTAATTTCTGAGTTCCGAAATGTTTTCTAGAGACCCTTTCTATAAAACTGTATTTTACTGGGAGATGTAAGGCTAGAAATGGTAGAGTCAGGAAACGAGGGAAATTATATTTTGAAGTGGTACTTGTGGTTAGTTTTTTGGAAAGAGTAGGGTGGTGAGTAGGGATTAGAAATTTAAAAAAAACTAAGCCTTGAATGAAAGAAATTAATTGGAAAGATATCCATTCATGCAGAATGCTATTAATGAGATTTTTTTATTTAGTGTTTCAGTAGATGATAACTCCATTTTTACCATATATAAAAAGAAAACCGTAGTTTTGGGAATCTATACCGAGATATTATTGTTGTGTAAGAATCACTGGTTCCTTAAAGTGAAAAATTACACAACCAGTTACATCTAAAAACTAAAAAACAATCGTAAATTCAGTCTTCAATGAAAAATACCACCAAATGCAGTTAAGCAGTTTTCAGTAGTAGAGGGTACCAAATTTTAAAAAAGGAATCAAGGTTGAAAAATCGTCAAAAATCAAGTTGAAAAATATTCAATCGGACCGCATAAGAGGGTATAAACTTTCCTTTGAAGGTGGTTGTTGTCTTTTGGAATAACAAATTGTTAAAGTTTGAATTTTTACGGACGAAAAGTTTTGTTAACTTTAATTAATTATTTTTACATATTTATTTTCACGGTTCAAACGTGGCAAACACTGACGTGAATTTGATAGTATTAATACTACTGCTATTAAAGACTCACTGCATCCACAAACCACCTGAGGCCAACCCAACACAGTTACACACGCTCCTCCTCCAATACAATCTATTCAAAGCTTCTCTTTTTACATCCTTCCAAGAAGTTCCAATTTCCTTTAAATCTTTCTTGCGACCTCATTTTGGGATAATCTGCTTTTTATTTGAGCTGAAAATGGTTGACTGGTTGCCACGAAAATGATACTGCCCTGAAAACTGCAATTTTTAAACAGCCAAAATAAAACCTTAGAAAATCTTGGTTTTCAGGTAAGGACCCTAAGATTTGTCCAGGGGGTAAAGAATGATCTTATTTTGATATTCTTCGTACTTTAAGTAAAGGTTGTAAGTTGAAAAATTACCAATTTCGGGTAATTGGCAATATTCATTAAAGTAAACACATTAAAGTAAGTTGCTTGTTCGGGTTATATCTGTGATGATCATTATTTTATACCATTTGACCATTTATCTTAGTTTTAATTTACATTATGTAATTTCATTTTCGTACACTTACTTTTTTTTTTATTCTCCGAGTTTTGATAGCTTGAATTTTCTTTACTTCGATTTGTTTTGTTCGATACTGGCACTTATTTGACCCATGTTCTGCTTCGCTTATTCGGTGGATACCGTGTTAGTTTTTTTTTCCTTGACATTTTCCAAATACCATACATTTAAATAAAGTTAAGATTCTACTAACTAATCATATTTTCTTATTTGTTTATTATTATTGTCAATTTTTAGCCTCGGATCAAGATGATCACTTTCTGATATGGTTTTGAAAAGAGCCTAGTTTTATATCAACCAATGAAATGAGAGAAACTACAGACTGATTGACTTTTTTAAACAGTTCGTGGTAACGAACTGTAAGTAACGAGCTACACGGCTCAATAGTAACCGGAAACGGAACTTTGATATCAATAAATATCAAGGCCGTATCCAGGGGGGGGGGGTACCCGGTTTAACCCCCCCCCCGAAATTTTTGACCGAGTCAAAAATAAGTCGAAAATTAGTAAAACCTAGGTAAAAAAATCAGTAAAATTAGTCGAAAACTGAGTCAAAAATTAGTAAACCCCCCCCCCAAAAAAAAAAAAAGTCAAGAATTAGTAAACCCCCCCCCCCCGACAAAAAATCCTGGATACGGCCCTGATAAATATTATCAAAAGAATTGGCATATTATGCTGATTCTTAGTTTAGTGTTACCATAGAAGGCTACGAACCTGAGAAAATTTGCCTGATTTTTAAAAAAAGGGAGAAACACTCCCTAAAAGTCAAGGAATCTTTATGAAAACCACACCACCAGAATCAGCATATCAGAAAACACTACTCTAGAGGTTTCAAGCTCCTATCTGAAAAAATGTGGAATTTTGTATTTTGTCGGAAGAAAGATCACGGATGCGTGTTTTTTTTTTTTTTTTTTTTTTTTTTTTTTTTTTTTTTTTTTTTTTTTTTTTTTTTTTTTTTTTTTTTTTTTTTTTTTTTTTTTTTTTTTTTTCTCCCTATTGAGCCAATGGTCCTAGAATATCGGAAGAGGACTCATTTCAATGGAAGTGAAAAGTTCTACTGCCCTTTTTAAGAGACCAAAAAGACTGAAGGGCAACCAGCCCCCCTCCCGCCACCCCTTTTTCCCCAAAATTGTCCGGTTAAAACTTTGAGATGGCCATTCTGTTTAACATAATTGAAAGTCCGAAAAATTATACCTTTAGAGATAAAAAATGACCACCCCTCCTCCCACCTCCTGGGTATAGGTCTTTAAGTTGTAAAATGTGTCCATTGCTTACGCATAGTATTTGTTATTGGGAGGTATGTAGAGAATTTTCGGGGGAGGGCGATTTTATGTTTGGGATGGGTTTCCATGGGGTTGATTTTTCGTGTAGAGGGAAATTTCTCGAGGTAAACTTTCCAGAAAAAATTTTACACTAGGAAGATTTTAATGAATTCAATTGAATCAATTCTTTTTCAAGTAAAAACATGCTAAGGATAATTTTTCGGGCAGAATCTTTGCAATACATTTTACGGGGGGGGGGGATTTTCAGCGAGGATGGTATTGACCAGAAAAGATTTTATGAGGGGGGGGGGTATATTTTATGTGAGAGGAACTTTATAAGGAGGAGTTTCCCGTGAAGGGAGGAAATTTTCCATGGAGGGGAGCCAGATTTACCGGCATTATTTGAAAAAACGATCAGAAATTTAATAAAAAAAAAAAACGTTTTTTTTTTTTTTTTTTTTTTAACTGAAAGTAAGGAGCAACATTAAAACTCAAAAGAACAGAAATCAGTCCGTATATGAAAGGGGTGCCCCCATACTTAATACCTTACTTTTTCTGGCGAGGGGAGGTATGTGGGAGGATCTTTCCATGGGGGAATTTCTCGTTGGAGAAGGAAATTTTCCGCGTAGAAGGAGCCAGATTTTCGGGCATTATTTAAAGAACGATCAGAATTTAAGTAAAAAAAAAGTTTTTTTCAACCGAAAATAAGGAGCAACATTAAAACTCAAAACAAACAAAAATTACTCTGTGTATGAAGGGGTGGTTCCCTCCTCAATATTTTGCTGTTCACGCTAAAGTTTGACTGTTTGTCCCAATTTCTTAAAAACCACTCGTGAAACACAAGGTCTGTTTAATTATAATAGGAATCGTTTTTAAAAGTGCTAATTCCTTAGCGTGAAGAGCAAGGGATTGAGGAGGGGGCAACCTCTTCATATACGGAATAATTTCTATTTATTTTGAATTTTAATATTGCTTCTTACTTTCGGTTGAAAAACTCATTTTTTTCATTATAATTTTTAATAAAATGGAACTTTAGACACACCTCTTTAGAAAGGTTAAATTAAATAGTAATTAAATTAAAATAGCAAGACATAGTTAAACGGTATGTTGCAGAATAGCGAGACATCTGGAAGTTACTTATATTAAAGTAAATGTGGTAATTTGTGGTTATTTTTTTTAAAGTAATAAATTATTTTTATTAATGATTATTAAATAAATCTGGTTGTTTCATTTAAGTGTCTTCATTCTGATGGGAATTTGAAAGAGTAGGCATTACTGATGTACGTTTATTTTGTTTGTGCTTTTTTTGTGTGTATGACCGTATTTCTGGCTTTAAAATACAGTTTATATTATCTTATACGAGCCATGTTATAAATTTTATCTTTTACACATATAGTCAGCCTACACTTCTCAAGGACTCATTTTTTGCGGGGGTGGGGCTCAATAATTGAAAATATTCTCATTTATATCAACATTACATAGAAAAAATTGCAGCTAATATAATATTGGTTGGTTCCACAGTTTTGTCACTGAAGAATTCTTGTCTATTTCATTAATTCAGTTACAATCAAATCAAACTGAAACGCCAGAATAAGTGTGATTTTGCCACTCTTCTAAAATTTTCAAAAGGTTGGAGGGCAACTAGCACTTTAATAGAAACAAAATGTTTTTTTTTTTCTTTTCTCTTTTTTGCTATAAAAACAATCTAAAAATCGGTAAACAGGAAAATCTAAATTCAGAAAATCTAAATTCAACAAGGAAAATCTAAACAAGAAAATCTAAATTCAGCTAAAAACTGGTATGGAAGCAATTTTTTGTGTAGGCCTACTTGCAGCAATCTATTTGGTTTTACTAGTTTAACATAAAAAATCAATTGATTGAAAAAAGTTTTTTAATTAAGCATTATATTTAGCTTTCAGGAAAGCCTAAATGATAATCTGTTTTTGGGTGAGGAGCGTCTTAGGGATGATAGCACCGTGTTTATTTGTGGTATTTTCTGCTTATATTAAGGTAGAATTTATTGTCCACCATTAGTCATTTTCGTCTTAATTTTATTATTAGTAATTTTTCTTCGTTTCAAGTATAGCATCTTCTGAAAATTTATTTTTACTCTTTTGAAGATTTTAATTCCCTCTTTTATTTATTAAAACTCATTTTTTTAAATATAGTCCATAGAAAAAAAGTTTTATTTCTCCTTTAAAATTTTAATTTTGAAATTTTCTATTCATCAATACCTTATGAAATTACTTATTATAAGAATTAATCACTTCGATTTATTTGGTGGAAGACCGAAAATTATTAAAAGTGCAAATTATTGCGAAATTTAGCGTCTGGCAAAAAAAGTTTTACTCAACCCTTATTCTCATGGAAAGACATTTAAATACTTATTACCCCTCCTCCCATACTTGAGATATTTCTTGGGTACAACTCGTTTAGATAAAAATAAGGAAATGGCCAAGTGATGTAAAGTAAAATTAGACTTACTTAAGATTACTTAAAATTACTTAGACTACTTAAAATTAGACTTAGACTTGTCGAGGGTTCAGCGTAGAGAACGATGAGACTAGGCGCCTCCAGGTTGACCTATCGCTTGCCAGGCTCGCAGCTTCTTCCACCGGGATGTGGACTTGGGTGAGGAATTCATCGGCTTTGTCTGTCCACCTAGTGGGTGGGCGTCCTCTGGGTCGCTTCCACCCGTGTAGGGTGGGGTTCGAAGTCGAATGCGACCCGTGCTGGGGCGTCGCGTGGCATGCGAAGGAGGTGGCCGTACCACCGAACAGTACGCTGGGCGAGCTGCGTCGAGAAAAGAGTTTGAGCGGTATTTTTAGAGCTAAATGCAAAATAAAGATTATCTCTGAGAAGCAACAGACCATGCAAGGCTCTGTACTTTAGGAATACAACTTAAGGCCTTCAGTTTCAACTCTGCTTTCTAAGGTAGCCCTTCTATGGGCAACCACCGCTACAAAATTATTGAGACTGGTACCTCTAAATATTATGTTTCCAACCTTCCTTTTGGTAAGTTTAACTCCGGAAAGTATGTATTTTCAGCGTGTCTCAATTATCTTTAATCGTATTAGCACACTCAAAGAGAAGTTGAAATCCTCTATACTCTGAATTTATGCTATCCTTGTAGAGCTAAGCTATTTGAAGCGAAGCTTTAAGATGAATTAAATGATATGCATATCCTAAAACAAACAATAGTCCCAGACAAACTAAGATCTGTTTTAGTTTTGGAGATTAGATACGTGCTTTACTGATTATGGATTTAGTTTCTCTAGTTGACTGTCCAGTGAGAGTTGAAGTAAAACTAGGTAGGTAGCCTAATTGGTAAACCATCCGTGTAGTGGCATGCTAGCATTGAAATAGTTCCGGCGTTGCAAGATTAAGGTAGTTTCCGCTAATTGGGCCAGAAAATATTGTATTTAGCTAATGAATTTAAAACGAGTCTTCCCAATTTGGCAAAAAAAAAATGTCCAAATGTTTAGATTTTGACAATTGGTAAAATTAGCCTAAATCACGTATACCAATTAGGGGCAGTGGCGGATCCAGAGGGGGGGGGGTGAGGGAGGCGCCCCCTAGCGTAGTCTAAAGTAGTGTAATTTACTTAATTAACTCAAGTTTGCGTTAATTAAACTTTCTCCTAACGCAAGTTTATCGGATCAACCTATTTTGCGCGCCCCCCCCCTAAAAAAAAATTTCGGATCAACCTATTTTGCGCCCCCCTAAAAAAAAATCCTGGATCCGCCCCTGATTAGGGGGGACGGGAGGTGACACTTACCTACCCCCTTGATTCTGGAAAATAGCTTTTTGAATGTTCATAAAACAAAGTTGAAACAAAACAAAATCCCTCCGACCCCAAAAATTTTGAAAAATACTGGTTTTGGTGCTTTCATTAAAAAAATAAATAAATAAAAAACTTTAATGTTTCCCCCTAATTCTTAGGATTGCTCTTTGTTTAAAATTCACGTCGCCGGCTTAGTTTGTCCTAATCTGGCTAATTTGACGGCCTGACGCAGTGGAATGCCCAAGTGCAGAGAGTGCCGTATGTCTACGAAGTTTACGGTTAAATAAATTCCCACGAATCATCTGAACGAAGTTATGAAAGATCTCAATAGTTTATCATCTAGTACACCATCCCAGGCTTTAAGCAACGCACCCTGGCACCAAGGGATGGTGGTGAGGCCGATAAATGAGCGAACCACCCCAACCCACATCAATAAAATAAGAAAATATTCTCTGAGCGTTTTGTTGGAACGTAAGATCCAAGAAAGAAGAGACAACCCACCAAGTAACGGCCCATGAATTACATAAATATAAATCAGATGTTTCTTGCCTTTCCAAGACAAGGTTCGGATGTGTTTTGTCCAAAGATATACCCATAGCAGAAACAGATCAGAAATATCGATTCCTCAACTCTCAATTACAGGATGGACATGGACTTCAGTCAAAGGTATTTATGTTGTGCTATTCATCTCACCACTCACTTTTTAAGTGGGCCCATCTTAGCCCAGAAATTGCACTCATCCATTTAAAGAGTAAACTATTCAACATAAGCGTTATAGTGGCATATGCTCCCACCCGTGATGTTGCCGAAGGCCAGATAGATGTATTCTACATTATGCTAGAGCATATAGTGAAAAGTTGTACTAAATGGGACTACCCCATAATAGACAGAAACTAGAACGGCCGAGTTGGCTCAACTGACCATTCACTCCATGATGTGATTGGCCGCTACGTATATGGAATAAGATGTGAAAGTGGTGAGCTCATCATCCAGTTTGCTCGAGACCGTAAACTAGTGGCCACAAACTCTCTGTTTCAACACAATGCCTCACAACGTATCACCCGGTGCTCTAATAATAATGTCACCGCACCCCAGACAGATTATATCCAAGTCAGAAAAATATGAAGAAACTCCGTTTAAGATGCTCGTTCCTTTAGGGGAGCCAGTACTGGACCCAGAGAAGGAAGCAATCATACCTTTGTGGGAGCGAAAATCCTTCTCCGCATTAGCACGAAGAAGAAGCAAAAACTAATAAGAAGACTGGGTATCACTAAACTGGATTCTGATCACATGAAACACGAGTTTTGCCTCCAGTCCCAAAAAATGTATGATACTTAACCAAGCGATCACAGTTTATAGACAGTAAGCTTATCGCAGATAATTTCTGGTCTTCGGTCTCGGTGCGAACTAAAAGCTCCTCCCACTTGTTTCTGCCTTAGTGGATTAGTTTGTTATCGTCAATCACTGAGAAATGGTTACCAAGTGCATTATTCGTAATAGCGGGTTTCCACTTGTTTCGTGTCCAAGAGAAATCTGACTTGTCTACCCGCGAAAAGATCTGATACGCCTATGTTTCTATCTGCAAAAACGTTCTCCGGAGCACCGCACCCCTGTCCGGGTTTTATAATGGGAGAGATAGAGAATGATCATACTGCTAATTCTATAAACTGTGCAAGTGATGTACAGGACTCCAAAGAAATGTGGTGGTAGTTTATAACCTCCACCACTGAAGTTCCTTCCGATGTACTTGACTACTTTCTCCCCCTAAACAAAGATGGATTTCCAAAATCATTAGGGTTTATTGAAGAGAGACGTGCTTTACATCACCTTAGGAAGCAGTCTAGAGCTGAGCTGAGAATGTGCATAAAACAAAGTGTAAGAAAATACCGAATTCATCGCTGGGAAGAAGCACGTCATAAACATGAAAACGCTGCGTGAAACCAAGATTCTAGACGCACATATTGAAATACTTAAAGAAGCTACTGGAAAGAGGTTATTTTGTGCCGGACTATATCAAAGATAAACAAGGCGATACCATAGTGGATTGTGCACAAAAAGTTGAGCCATGGAAAGTGAACTTTAGCGAACTTCTAAGACCCAAAGTAAATTTGGCCACAGAACCGGAAAACACGCCCTCCCTCGACCTTGAAGGAGCCGTACGATATCAGCACGTCTCCGCCAGACCTTAACGAAATCATCAATGCCACCCGAAGTCTGGGACGTCGTAAGCCTCCTGGTGAGGGCGGTATTTTGCCCGAGATTTGCAAAGATTCTCCAACCGCTTGCACACCAAACTACTACCGTTGCTTACAAAAATACGAAAAACCAAGAATCAAACAGTTCGTGATAACGAACTGTAAGTAAGGAGCAACCAGGCTCAATGGTAACGGAAACTCTAAAAAAACGAAATTTGGATAACAATAAATACATCAAAAGAATCATATTTTTTATGCTGAGTCCAAATATATAAGTTTCATCAAGTTTAGTTCTACAGACCAAAGTTACGAGCTTGAGAAAATTTGTCTTATTTTCTAGAAAAGGGGGAAACACCCCCTGAAGGTCATAGAACTTTAATGAAAATCACACCATCAGATTCAGCGTATCAGAGAACCCCCACTATAGAAGTTTCAAGCTCCTATCTGCAAAAATGTGGAATTTTTTTTATTTTTTTGCCAGAAGAATTATCACGGATGCGTGTTTATTTCTTTTTTTCCAGGGGTGATCGTATCGACCCAGTGGTCCTAGAATATCGCGAGAGGGCTCATTCGAACAGAAATTAAAAGCTCTAGTGCCCTTTTTAAGTGACCAAAAAATAGAGGGCAACTAGGCCCCCTCCCATGCTCATTTTTTTCACAAAGTTATCTGATCAAAATTTTGAGATAGCCACTTTGTTCAGCATAGTCGAAAAATATAAAAACTATGTTTTTGAGGATGACTTAATCCCCCAAAGTCCCTGGGGGAAGGTCTGCAAGTTTTGAACTTTATCCAATGTTTACATATAGGCTAGTGTTGGTTATTGCGAAGCATACAGAAGTTTTCAGGGAGGATTTTTTGGTAGTTTGGGGGTGGGTGCGTCGGGTGTTACATGGGAGGATCTTTCCATGGAGGAAGTGTTCATGGGGAAAGGTATATTGCTATGAAGGGGGCGCCGGAATTCCCAGCATTATTTGAAAAAATGATCGGAAATTAAACAATAAAAAAAAAAAAAAAAATTAACTGAAAGTAAGGAGCAGCATCAAAATTCAAAACGAACATAAATTAATACGTATATGGTTGGGTTCGACCCCTACTCATAACCTCGCTCTATACGCTAAAGTTTTTTTTGCACTCTCATCAGAGAATAAATAATTCTAATTAACGGCCTTTTGTGATTAAGGGGTCATTCTTAAAAGAATTGGAACAAAACTTGAAGTTAGCGTAAAGAGCGAGGTATTGACTAGGGTGTGGACCCCCTAATACACTTAATAAAAATATACGAATATAGAACTTCGTTACTTAAGTTACTTCGTTTCTTGTAAAAAATTATTTTTCATAAAGGACTGAACGATTTCAGTTATCCTCCCCCTTTACAAAAACGACGAAAAACAGTGTGCTAATTATAGAGGGATATCTTTCATTGAAATTGTAGCCAAAAGATTTGCCACAATTCTATTTAGACCCCGGCGCCGCGCCGGCGGATCAACCGAACGCCACCGACGAGAGGCCCGGTCGACCGTCACCGATGTGTCGCAACGCCGCCGACAAAGGCGGCGGCGTTCGGGTAATTTTTGCGGCAATTCTTTATTGCGTCAACCAAAAAGTCGGAGCTTTTCCTTCTCGTGCGGTTTAGTATTTCGATTTTCCTGATTAGAAATCAAGCAGGGCTTGCACTATCCCCGAATTTTTGTGTATTTCCCCGAAAATCTATGCGTCACCCCGAAAAAAAATTTGGTTCCCCGAATCCCGAAAATCACACAATCATGGTGCCTTCCCTAGCGATTATCACCAGTGACTTTCCCTGCCAAATATTACTTTGCATACCACAATTCTTCACTACTCTCTTGTTCGTTAATTTTCGTCTCTTTTGTTACTTTGCATAAAAACCAGACAGATGCAATATGCAATTGCAAATATTGCAATATACACAGTTCTTCATGTGTGACAAAAAAAGTATCGTCTTTATGAATCATTTCAAATGCAGTTTCCCAAACGCTATTGCTTACATCATTCGCAGCACAGTTTATAGAATTAGCAGTAAGATCATTCTCTATCTCTCCCATTATAAAAACCCGGACAGGGTGCGAGTGCTCCGGAGAACGTTTTTGCAGATAGAAACATAGGCGTTATCAGATCTTTTCGCGGGTAGACAAGTCAGATTTCTCTTGGACACGAAACAAGTGGAAACCCGCTATTACGAATAATGCACTTGGTAACCATTTCTCAGTGATTGGCGATAACAAACTAATCCGCTAAGGCAGAAACAAGTGGGAGGAGCTTTTTGTTCGCACCGAGACCGAAGACCAGAAATTAATGCGATAAGCTTACTGTCTATAAACTGTGATTCGCAGTCAAGAATTTATTTTCAATTTGAATAGAGTTATAGAACACATTCACTACTATACAGCTTCAGCCTTCAGTTGGATTTTGAAATTGACAGCCGACAGATTGTTTCTACAGCTGTACTCTAAGTTTGCAGAATTTTTTTTCTTTTGCTGTTTTTATATAAGGTTTTTCTTAATATTTAATACTCAATTTTTGAACGCCTGATAGAAAATACAAATCTTCTTTCTGAAACATTTTTAGCCCCCCCCCCCAAAAAAAAAAAAACAACCCATCTATTGAGACAAAATTTAGCTATAGACTAAGCTATGTACAGGGTTGGGGAATTAAAGATTGAAACGGAAGTTACCCTAAAAATATGAATCATAAATAAATTTTAAATTATTGCCTATGGGGGGGATAGGGGGCTATCATTTTTAAATGATAATACCTCTTTTTTTTTATTGAAAGCAGGGATGCCAAAAAGATAATTTTTTTTTCATTTAAAGTGGAGACAGAAGAAAATAATATCAAATTCCCTGGGAAACCATTGAAATATTTTGATAAACCCAGGGCCCCCTATTGGGACTTGTTCATTGTCTTGGGTATTTTGCGATTTCTCATAGGCTACTGGCCTAATTTGGCTTTTGTGTGTGCTCCCTTTTAATTAGACTCTTTGGATCTTATTGAATGCCACGGCGAGTCTATGACTCAGTTTCCCAATAATTTGAGGTATATTTGAGTAATTTCGACATTTTTGTTGTTGTCTTTGTACCCCTTTACTCATACCCTCAAATTTTTTTTTTTCAAGGAACACTAAGCTGTTTAACGTTATTTTGCGTGTTTGTTTGAACCATATAGTGACCTAGTTAATTATTAGGTAAATTATTTTTCTAATGTAAAGCTGAGACGATATCTTATCAAGGTGGTATCCAGAGGGGGGGGGTAGGGAGGTATTAAATTTAAATAATAATATCTCGAACTTTTTTATTGAAAGCAGGGATGCCAAAAAGTTAATTTTTTTTAATTTTAAGCAGAGACGGCATCCTATCAAGGTGGTATCCAGAGGGGGGGGGGGGTAGTGACCTATCTTATTTAAATGATACTACCTCGATTTTTTTGTTTTTTTTTAAAGCAGGGATGCCAATAAGTTAATTTTTTTATTTAAAGCAGAGACGGTATCCTATCAAGATGATATCCAGAGGGGGGGGGGGGGGGAATAGGGAGCTATTATATTTAAGTGATAGTACCTTGATTTTTTTTTTTTTTTTTTTTTTATTGAAAGCAGGGATGCCAAAAAGTTAAAAAGTTGACAAAAATTAACAAGATTTTCGTGAGTTATACTTGATACAGCACTTGTATAGTTTTATCGTCCAAAGGGAAAGGGACATATGCGTCCGGCCTGTTTTTTTTTCTTATTGATGAAACGGTTTACTTTGAAAACATTCATTCATAAGTACCAGGCAGATTCACACTAAAACGAATTGGTGTGACGGAAGCAATATCGACATCCCCACCTAACGTTGCGCTCGAGTGACAATGGCGCCCTTGGTCAAGTGCCCAAGTTACTTTAAAAGGCCAGGTCATAATAAAAGCTTTCAATTTGGGAGGCTCAAGGAGGAGTCTTTGACAGTCTTTTTACCTCAGGGTACTAGATGTTGCAACGTTATTACGAGTAGAGATGGGGGCGCTACTCCTACTGGCACACCATATATGGGCATAGCCTCCCTAGGGAGAATGATTGCGTAATCGGTCAATGACCTCTTTCTCCAGGTGTGTTTTTGGCACGCCCTCAGCGAAGGTCAATGTTGTTATTGTTTCCAAGGCAAAATGCCAAGGTCAATGTTATTGTTGTTTTGAACAGAGTCATTAGAGAGAACACGTGGTTAATGGGGTCTTGGGGTCATTGTTGTTGTCGTTTTGAACAGCGTCATTAGAGAGAACAGGTGGTTAATGGGGTCGATGTTATTGTTGTTGTTTTGGACACGCTCTCAGCGAATGTCAATGCTGTTGTTGTTTCCGAACCAACTTTCTTTTCAGTCTAGAGTTGGCAGTCAGAGTGAAAGGATTGAAAAATGAATAAATTTGAGAAAGAGAGAATTAGATCAGTGTTTATGGAAAAACATTTGATTTTGGATGATGATTTTCTCGCTATTTGGAATAATCCCCAATTGGACTATTGTATGAAACTTTTAAATGTGATTCAAATGCTTATACTCAATTTATTGATATCTTGATCACGACACGTCAGAATGATATCGTGGATATACTTTCATTGCCAATGTAGATGGCTCATCCTTCGAAAGAGGCAACGTCACAGAGTTACTCCTCTCCCCTTTCCTACACTTTGAATTTATGGCGCGAAGAGGATCAGTTTCGTTTTAGCTGTGAGAGAGTTGACATCGGAAACCAAAATGTTCTATATATGCCCATTGTGCATGTACACTCTTGGCAGTTGGACTCAATGTGAGAATTGTACAATTATTGATGACTATAATGAAAAGTGTAAATTATGTAATCCTTGCAAATTACATAGAGGCTATGCAGTACAAATTAAAGGATGTAATTCATGTCTTGAGGAGGTGTGTGACTCACACCCTAGCGGGCACCTATGCTCCAATTGTCACAATGATAAATGTAATCAGTGGGAGAACACTTACCCCGCTATGATTGGAAAGAATCCTAAACGTGATTTTAGTTTATTTCTACGAGATTGGTATCGTCGTGGATTTAAATTATTCTGGGAAGAGGAATCTGGTCTACGATTCAACTGTTGGGGTAACAAGACAATCTGGTTTCTACGTCATCACTGTGACGACACTGCCTACTATGACTATAAACCAAGCGATTTTTATTTGGCAGTCACCGAATGTGATTCACCACTTGAAAACACTGTATGTGATATTGCTTCAAATAGACAGATTGAAACTCGTGAATTTCATAATATGAATGCAAATAGTATCATTGACTATACAAAGAGATATGACAAGAGTGTAGTTACATTGTACTGCAGAAAATGTGACCCTGACTTTGCAGTCAATCAAGATCAATATACAGTGAATCCAAATGATTTACCAGCATTAATGGTTCACGACAGTTACCTATACACCGATGAAGAAATCTAAAAGTGAAGATTTAAAGACATTGTTGTATATATACATTTTATTAATAAACAAATTCACAAACATTTTTTAAGCACTTTACTCTTAGGGCACTGAAATCAATATTAAATACACTTGTAAGTATATTTTCTACTAGAAAGTCGTTCAGACGCGGATTGTCACCATAAATATGGAGAAACTGCTTGTAAGTATAGCCACGACATCGGAACACAAAATATAGTAGCGCATGGAAGCCACAGCTTTTAGTCGTTAGATCCTGCACCCTCTTTCGATTTTGAATAATAGTTTTCCCACTGCTCTCAATATAGTTGCTGATGTGAGGTGTGTAGAATGTATAGGGTAGACCAAGAGGATCGAAAAATTCGATATTCTTCATTGTTTGATAGATGCATAGCCAATGACCCGTCAGCACAGTCGAGGGACTGCTATTAACAATAATCAAGGTATTGTTCGCATTTTGAATTTTTCCAAGATAGTCTGAGGGTAGACAATAGGATTTGTACTGGGACATGTAGGGGTCCATTTTAAATACACTGATTATTTGGCTGGTGTTCATGGCGCCAAGTCTAGTAGAACACTGCCTTCGGGAGTGATTTCCCAATAGGTTTCATATTGATTTAGTGAGATTAGGGCAATACTCTCAGCCAATGGGTTGGCAAATGTACACTCTAAATGTACAGTCCCCGTACGTACTATACTCATATCCTGTGTGCCAGACAAATCCAATACAATGATACCATGTGTTTTAGCAAACATATCTTCGGTTATACCATTTTCAAATAGTTGAGAGTCATGATCTAGGGTTTGCATGGTCAACTCATACAATGTTCTATAGGATTTATCAAAAGATAGATTGTAGAGTGGGATACCGTTTACTTTGCACACAAGAGATGAAAGTCCAAACATCTCGAATTTATGTGGGCATTCAGTCCATGATCCTATTGCACTGGCGCTTTTTACAAAGGCCAAAGCCAATTTCGAGGGGATTTCACCATTGATAAAGGATGAATCGGTGAAGGTGCGTGACCCCATTGCAATATGACGTTGATTGGTGATTGTATGAGGAACAAGTAGTTTAATATTATTTCCATTGGCTCTCAGTTTTTCCACGGCCAAAGCAACAGAACTCATAACCTGTTGTTTGCGTACATGAAGTATTGCTGAGGTGAGGGAGAGACTTACGTCGGGATTGGCGGCAAGTTCCTTTCTCAATATGAAATTGGATGGTGCAAGCGTCAATTTTATATCCACTTTAACATTGGGTGGTAGCCATTGGGGTATATTAAATATTTCATGATATATTTTTCCAACTAGATGTAATTCACTAGTTGTAGCATTTTTAAGTGCATCTGTACTATCAGTATTAGTAATATATTCATATCCACTGGAGGCGCCTCTCAATTCCTTGTATGACTTGGGTGTCATCAGCATGAATTGGATATAGCTTGCATAGTTGGAGAGATTGTTGCTTGTGCTCACCAGCGTGCCATTGATGTAGACGCTAATTTGACGAAATAAATTATGTAGTATACAATTTTCATAGGATATCCCATCAGCTCGAACTGGCATTGTATTATCGGATTTCCGGACCTTCATTTGTAAATCTATAAATGTGGACGATAAATCCATAAAGTAGTCTTCATTGGAATAAATTTGAAAGTGGATATTATCGGAGAGGGGTTGTAGTGGATAAAATTGTTCATAGTATCCATGCTTGACACTCACATCAACATTTTCGGCATTGAATAGATTCAATGAGGCGGTGATTGAAGGTTGAGAATCCTTATGTGGTAGGTAGGACATCTTAGGAGAAGAAATCTAGTTTCGATCTAACAATTTTCTTCCTGGGGCTTTCTGGTCACACTATGTATCGGCTTTTTTCCTTCTTTTCTTTGACAAAAGGGATGTCTTTCGTTTCCGTCCTGAGTAGAGACTGATGAGTGATGCGTTGTTTCTTAACCTTTTTAAACCTTTACCATTTTGTTTTAATTTCTCGCCAAGGGTTCGCGCACTGGACCTAAGATTTTCCGAAGCACTTTTTTTTAAATCCTTGCCAGAGCCCCAATCGTATAGTGTAGAGGATGCAAAATCTGTCGCAGCCGGTACAAGATATTTTCTAGCCAGTGATAGTGAAGAGCGAAACAGCTTAGCAAACCAGCTACCAAGACCATAGCCAGACATTGACGAGCGACCCTTGTAATAGTCCATTCCATTGCCCTGTTGTCTTGGGCCAAGAGTATTAACATAGCAGTCAATATCAGGACAAGTGAATACCACTTTTCTATTAGACATCTTGCTGTTGAACGATGGGTCGAAAATGACATGTAATCACAGCCAAACCTTTGAAATTGCTATTGGATCACCCAATTCAGTTCTTAATGTTAACTGACAGAGTTCCAAATAGGAAGTGTTTACTGGAATATACTGAAGATGCTTTATATTGTAGTGATGAATATGTTCTTGATTGGTTTTTCGTTCACGAACTCGTAGGAGGGGAACATTTGAATTACCAACCCGAGATGTTTCCACAAATGAAGCATAGAGAAATATACAAGTGTCTGTGGAGAAGGCAGGCGGGTAGTCAGCAAAAATGAAATTAGTGTTTCCGGCACTTTTACCATTGATTATATTGAGCTTAAAGCCAAGAACATCCCTTAGGTTATCATTGAGAATAATCTTTTCACTGGCAATAGGTGAACTAATGTAGATCTTGCCCTCCTCCTTTGAATAGTTGAAATGAAAAGCTCCTTTTTTACGAGCGGAAATTCTTTTATTAATAGTACGACATAAATCATTCATACAGGTGAGTTCCTCGTAGGGTAATTCAATATATGGATAATCCAACCAATTGATTTTTTGAATTTGTTCTTGATCACCTGGTGGTGGTGGCCAATCATATGGTCTAATTTTTATTTCATATTTACGATCCTTTCTCAGGATGTCATAGGTATTTTTGAGAATACAGTCGACAAGAGCCACTTCATACTTTCCGTCGAATTTGATGGTAGGGGAGAGTTTTGTCCAAAAATCACTTGTTTTATTCAAGTCATTGTAGAGAGGATCAGAAACATTGGACATGAAAGTCACATAGAAATCATTAGGCATTGTTAATATCTTCAGCACTGACCCAAGAATCAAAATCCGAGTTGTATCCTAGCCAGCGAACAAGCAACTGTTTCTTGCCCCTACGAGTACGACTCTTTAATATCTTTTCAATTTGATAAATTTCACTAGTGTTTCTAACTTTTTGCAGTTCATATTCATAAAAACCGCCGAGAATTTCATCATCTTTGGTATCTCGTAGCCGATAAGTTATGGGTATGGTGTCTAGGATTTTGGACACTTTAAAAAGTTCGTTGCTCCATAAATAATTCCCCTTTTCAAAAATATTGGTGGTTCTATTAATTCGAACAGTATCACCAACATTGAATTTCTTCTTCTTTTTCTTCTCATTGCCATTGGAGTATTGCTTTAGAAAAGCATCAAATGTATTCTCACTGTAGTGAACATCCCGAGGGCTAGAGTTGGACAGAGATCGATGTGGTCGATGGTTGTATATCTGCATGATTTTATCTAAATCGTGAATAAAAGCTGATGTATTTTTCAGTGTACAATATCTTGAAATTAATAGACGAATCGTTCTTATTAATCGTTCAGACAATGCAGCCTTTATCGGACTGTGACTATGATAGAGTGTTGTATTATATTTCAAAAGAACCTTTTGCACATGTGGGTTAACAAATTCACTGCCACGATCTGATTGAATTTTTCTATAGGAATCCTGTTCAAGAATACTTTCAATGGCCCGAGCAACTTCAACACCTCTCTTTGATCGCAGCGGAATGGCATAGGCATAGCGACTAAAAATACTGATTGCCACTAGAATATATTTGTAGGGTGTATTGTGACGTCGTTGAACTGCGTCTAAAGTTAAAAGATCCATTTGCATTATATGCAGAGGGAAAAAGGCTTTAGTTTGACGATATTGTTTACTGCGAAGTCTATGATCCCGATGTAGTGTGTAACTTGGTTCATTTTCTAGATACTCTTTTGCTTTTTTCAATGTGGTGCCGGACACAGCTCTAGAAAGCGTTTTGGGAGAACTTAAACTTCCCGCTTCACCAACATTTTCATAGACACCTTTCAAAACTTCATCCATTTTGAACGTAAACACGTAGTGTAATGTCCACTCCCCTTTTGCACACTGGAGGGCGAATCAATTCGTCTTCGCTTTTGACTAGCAGCCACAGGTGTTGTAAAATCAGTGGTGCTAGTATCTTCTTCTTCTTCTTCTTTTTTAATGGTGTTGTTGGATGTTCATTTAGTTTCTTTAGAATTTGCTTATTGCCAATAAGACTTTTGGGAAAGTTTGATACACTTAGAAAGGTGTATAGATTATCGTCAAAGGATAAGAGTCCTTTACGATTCGTCACCATATCACAAATTAAATCAACTAGATTATAACTTTTTCCCCGAATTATAATTCGTTTCCCTATGCTATCGACTTGAACTTGATCACCAGATTCCGACATGAGATAAGATAATACTCTTTTACTCTGTTCTCGATAGGACAGTGGCAATAGGTTTCCAATTTTCAATACAATCGAATTCAATTCCTTCTCCTTTGATTGTGCAGAATCTTGAGATGCTTCTTGTTTAGAGGCGACGGGTCTCTCACGATATGGTTTATGTTTGTCCATACGTCGCAGTGCATCTTGAAGTAAAAGCAGTTTTTTATCATCGGCAATATTCTCATCATTAATGAATTTACTCAGATTGTCTTCAAAATGTTCGACGGGCGAGAGGACAAGTTCAAATGTAGTCAATTTATAGGGTTTTGCCATTCTCTAGAGAAAACTGTTTACAAGTCCTGCGATTATTGGCAGTAAAAGTGTGAAAAAGCTACCGCCTGCTTGAAGGAGCCGTTTTCTTTTTTAAATTTGTTTCCCTTGTTTTTACAAGCCAAGGCACGTACAATGGAACGATGTTGCTTTGTCTGTTGTCTAACACCTTCTGGCAGTTGAACATTGCCCTCAGTTAAATTTAAACAAAGTTCAGATATTAGATTAATGAAATCATTGTCGACACCATGTTTAAGTATAGCCTTCCTAAGCAAGGGTTTTGAAGTGCTTAAAACAGAAAATAAATGCCGTTGTTCGTGTAGTTTCTTCAGTGTCATGATAGCGACTAATAGCCTTTTCTACTATTCACCGGAAGATATACTGTAATTTCATTGTCGAAAATGTCGGTGACTACACGAAGATCCTCGGGCGTGCTCTGATTAAGATCCAATAAAATGTAACCGTAGGGCTTGCTAGTCGCTTGAGCGTACGCTGACAACAGAAATTTTGGGGCGCCAGGGTATATCTGTTTATTGAGAGTTATGAGCGAGCTAGAATCACGAACGACTCGATAGATAATATAGATAGTGCAATTCAAAGCAAGGGTTCGCATACATTTGATCTGATGAAACAGATTGTGTAGAACTAGGGTTATGGAAATGTTTTCATGATGAGATCGGACAGTGAACAATTGCAGCATTTCCTGTGAGAACTGTTCAATGGATTCAGCCAAATCATCAATAATCAGCCACGAGTTCGGTTCAATACTATTGAAAACATCAAGTCCTCCTCTTATGAATTGTATTGGTATGGTTGTGGCAATAGCCTTTATTTTATCATAGGACTCTTGCCAAATACTATAGCAATAGTAGATTTTTTTCGGCTTTTCCAAAAACATTTTATCGCAATTTTGAATTATTCTAGCTAAAAGTGTTGTTTTCCCCGACATTGAGGGTCCACACAGAAATGATCTGAAGGGCGTTTTAAATTGATACATGTTGTTGACAACAGTCAGACTATGACTAACTGTAAATCATATGTGCTCAATGAATAAGTAGTAATTTTCCCGTCTATTCAAGAACAACAAAAACAATATTTCATGGCAACATTTATTACAGCAAATATGATAACACTTGTTCAACATGAAAAGTCTATTTGTTCAACATGAACAATGATAACACTTTATATATAAACACTTGTTCAACGTGACAAAATTTCTCCGGTGGTCAAAATGAAAACTCTATTTGTTCAACATGAACAATGATAACACTTTTTGTACAACACTTATTGTCTTTAAACACTTTTCTGTACAACACTTTTGTACAACACTTTTCTGTACAACACTTTTCTGTACAACATCTTTGTACAACACTTTTCATTACAAAAAAAAACACTTTTGTCCATCTACAGCACTTTTGTACATAAACAAAATACACTTGGAACTAGCACAGTTGAACTTGATTACGGTGAATTTAAAGGTGTGGGTCCCCCCCCCCCCCGGCCGCGGGGCCGAAGGCCGGCCGGCCGCGGGCGGGACCCCCCCCCCCAGGGCGGCCGCGGGAAGGGACCCCCCCCCCTCCCCCGGGAGCCGCGATGGAAAAACAATAGTTGTCGTCACTGCTATGGGTTAGTGGTGGTGGTTAGTGCTTGGGTTAGATGAGGTTGAGTGGTGGTTAGTCAGATTAGTTTATCCAGACCAAGTTGATTACGATAGTCTACGCATTCAACTCGATCTGAAATACGATAGTGGCCATGGGGCAGGACACTCACACCATTCTCGAGCACATAGACCTTGTCAGATATACATGACATTGCATTTTTTTCCACTCTCACAGTATAATTTCTATACTTTAGAGAGCGAATTGCAAGCACTTGTGCTCTTGGCACTAGGCTACTTTCTACACAGTCTTTGTATACGCTCATGTTAAAATTGCTCTTTACAAAGTGTGTAGGCACCCCTTTACATGTTTTCTTTTCATCCCCACTATGTGTTTCCACGCAATAAACTTTGGGACCCGGGAACACACCCCCCTAGATATCAAAATCACTCCCCGTTTCAGATTTTAATTTTAATAGTTGGTTGGGGGCTTGACGTTTCACTAGCTCGGGATAGAGGGATGGATTCCAGTTGGTGAAATCCATCCGCGAGCTGATGTGCACCCCATTTTGCAAATCACCCAATAAATCTTCACTTTTTACTTTTAGCAGTAGAGAATCGGTATCCCATAATATACTTGTACCTCCCCCTCCCGTGGCCATTGCACCTTGCACACATTGTAAAAGAACGACAAACATGAGCTTTTTTGAAATTTCTAGTACTGAACTACCTCCTGCGATATTCTTGTTCAGTACCACGTTTCGCTTTTTCCTGTGTAGAAGAAAACATGCCGGCCTCTATGCTCGTGAATGATGTAAAATTAGGGTCGGCAATAATTCGTGCACACTCTAGAGGGTCAGTCACGACGTCGCAGCGAGATCTGTTACGTACGCTTTCGCACATTTTGCCAAACGCTGAATTTAGAATAAGCTTGTACAATTCCTTCTCCACCTTTGAATTTGCCCTAGAACGTTTATCGACAAAAGTATCGATAAACGTTTTCAAATAAGGTTTCTGATTGAACTGAAGGACCCTATGTATTTTGGTGATTTTGAAGCCATTGTTCACCATCCAGTGCAAAAGCACATGGTGAACAACGATATTCTCCTTAGGGTCCAAATCAGCAATCAGTTTCTGTTTAGAGGGGAGTCCAATGCATCCCCATATCCTCAACCAATGACCGATTGTAGGGGCTCAACGAGTCCCTGGTCACTGGTCGATTGATACAGGGAAAAACAAAATCTTTGACTGCGTCGTGAAGGGCCAGCGGAATGTGACCGTCAATTTCAAAGAACCATCCTTGTGGCCCGTTGTCCTCGACGGTGTTAATGTCGGGGAACTCATAAGGATTCTCAAGCCATTGATAGTTCCCACACGGCAAAGAGTAGTGGGACATTGCCGAGGGGTACAACGAGTTCATGTCCAAGAACACTGCATTTGACTTTACACCGGTGCTTTGTCCGCTCGGATCGGTTGATAAGACCCGGTCCCCGTGAAAAACATACCCTCCCCGCATTGAACGCTCTACAAAAAGGTGTTGATCTACATCGGTGATTAGGCCTATTTCCTCCCTGCTAATTTTTAAAATTAAATCCATTACTAAATGTGGTGTAGAAAAATAATATCCTATATCTAGCCCAAACTCTGAATAGATCTGGTCTGTATTCTTACAGACTATATCCAACAGAGTTAGAACGTCACTGGCCAAGTACAGTCTACAATAATCCCACCCATTTTTACAATCCCCCTTAGCCCACACCTTCTTGGCAAACTCGTACTCCTCGACTGTGCATTCACTGTTGGTGAGTGAATTGTGAAAAGCTTCAATTGGAGGTAGTTTCTCCTCGCTTAAGCGAGCGCCAGAACAGTAATAATCATATGCATATACACCTTTGCTGGTTAATAGGTCATACATTTCCCTGTCTGGAAAGTGCTGTTTAAGCAAGGGAAAGCTATCAAAATTGTCGCTTTTCTGCACTTGAATTAGTTGACTAAGGGATTTGGGGAAAAAACTAAAAGAATCTAAAAACCTAATTTTATTCCAGCACGTACGCTCATTATCCACTACCTGCCATTTCAGTTCGAGAAGCAACAACTTCTCGGCTGATTTGGGAATGATGTTGTAGGTAAATGAATTATTCACCCATGGACTATCTACTCCCCCTCCCTCCCTGTGCATACGTGCCAGTGCTGGTAAAATAAATTTTAAGTCATAGTTAGAATTATGAATAAAAACAGGGATAAAAAACTGTTGGCTAACGTTTAAATTACACGATTGATGTGCTACTCCCCTAAAATTACTACCCCCAGATGATATTTCCTGCCACAAGTGATCGTGGTCTCTGACTTTCCCCCTCCCCCCTCTTTTCCCTTTAGTCCCCTTATCCTCCTCTACAAACTCCCCCTTGCATACCCAACATATTTTTTGATTTTTAATCGCGAGACGATCCTCTGCAGACAGCACCATTGGATAATGCGTATTTCTCAAACGAGAAATAGCACCATTAGCCGTGCCAATCAGTTTAGTCAATGCCTTGACCATGCACTCATCGCCCTCATCCAATGTTTCTACTACTTCTAACAACCGCATGGTGTTAGAATTGTCTCTTTGCGCGTGGGGCGTAGGACACTGCAATGGCCTGGTGTTCTTTGAGATCGAAACTAGATTCCTTCTCCTAAGATGTCCTACCTACCACATAAGGATTCTCAACCTTCAATCACCGCCCTCATTGAATCTATTCAATGCCGAAAATGTTGATGTGAGTGTCAAGCATGGATACTATGAACAATTTTATCCACTACAACCCCTCTCCGATAATATCCACTTTCAAATTTATTCCAATGAAGACTACTTTATGGATTTATCGTCCACATTTATAGATTTACAAATGAAGGTCCGGAAATCCGATAATACAATGCCAGTTCGAGCTGATGGGATATCCTATGAAAATTGTATACTACATAATTTATTTCGTCAAATTAGCGTCTACATCAATGGCACGCTGGTGAGCACAAGCAACAATCTCTCAAACTATGCTAGCTATATCCAATTCATGCTGATGACACCCAAGTCATACAAGGAATTGAGAGGTGCCTCCAATGGATATGAATATATTACTAATACTGATAGTACAGATGCACTTAAAAAATGCTACAAGTAGTGAATTACATCTAGTTGGAAAAATATATCATGAAATATTTAATATACCCCAATGGCTGCCACCCAATGTTAAAGTGGATATAAAATTGACGCTTGCACCATCCAATTTCATATTGAGAAAGGAACTTGCCGCCAATCCCGATGTAAGCCTCTCCCTCACCTCAGCAATACTTCATGTACGCAAACAGCAGGTTATGAGTTCTGTTGCTTTGGCCGTGGAAAAAATTGAGAGCCAATGGAAATAATATTAAACTACTTGTTCCTCACACAATCACCAATCAGCGTCATATTGCAATGGGGTCACACACCTTCACCGATTCATCCTTTATCAATGGCGAAATCCCCTCGAAATTGGCTTTGGCATTTGTAAAGAGCGCCAGTGCAATAGGATCATGGACTGAATGCCCACATAAATTCGAGATGTTTGGACTTTCATCTCTTGTGTGCAAAAAGTAAATGGTATCCCACTCTACAATCTATCTTTTGATAAATCCTATAGAACATTGTATGAGTTGACCATGCAAACCCTAGATCATGATTCGCAACTATTTGAAAATGGTATAACCGAAGATATGTTTGCTAAAACACATGGTATCATTGTATTGGATTTGTCTGGCACACAGGATATGAGTATAGTACGTACGGGGACTGTGCGTTTAGAGTGTACATTTGCCAACCCATTGGCTGAGAGTATTGCCCTAATCTCACTAAATCAATATGAAACCTATTGGGAAATCACTCCTGAAGGCAGTGTTCTACTAGACTTGGCGCCATGAACACCAGTCAAATAATCAGTGTATTTAATATGGACCCCTACATGTCCCAGTACAAATCCTATTGTCTACCCTCAGACTATCTTGGAAAAATTCAAAGTGCGAACAATACCTTGATTATTGTTAATAGCAGTCCATCGACTGTGCTGACGGGTAATTGGCTGTGCATCTATCAAACAATGAGGAATATCGAATTTTTTGATCCTCTTGGCCTACCCTATACATTCTACACGCCTCACATCAGCAACTATATTGAGAGCAGTAATAAAACTATTATTCAAAATCGAAAGAGGGTGCAGGATCTAACGACTAAAAGCTGTGGCTTCCATGCGCTACTATATTTTGTGTTCCGATGTCGTGGCTATACTTACAAGCAGTTTCTCCATATTTATGGTGACAATCCACGTCTGAACGACTTTCTAGTGGAAAATATACTTACAAGTGTATTTAATATTGATTTCAGTGCCCTAAGAGTAAAGTGCTTAAAAAATGTTTGTGAATTTGTTTATTAATAAAGTGTATATATACAACAATGTCTTTAAATCTACACTTTTAGATTTCTTCATCGGTGTATAGGTAACTGTCGTGAACCACTAATGCTGGTAAATCATTTGGATTCACTATATATTGATCTTGATTGACTTCAAAGTCAGGATCACATTTTCTGCAGTACAATGTAACTTCACTCTTGTCATATCTCTTTGTATAGTCAATGATACTATTTGCATTCATATTATGAAATTCACGAGTTTCAATCTGTCTATTTGAAGAAATATCACATACTGTGTTTTCAAGTGGTGAATCACATTCGGTAACTGCCAAATAAAAATCGCTTGGTTTATAGTCATAGTAGGCAGTGTCGTCACAGCGATGACGTAGAAACCAGATTGTCTTGTTACCCCAACAGTTGAATCGTAGACCAGATTCCTCTTCCCAGAATAATTTAAATCCACGACGATACCAATCTCGTAGAAATAAACTAAAATCACGTTTAGGATTCTTTCCAATCATAGCTGGGTAAGTATTCTCCCACTGATCACATTTATCATTGTGACAATTGGAGCATAGGTGCCCTCTAGGATGAGAGTCACAACACCTCCTCAAGACATGAATTACATCCTTTAATTTGTACTGCATAGCCTCTATGTAATTTGCAAGGATTACATAATTTACACTTTTCATTATAGTCATCAATAATTGTACAATTCTCGCATTGAGTCCAACTGCCAAGAGTGTACATGCACAATGGGCATATATAGAACATTTGGTTTCCGATGTCAACTCTCTCACAGCTAAAACGAAACTGATCCTCTTCGTTCGATAAATTCAAAGTGTAGGAAAGGGAGAGGAGTAACTCTGTGACGTTGCCTCTTTCGAAGGAGGAGCCATCTACATTGGCAATGAAAGTATATCCACGATATCATTCTGACGTGTCGTGATCAAGATATCAATAAATTGAGTATAAGCATTTGAATCACATTTTAAAAGTTTCATACAATAGTCCAATGAGGATTATTCCAAATGGCGGGAAAATCATCACCCAAAATCAAATGTTTTTCCATAAACACTACATGATTCTCTCTTTCTCAAATTTATTCATTTTTCAATCCTTTCACTCTGACTGCCAACTCTAGACTGAGCAGAAAAGAAAGTTGGCTCGGGAACAACAACAACATTGAGCTTGACATTCGCTGAGAGCGTGCCCAAAACATCAACAAGAAGGAAGTGTCATTAACTGCTTCCCGGAACCTCATAACATCTGGCTCGAATAACAATAACAAATACTATTTCCGGATCATAACATCTGCCTCGAGCGTGCACTTACAACAACAACATTGACCCCATTAACCACGTGTTCTCTCTAATGACTCTGTTCAAAACAACAATAGCATTGACCTTGGCATTTTGCCTCGGAAACAATAACAACATTGACCTTCACTGAGGGCGTGCAAAAACACACCTGGAGAAAGAGGTCATTGACCGATTACGCAATCATTCTCCCTAGGGAGGCTATGCCCATATATGGTGTGCCAGTAGGAGTAGCGCCCCCATCTCTACTATTACGTATCTACAGTGGTGTTAAAAAATTCGATCACCCCACAAATGATTACCAAAAATATGCACAAATATAACAAATGTAACATTTGGAATATTATAACACTTTTTTCAAAGCTTTGAAGAAAAGCAAAAAAAGGCTAAATACCACTAACTACGCTTGAAAGCTATTTTAAAAAGAAACTCTTTGGAAATTTCCATGGATATGACCATAGCAGAAGCTTTAAGCCTAGATGGGGATCAGAGAGGAGTCTTTGAGCATTTGACCACAGGTGACTTATTGTTGCGACTTTCTTAAATTTGGTAATTTTTGTGAGCATTTGGAAATCAAAGCTTAAACTCAATAACTGATACTAAGTGTCCTAACATTTTGCTTGGATTAAAAGTCACGAACTAGGAAGAAAATCTCAACATCTTCCTCGAGCTACTTCAGTCTGCATATTATTTAATTTAATTACATTTAAAACGGATGAGCTTTACATTTTTTACCTAAGAAAATAGCTGGCACTTCATTTTTCTTCATACCGGATAAACCATTGAGTGTTGTTTTTATTATAATTTGACAAATTATAATTTATAATTTGACTTATGTTAGATATTTATGAGTTTATTATTTGGAATGAATCCCCAAAATAAAAATTAATAATATCCAAAAGAGCAGCCAAAAGCAATAAAAAAGCAGCAGTTCAGCCTTAGCCTACATGACATATATTCTATAAAGAAGCCAAAAAACACTTTAAAATGCATTTTTTTTAAATTGTTATTAAAAACCAGTTTTTAATACAAGAAGGCTTTTTAGGAATCCAAAAGAGCAAAAAAAAAAAAACAATCAATATCGAAGTCGCCCATTTCAACTGTTTTAAAGGTGACAAATCAGATATATGCAAAGGGCATTATGAAAAAATTAAGCTTCTGAGTTCAAAGTTATATTCAAAGTTTTACCCAGATAACTGACGAATTTCGTGATACGGTATTTGAAGTTTTGTATGCAGCAATGCTCGATGAAAAAAACTACTAATTTTTATAATTATTTGCGTTAAGAATACATAGCTAATAAATACTTCAACTACTCGTATTATGCAAGGGTTCTGAAATGCCACAGCCATTTCGTTTCTACCAGATTTCTACTTCTCTTGATGAATAACGAAGAAGACCAGTTTCCAGCCAGCGACTTGTGAATTTTTGAACTCATGAATGGGCTCAAATCTGTTGTAAATTTAAGCTGTGACTTAAGAAAGACTGATGAAAACGATAATGTTTGCGGTCAACATTGATCGCACCGCCATCTTACCGGCAGCGAGGCGGTGGCGCGCTGTTTTGGCCCCGCTGCCGCATGTCTTCCTCATCGGCGCGGCACCGGGATCTAATTCTATTGCATAGGTTCCAAACAGCAAGAGATAGGCGAACACGAGAAAACCAGTCTGGCAGAGAATGCACTGATCAGATTTTGTCCTTCGCTTGATGATGCAACAATTTGAAAGCTACGATCTCCCCCTTATCAGTATATTCATAGACTACGTTGCTGCCTTTGATTAAGTTGAACGAAAAACCATATAGAAGAATCTCCTTGAAGATGGCATCCCACAAGAATTCGTCAAAATCATGGAAGCTTATTACGAGGGATGTGCTTCTTGAGTTAGAGTCTATGAGGAAAAGTAGTTATTTTTCGATGTGGAGTGCGGTGCAAAACGAGATTGTATGCTCTCGCCAGTCCTCTTTAATTACTGTATCGATTGGATCCTCGACCATGTTCTACAGAGATTTGAAGGAATAGTAGTTGGTGAAAATATCAATTTGACGGACGTTGACTACGCAGACACCGCAATAATTCTCGCGCCGGACCCAGACTCAATCCAGCAAATGCTTGACGAGTTTTGGCGTTTCTCAGCCTACAAATAAAACGAAGAGAACAGAAGATCTTGACTTGAATATCACAACAGATTATCAACTAACCCCTATTGGTCTCCCACTTGAAAGGTTGACAGTTTCGTTTACCTGGGCTCCGAGGTAGATTCGAAGAGATTATCTGATCAAGATTTCAACAGATGAATATCTAGAGCTCAACCAGTTTCCTCTTAGCTCCGCAAACATTTCTGGCTCCATTGACAGATTAGCTTGTGGTGAAGATAAACATATAAAAGTCAACAGTTAGGGCAATCCTACTCTATGATGTTGAAAGGTGGCCCATCAAAGTAATTCCAGGACGTCCTCTAGAGATTTCTGAATGTCTTTACCTATGTTAAAGTTAACGCTTCTGGATAACAGATAAAATTAGATCGATGAATACCGCCAACGTTGTTTCAACAATGACAAAATCTCAAGCGTCATTAGCTTCCGCCGGATCCGCTGGCTTGGGCTTCCTTTGCATTGCCCCAACGAACCCCCCATTAGAAGAAAAGGAAGACAATTAAAAAATTGGTGAATACCTAAGCCGAAAATATTTTGTTTTTTATACAAATTCCGAGCTTATGGTGTATAGTCTTGGAAAACTTGCTGTAAGTTTATTCGAAATACTACTAAGGCTTTTTTCCAGCCAAACTGATTTTTGATTGCTGTCTGATTTTTTTCCAATGTACACTTGCATTCGAATTTGTAATGACCATTTCTAAATGTCATGTCCATCTTGTCAAATTTATGTACACGTAAAACTGCATTGTTATCATGGTTGTCCCCTTTTGAGTAGTGGTAACCTAGAAAAGAACAAAACCCCAGCCCATAGTAACCGAAAATTTAAAAACATGTTTCTCTTTAATTTGGCAAGTGTAGCCAACCATAAGAAGACACTGGAAAAAACATAGAAAAAAGACTTAGGTAGTTTTTTTTTATAGTAATGGGAGTCAGGCGAGACCAGCTATGATTATGATAAAGAATAAATGAACACCTTCCTCTCAGCGACTACCAGCCATAATGTCGCTGTCACCTAAATGTTATATCCGTCATTTTCAAATTTCTCTAATAATTATAAGAAACCGTTTGCTAAGGAGTACTTGTTAAGAAGATCAGCAGTGCAACCTAGATCAGGAGGATTGAACATGCAATCAATTCCTCCTCTGAGAAGAGCTTAACAAAGGGTTTTAGTAATAATCTCAGAAGTGTAAAAAATGTCAGATACGAAGGTTAGGCGTTTCTTAGGCAAATTTTATGCACTATTTACTCACTCGAGTGATGCAATTTTATGCACTATTTACTCACTCGAGTGATGCCATTTTATGCACTATTTACTCACTCGAGTGATGCAATTTTATGCACTATTTACTCACTCGAGTGATGCCATTTTATGCACTATTTACTCACTCGAGTGATGCAATTTCATGCACTATTTACTCACTCGAGTGATGCCATTTTATGCACTATTTACTCACTCGAGTGATGCAATTTTATGCACTATTTACTCACTCGAGTGATGCAATTTTTATGCACTATTTACTCACTCGAGTGATGCAATTTTATGTACTATTTACTCACTCGAGTGATGCCATTTTATGCACTATTTACTCACTCGAGTGATGCCAAATTATTCAGCTGTGTACTGCAGTATCGAATATTTTTCTTATTTTAAAGGAAAACTTTTTTTGCAGACAACCTTAAAACTAATTTTAATTCTCGTGCAAAATTAAGAAAATTGGTAAATACCACTTCAATTTAGAAATAGCCTACGGTTTGTTCTGGGCATGATCGTGCTTTTCCTTTCATAAGGGTGCTATTGATTGTTGATGATAGAGCTTTCCACTAATTTTCATGCTATGTTTTGAAAACTGACGCAAATGTGATGTTTTTGGGTTTAGCTGGACACAAACCCAACGAAAAGAGGCGGGTGAAAAACTCTCCAATGGGGAGAATTGTTTCCTGTTGATATAATTCCGCTGGTCTGGTATATCAGATCTATATTTTAAGAACATAAATTTCAAGCTTTCCATGACGAACTCTCAGCAATAAGGCTACTCTTTGGAGGAATGATTTTACTTAGGGGATTAAATATTAAGAGAAAGAACGTTTTTCGTGGAAGTTTAAAAGAACTTAATTCTATTCTTATGTAAAATTATGAATTTTTTTTTTTTTTTAATTTCCTTTGGCTTTAAAACCCAGCACTGTGATACTAATTGATGATGTTTGAGCAAGTCCTAGATGCCTCCTTTTTAATCCGATGATTCCGATTCAGTATGGACAATTTTAGCCACTGCCTATCTCAGGACTCTTAAATCATATTAATGTCCAGTTGTTCTTGCAAAGGCCATTGCTCAACAGGCGATTTAACAGCATCATTTATTGCCATAAATGAATTACCATCCCATAATTACTCCCTTTACTGTTAAAGAGTAAATTAAGCATATCCCTTAGAAGGGATGTCGGTTCCAGACTATTTGTTCTGGTCCACTCTATTATCTCAACAGATCGTTCCAGAAATTTGGATTTACAGCAGAAATAGAATATGCTCTTAAGGATGAATTAGACGGTGCTATTATTTCTAGGGCGAAACAGAGGCGAAAAATAATTAAAATTAATTCTAGTTCAGTACTATCCAAGGCCGTATCCAGAACTTTTGTTCTTAGGGGGGGGGTTGTTACCAAAAACACTTCAAAGAACGCATCAGAAATTTACTTATATGCATTTTTGCTATATTTTTTTTGGACAAAGATCTTTTTTTGTTGGGGCGGGGGGGGGGGTAAACCCCTAACCCTCTCTAGATACGGACTTGGTACCAGCTCTCACTGTGTAAAATAATTGCGTAATTTCATTTGGAGATTTTAACCCTTGACGATGATTAACAATCGTTTTATTCTTTGATTACAGGAAAAAATTTAAATGTGTTATTTCAAGGATATTTCAATGGGAGAGGGGGAGGGTATTTAAGATATCATAGATAAGATAATTTCACAATTATTGCATTTCAACGTAGGATCATTAGAAAAATATTTCCGAAGTATTGGGGCGCGCCACGGATATAAGACCTTTGAGTATGCGTAGTAAACTTTCAGAGAAAGTTCAGAGCCAAAATCATGCCCGGCAAGGGGTTTTTAAGCTCAATAGAATTATAATATTCACAATACACTAAATACTAGATGCCGTTTAGGCTTTTTCTTTTTTTTACACTAGAACTACTTTTGCTCTTATCTGTTCCACGCTCTGTTTGGTTTTGCCTCTGTGGCAGTAGATTGATTGTAATTAATATAATAATTGAATATAATAATAAAGTAGATAACTGTAGATCGAATATGGTAGTAGATTGTGAAACTTCAGATGCCCCAATCCATTGATATAAATCACGTTTCTAATAATTTCTTCTGAATCTCTCCGATTTAATAAACGATTTATAGAAAATGGTTTTTCGCTTTTTCGGCTTCTTAGGGCAGATTCCAGTGTTACAACATGCACAGGTTTTTGCTGCTGCCCTGAACCCAGCAGCTGGCGAAAAATTCCTTCTACATTACTAATCTTTAGTTTGTAAAAAAAAAAATAAAAAAAAAAAAAAAATAAAAAAAAAAAAAAAAAAAAAAAAATAAATAAAAAAAAAAAAATGCCGAATCAATTTAATTTGGCTTTCTTTGCTTTTTCCAAAAACAAGAATGAAACACTGAGAAATCGTTGCTCTTTATCCTTGTGGCTGAAGTTAAGCTACAGTTAGAAATTACTCCTTATTAGGAGTAATTCTACATTTGACCCCACTAGTTTAGTGGCTCCTAAATTTTCCTTTATTGCGACACGTATATTTTGGAAGATGTTCGCTATCCCCCTTTCTTATCCACAATACTAGATAAATAAAATACAAAACGAAATGTTTGACAAAAAAATTTGAAACTAAACAAGTCATGATATTTAGTATTGACAGTTAATGTGATGATTGAGCTTGCATCTGCCAAGCAAGCGTTATTGGTTGGGATTTTATTAGACCAATCTCATGTCATCTTGAATTTCCAACTAATTCCTTGCCTTTGTCTTAGTCTCCAGAAAAGTTGAAAATCCCCTTTTGCAGAGGTAAGTACAATGTCACCACCCTTAGTAAAATTTACTAAATCTAGTAAATACGTTAAGTGAATTTAGTAAATTGAGGTCAAATTTAGTAAATCTTCGAAAACTTTGTAAATTTACCTGAAATATGAAAAAATATTTAATTATGACCGTTTTGAATATAATAATAGGTGTGTTCGGTGCTCAAGAGTGCATGGTCAGATTTTGCTCAACAGTGGTGAAAAACTGAACAAAAAAGGATGTGCAGCACCCACTAGTGTGGTAAGTTTTCAGGGGGGAGGGGGGGGGGGGGTGGCAGACCCATGATGTGGTTTGTGTTTTTTTTTTCTAACGGGTGGACAGAAACCACAAATTATTGAGTCCTCCAAAAACTTTTTGACTGGTTATTCCTAACGGTTGATTAATCTCAACGCCTAATGCAAAAGTGGGTAAAACACACACCGTGCCTGTTGCTGCGATGTGGTTGAAAAAATGATTCAAACATGGCGAATGAAGCTAGCCTACATGAAGCGAGCTATTGTTGTGGGGTAGCTATTATTCTCGTGTCCAAGTTCAATTCCAAGAGATGTCATGAAAAGTGAAACCTTTTTATGATACCTTTAGCTGTAGCTTTAAAGTCTTTAATCAAGTTAGTGATATTTTCACAGTAAGTAACACCGTAATGGTAACAAACAAGTACATTTTGAAAGAAATATCAGTCTTTAGTTTGGTCGAAATGCAATCCTAACGGCACAGCAAAGTTGAAAGTACCATCTGTGGAACACAAAAATGCCATATTTTAAGGTGTTTTGAGTCTCTTGTACATAGCTGAATGAACCTGAAGTTTGAAAACTTTTCATTTTTTTTTTTTGGGGGGGGGGGGTCACGAAAGGGCGCAAAATGTGAAAAGGGGCAGGTAATGTGATGGAACCAATCGAAGTATTTTTAGCCTGATTTTGAGCCAACTTTTCCGTATAGCCTGCCTAAATGTGAAGATTTATTGCTTTCCAGAGGATCAATGTTGCTTTTGTCAAGATCCATGGACCAATCGAACCTGCAACATGGGAGGTTTTATGCTTTTTTGCGTGATACCAGAAACTGCCAATCCTGAGGAAATAAGAAGGTTCATTGGTTTGAAAAATAAGTATGGACCCTCACTTTTCTGAGTTATTGATGGTAGTATAGACTCAGATCATATTAAAAAGTGACAAAGCTTCATATTTGTGCAGGTTCAGTGGTTTCATTGTTTTTCGTGTAAAACACCGAACTGTGACTTTGCTGCAGCTTTGATGGGTCTATGAATCCTCTGCAAATAGTGAACCTTCACATTTCTGAAGGTTAAATAGAAAAGTTGCGTCCCTAATTGTCCTGTGGAGGAACAAAAAGAAAAGTTTTTCACACAACACAACAGAAAAAGAAAATTCATCACTTCTGCCATGTTAAGACTGCTCACTCCTGATCAGGAATCAGTGAGATACAACAGAGCCATAAAATGGACCCATTAGAGAAAAAAAAAGAGTTTGGAGTGTTTGAAAATTAAATCCAGCTTATGGAGCTAGACCAATATGACTAGTATAATCCTGTTTTCAGTTTTCGAAATTCTCTCTCCCTCAAGCCTAAGCTCATTGTGTTCTGCTGTATTGCTCAAATTTTCAGAAAAGAAGGAAAAGTTCCTGTTAGGTGGCGCTCAGACGGACGACGTAAGTGCCGTAACTAGCGTGTATGCGGTCCTTATGTCGAAAGTTAAAATCCTCAACTTTTGACGTAAGAGAGCTTACGATGAACCAATAGAGAAGCAGTTTTTTTGGCAAAACCTTCAAAACTTGAACATTGTCTGTTCACTGGAAATGAAGGAAGCTTTAACTGACCTTGTGCATGAAAAACTAGCTCTATATATGCTCTCATATCCTTTTGTGAATAAAAAACATGTGGTGGATCATAGCTGATGGCGTGGTTGCTTCTTTTCTCAGGGTCTATTTCTATATTCTCTATTTATTTGATTCATGGCTTCATTTGGATAAAAGTTTTGGGCCAAAGCTCGATTTTGATTCCAATCGTGTGAGCGGCTTCGCATAAGAACCGGTACCTTATGAGTCTCTTATGTTGTCCGTCTGAGCGCCGCCTCATCCAATCAGAAGTAGCTCCATGCTTTTTAGGTTAAACATTATATTTCGCTTCTCGTGACTCGACGACTCGATGTTATCAGCCTATGCAGCAAGTTCGGTAGTTTTTATAAAATAAAAAAAAAGTCGCGTGAGAGGTGACGGCAGTAGGTTTATTTCGAGGAAAACGAAAGAAAAGAGAGCCAGACAGAGAATAGAGGAGAAGAAAAAAGAAAAAAGAGGAAGAAAAGAAACGAGAAGAGAAAAAGAAATAAAGACTATGAAACTCCTATTGATTATCCTCCTATAGTAAAATTCGATGCTTGACTGTGCGTGTGCGGCGGTAGCAGCGCGCGCAAAAAAAAAAATATTTCGGGCATTTAGTAAAAAACAGGTACGATTTAGTAAATTTTTTCTTCTCAGATTTAGTAAATTCTTGCAGAACAGGGTGGCAACACTGGGCAAGTCACAACGCACCAGAATTCGAAAAGGAAATATGGAAATCTTAAAATATATATGACGCATTGGAAACATCCAAAGATGCATGTGGTGGATTTGAGCTAAATCATCTTCTTGTTTAGGGAATTCTGATAAATAATGTTGAGTTTCAGGTTCAAGGGGTTGGAAATGGTTATTCATTTCTTCCCTAAAATTATCTATAATTCTTGTTTCCGATTCTTTAGTTTCAGTGGAAAGGTGTTCAAAACATAGCAAAATTTCCAAAATTTACTTTACTACGCCAATTTTGCAGCTTTATATTATCTTTCAAGCTGTGAACCATTTCAAGTAAATAAAACGAGTTTCTTTACTTTGAAATTTTTAATATAGCGTGTTTAGCTGATCCAAGGTGTTAGATCAATAAGCTAATTTTAGGACTCAGATCTTATCATTGAAGAATCTTAAACTCCTCTTTTCCTTTCAAATCGTTCGCATAAACTCAGCTGACAACATTTCCTCTGCACAACGAGCTGACATCACTGTAGAAAAGAGGAATTATGTGATTAGAGTTTATGTTGCTACATATTCTTTTAGCAGACGAGTATTGAAAGCACTAAATTTTATATCACAGTTGTCACTAAATCACAGTTGTCACTAAAGGGTCGAGTACTTCTTACAAAAGTTTTGAAAAAAGTCTTGGTAGCGACGATAAATTACTGAATAACGCACTGCATTCTCTTGGCTTGTTGTGCGACCTTTTGTCAGAAATTTCAACTTCGGTCCAAGCATCACCGACACAAATTTTCCCCTTGAGACCCTTTAGTTTCATAGAACGAAATTTTCATTTGCATTATTTCTTTACCTTTTTTTTATTAGTTTGTAGTTCTAATAAAAGTTCAAGTAGGAATAAACCCTTTTATTAAACAGTGAAAAAAACCTCAAAAAATTCTGGATATTTCGGTTACTGTATATGTGACCAAAATATTAAAAAATTTTATGGATTTTTTTTTTCATTATCTAATAAAAGGATTTATCTCTACTTGACTTGATATTTATCGTCCTAGAAAGGCAGTGTGGTCTTCAAGTGTGGTCTTTCGTTTTTAGTTTTTGTGCAGAAGGCACAGTAGGTGGAGAGTAACTTAACGCAATACAAAATTGTTCAAGTAGTCTTAACACTTGAAAAATTTGGAAAAAAATTTAATCGAAATACCTTAATTTCCATTAATTTTCCAAACGTGCAAACATCCAAATAGAACAGCGTGTACCAGCGTAGAAGAGAAAACGTTCAAAAAGTATAGCGTGCAACTTAGTAAATAATGCCTCCATAGAACTAATAACGTCTGTGCAAGTGCAGAGGTGTGTTTTAGCCTCCCACTCCAGTTTTAATCTAAACCTATGATTCCAGTCATTGATGCAGTGGGGTAGTCCGGATTTCATTTCCACATATCGATATTTATTCAGTAGAGCCAAGATGACTTTTACCTGGAATATTTTTGTTTGAGGATATAAATAAGAGAATACACAAAAAGCATAGTGTGCGGCTAAACAAATAAAGGCTCTAATAAAAAAATTACGCCTCTACAAGTGCAGATACGCTTCCGGCCTCCTATTCCAGTTTTAGAGTCCACTGCTACTCCAGTCCAAAGAGTATAGCTCAAGTAGCTTTGTTTGGGGATATAAATAAGAAAATGCACAAAAATTGTAGCGTGTAGGTGAAATACGCCTCTACAAGTGCAGATACGCTTTCCGGCCTCCTATTCCAGTTTTAGAGTCCACTGCTACTCCAGTCCAAAGAGTATAGCTCAAGTAGCTTTGTTTGGGGATGTAAATAAGAAAATGCACAAAAATTGTAGCGTGTAGGTGAAATACGCCTCTACAAGTGCAGATACGCTTTCCGGCCTCCTATTCCAGTTTTAGAGTCCACTGCTACTCCAGTCCAAAGAGTATAGCTCAAGTAGCTTTGGTTGGGGATATAAATAAGAAAATGCACAAAAATTGTGGCGTGTAGGTGAAAAAATAAAGCCTCCGATGAACAAATAACACCTCTAAAATGCAGAGGTATCCTGCAATGTCAGATCACATCTACAACTTCATTTTCGGCACGGTGCTTTATTTATAATGGACCATATTGGACCGAAAGTATTAAAACCCTTTCCATCTCTCAATTTACATCCATGTTCCATTTTCCATTGGAAAAAAATTGCAAAAAGTACAGTGTGGAGCTGAAAATAAAGCCTCGGATGAATAAATGACGTTTCTGGATTTGCAAAGACTTCATGCAACGTGAAATACGCGTCTGCACTTTTGTTCTAGTCACGGCAGGATGATTATGTGTTTTCACACATTTGGAAGGGAGCTCCTCTACTCCCTCACCAATGTGTAAAACTATTTTTATGATTATGTCATTACTTGGGTGGGATCGATAATCTAGTCAGCTGTTTTCGTAATTCTTCGAGGAGAGGGGGGTCAACAGTGAGAAAGGTCTGCTTATAGTTGAAATAAAGTCATAAACATCCGACGTTAACAAAAGGGAGTATGTATTTTCTTTCTCGATAATTCCAGAGAAGAACTAAAATACATCTTTTAAGGTTTCTACTCAAAAAGTTATGGTTAAGGATCCAAATCAGAAAAAAAATGTAGAATTTTTTTTATAAATATTATTAGGTAGTATTTGAGCTAGAGGTGCTGAAAAATTTTGTTGCCTAGTATTGCCGGCCTTCCTTAGTTCATCGGGAAACAGACCAGTGCGAATGCAATCAGTGGGTAATAATCAGAAGATGTGTATAACATCAATGGAAAAAATTTTCTTAATTTTCAAATTTATTTCAGAATAAACTGTAAGATGCACACAAAAAAAAAATACAGAAAATGGACATTAAAAACTGGAATGTCTTAGAATGTTTCATATTCCTTGGACCCGTCTTTTTTTATAGTTTTGGTTGCTCAGGGTTTACTATTGGCAAGGGTTGCTCATTACTTAACGTTCTTTACTATGAACAGTTTAACTGTTTCAGTATAGCAAAGTAACTAATGAAATTTCAGTTCGATCTTATTGCCCGTCTAAGTTAGTAGCTGCCGAAAGGTCACCCACTGCCCTAGGTACACCTGCCTGGTGTACCCAGGGCAGGGTTTATTGGGCTTTTGAAAAATCTAGACCCCCCCCCCCACAAAATTTTGTGTTGTCAGGTATAATTTTCATACAAGGTGTAATTCTAGTAGAAAGGCATTGCAGTTAAAAGTAATATCCGTAGATTATATAAATAAATCTGTATGTCCATTTATATGGGGAATTCCCCCCATTGCACGAGCGCATAGAAAATACTCTAATAAGGAGGGGTAAGATTTCAAAACCCAAGAAGGTCAAGGATTATATACATTAGCCCTCTGTCATTATTTTATTAACGCTATGAACTAGTGAAATTCGTGATTTGACTTTGAAGTTCCTGGCGGCAATTGGCGGGGAAAAAAATTATAGTCCAGTAAATCTACAGAAAAAAAACGACAATCTGGGACAAAATTGCAATATAAATGATTTTTACACAGTTTCGTAACTGGGGAAAGGGGAAAATCCAGGGGAAAATTCGAAAATTCGAAAAAAAAAACGGTAGTTTTTGATGGTGAGAATGGTGTTCCTGAGGCTCTTGGGTCCAAATTATCGAATATGCGTTGTATTATTGCTGTGTAATAAGTCGTTCCCCCGTTTCCCCACTTATAGGGGAAAAGAGGGGGTAAATAAAGATCTTGTACAGCAGTCTGCAAGACTTGTTTTCTGGGGTTTCCCAGTACGAGAAGAATGAATATGTCACTTTGATTGCTCTGTCATTAGCCTTTCCCCCCGTTTTCCAGTTTACTAGGGAAAAGAGGCGGAAATCAAGATATCCTCTAAAGGGAAAAGATAGTCTGACGGCTATACAGAATTTGGAGAGGAGACAAAGGTCTATCAACTCGGTTTTAAAATCCTCTAACAACGTTTTGACGAGAGTTTAATATCCCATTTCCTGGTGCTTCTCTTTTCCTGTTTGCTGGAGATTCACTACCTACTGGTAGGTTCAATCGGTCAAGCAATAATGCAGGCTTGTCGTCCCCAATCTTTGCTCGCTCCTTTACAAGTATACCTTGGAGTCCAGCTACACCAGCAATCTGGTTCACGTTTTCTGATCGACCAGCTGAATAGGCTATGTTTTTCTACTTCTTACTCTGAAGTGCTTCGATTCGAGCGTTCTGCCGCAGTAACTCATGGTACAGAATTTACAGGGATGACTTGTAAAACTTTCTTCCAGTTCATTGGCGACAATTTCGACCACAACATTTGCACTATCGACGAAACAGGTACTTTCCATGGGATTGGCATGCTAGCTGCTGCCACACCAAGGCTACCAACATTTCCAATTATAATCCAAGAGCAGGTTTGACAAGTGCCTGTCTTCTTCTACAAAAGAAGCCAACATGAGAACAGTCTTGTGTACAAACCATCCCGACCATCACCTTCGACGACAAGATCAATGGCATTGACATACTTTAGCATGCAAGCTGGATGCATGACACGAAACGGGTCGGATGGAGTAGATTTATGCAAGCAATTTACCATGGGTCATACAAAGGCGCTTCTTCGATTGTTTTTCTGCCTATGATCGACTATCATCCCTCCTGTCTTTCTTGTGTATACACGACCTTAAGTTTTATCTCTGATAAAGCACGCCAGCACGGAATGGTACCATTTATTACATTCGACCAACCTTCAATGACAAGATCGATGGCATTGACCTACTTTAGCATGCAAGCTTTATACAAGCAATTCACCATGGGTCATACAAAGGTGCTTCTTCGATTGTTTTTCTGCCTATGATCGACTATAATCCCTCCTATCTTTCTTGTGTATACAAGACCTTAAGTTTTATCTCCGATAAAGCACGCCAGCATGGAATGGTGCCAGTTATTACTTTCCACCAACCTTTGTACATGAAAGCGTTGAACATCATCAATGCTGAGCCTGCTGATAGTCATCTCAAGGCAGCAGTTCCAATGATTGGTGGTCTCCATTGCCGTATGGGCTTTTTTGGAGCGATCGGGAACTTGATGATGGAAACAGGAATAAAAAAAAGTGCTTGAATGCCTATGTGCCGGTAAAACCATTAAGCATATCCTTAGTGGTAAGGCTGTTTCAAGAGCCATGAGGGCGCTCGAGCTTATAGATTCAGCATTACAGATCATTCTTATTTGCAAATTGTATCGTTTCAACTGCACAGATGACATACGAAAGAGTCGTCCAAACTTTGCAGACGCTTCGGCAATATGTATAGCTCTACTGAATGAGGAAGTAACCCTTGAAGACGCATCCAACGCAGACGTATTGCGTCGAATCCACACGCGAATGATGGAGTTTTAAGATACACTGCAGAACAACAGGACTGCAAAAATATGGCTTCAGAATCCAGAAGCGTAAAAGCAAAGTGTTTATGATTGCCTATCAAGGCAAGACTTCCGAAGCTGACAGTGAAGACATACAAATTGACTCAAGTCTTCTGTTCCGACGTCTTGCAGCAGTGGTAACTACAGCTGGAGGGGATATGGAAGAAACACTCAGATTCGGACTATCCAGCTATCCTACTGCTCTTTTCCAATCGTCAAGCCTGCCGAGACAGCCAGATAAAGCGGAGCTAGCGAAAGCTATTTGAAAATTAGCAAAGGCAGAACCTGTGAAAGTCCTAAAAGAAGAGCCGGAAAAAATACGTGATCGTTTGTGGATGGCTACTCCAGCATATTTCATGGAAAACAGGAAACACTTTCGAACAGATTTGCAACATTTACGTTTCATTCGTGACACAAAAGTTTTCAAATGCTTCCGTCGTCTTTGATGGTTACACTTGAGTTCCGTCCACCAAAGATGTCACCTAGCTTTCACACTGAGTTTGAAGGTGCAAAGGAAGAAGGAGGATTTATTGTGGAATCCCAAAAACAAGCAGAACATTATTCGAGCTATTGGTAAGAAGCTTGTCCAAACCGGCCTCACCGTCCTTCATGCAGAGAGAGATGCGGACGTTCTGATTGCATTAATAGGTGTTAATGCGGCCAAGAAAAGGGTAACCGCAGTAGTCAGAAACGACACTGATTTACTGTTCATTCTCCTCCATCACCTGCCCCCGGAAGCCAGAGATCTCTACTTCGAAACCAGTACCAAGTCAAGAGCGATGTCAACTAAAATATTGGCACACCAACTTTATCAAAAGATGGCTGGAACAGGTTTGTCACTCTATTCTTGTTTACCACGCTTTTCTTGGCTGCGGAAACGACGTCCCGTGTGTTTGGGATAGGAAAGCAGGCTGTCCTGCCATTTCCAAAAAGCCATCAAGAATTTAGGAATAAATGTGATGTATTCCTTAATCCGCGCTCTACGAAGGAACAAGACCAGCAAGCCTGTGAAAATATTTTGCTGTGTTTCTACAAGGCTAAGAAAGGGGGAGGGTCTCAGCAAAGACATCAACTGTGGTGAACACAGAGAGGCTTGCACCAACTCCACCGGCTGTAAAATTTCATTCTTTTAGAGTCTTCTATCAGGTAATAGAATTGTTTAATACTGCGTCAGAACTCGACCCGAAAGACTGGGGATGGCGATTACGTGACGGACACCTCACTCAAATCATGACAGACATCGGACCTACTCCGCCTCATTTGCTAAATGTAATTCGTTGCAGATGCATGCGTTCCAACTGTGACAGTTGACGCTGTAGTTGCCAAAAAAATGGATTCCCTTGCTTGCAAAGACTGCCAAGGGATTACGTATTCCATTAAAGATGTTTTTGTTGATAACGATGAAGAAGACGATGTACAAATTCTTGATCTTATCCTTATTAGTTCAATCAAAACCGTAATTATATTTTGCTGTGATTACCGAAGTTACCTGATTTGTTTAATTTTTTACATTTAGTTTTGTCTTATGTTTCTATTATATAGTCGAAGTAAATCTGTCCACGTATTCCGAAGGCCCGGTGCACTGTCTCCCCTACGGTGAAAACACTGCAGAAAAGCAAGATACGAATCTAATACCATGTTTTTTGAAATCATCGAGTCAAAAAACCTTAGGGGCAACATTTTGACCAGCCATATCGCACAACTCTCGAGGATACTGTTTCCCCCTTTACTTTTTCGAGTTCTCCGCGGAGAAAAAGAGCAGACGTGAAATTCGAGCGCACAATAAATCTGCCCCTGATTTTTTTCCCCTTTCCTTCTGTTTTTTACCCAGTTCCGCCAAGGGGTTTTTGGGGATTTTTATTATGTTGTACAGAATTTTTTTCTCTACAAGATGGTGTAAAAATCTTATATAGTGCAATTTTGTCCCAGAGTTTCGTAGATTTACTGGACTATTAAGATAAATAACAAATTCAACTTTTAATGAAAAAGCCCACCGTATACATTTATGCAGTTCTTTTAAGTAGCAGCGTCAACTTCAGAAAAAGAAACATGAAGTAAAAATTATCAAAAAAAAAGGTAAACGAAATGGCACCAAACTCTTTAAGAAGTTATAATTTTCCTTTGAAAGTGTTCTTGTCTTTTGGAATGTTCTACTAGGTCTGAACCCCCCCCCCCCCAAAAGAAAGCCCAGCTCGTGAAAAAAAGTTACTAACATGCATATAAATTTTGATGTGTTTTGTAAAGTTTTTTACCTCCCCCCTCCCAAACAAAAATACTGGACACGGCTTTGGTTGGAATTTTAACAGACAAAAAACGTTGTGAAGTTTTAGAAAATTAGTTTCACTTATTTATTTTCTTTGTTAAATGTGGTAATACCGACAAGAATAGAAATCTGTACTCTAAGAGGGGCCCGGAGGGCAAAACATTTTTATTTTGGTGTCCATGGTGATTTTTGATTTATAACCAATTTTGATCTTATTTAGCCAGTTTTACCTTAAATAGCATTATGAAGAGGGGCAAATCTCCAGCATTTTTATTGAGGGGGAGGGGGCAATAGGGTTCCATATCCGGATAGTCAAGGGGCATGGAATACATAATTATTTTTTCTCCACATTATTGGGGGGTAACTACCCCCCCCCTGGCCCCCCAAACGACGCGCCCCTGTTAATGAACCCTCAAAAGTAGCCAATCCTGCATTCTCCTAAATTTAGAGACAAGCAATTTCCCCGTAAAATTGATTGGGAGGGTTTGGCCCTACACATTCACATATGGTCCTAATTATCTTAATGGTGCTTACATCATTTCATAAAATACTGAAGTTTTACCTTTGCAACTCGCAGCTTAAATATAGAGAAACGCAAATACAACCATAATAATTTTTCGAACAATTGTAGGGATGATTTCTAACCGTGTCCCCACACCTGCGCTTGCAGCTGTTTGCTAAGTCAAGCAAGGGGCTACGCACTACTTATGTTCGTATACATATGGGATATGAATTTAGAAAATTAATGGGAATCGATTCCATCATTTCTTACTGCCAAAAGATTTCAGTGATCGGATAAAATCTAGTTTTAGAAGACCTAATTATTTGGGTACCCAAAAGACTTTGGTACTTACGTATTATACCGATTACGCTGTTGTTCTTGATTTGTTGAAAACCGGTTTCTCTGTCTGCACTCGGAGATTAGCCTGAGTGAGATAAACTACTGAGCAGTTAATGTTAATTGGATATTGAATATATAGAGTTTGTTAGGTTAGCTATTTAATATAATGCGTTCTGGGCGGCCTGCTTTCCATAATTCTCTGTTGTAGTTTCCGTAATTTTTTACTGAAGTCGTATATTTTTATCATATTTTGGTATATTTCATTGCGATTAGACTAACTTCCCTTCTTGAGTGTGGTCGGTATAATACGTAAGTACCAAAACTTTAATGTCAATAAAGCCCGGTCATCCGAAAAAAAAAAAAACACTTTGGTCCTCCCCTTTGCTTACACCCCTGGGATAATCCCCCTTCAGACAATTGTAAGTTTGCTATTTATATTTACCATCTCAATGAAATTTATATATGCACACCCATAGCACGAATGTAGAATAAGGTAAAGGGGTCGGAGGCAAGAAGGGAGCTGTGATTTCAAAAACACCATCACATATACCTATTTCATAAACATTAAATAACCTCTATTTATTAACAGTAAATAGCCCCTTTCATGCCGTTTCTCAGGAGGCTCGAAACCTTGCCCTGCATTTTTAAGCGTAAAAAGGGGCGGCCATTTTCATTCTGAACACAGATTGCAAACAAGGTTGTCTCACGATTTCTAGCGATTTTTATTGCCTAGGGACTTTTTTCATCTACTGATTTTTAGTAAGTTTTTTTTCTAAAAAAAGTGTTTTTTCCTAAATCTAGTGATTTTTTGTTATATAGTGCATAAATGCAAGCGAATAAATCATCCAGGAAGCTAATTATTGGGAGTAGGAGGCAAAGTCTAGAGACAACTTTACTGACAAGAATTTTTTTTCAAGAATCTAGTAATTTTTTTGCTAATTTCGATATTTTTGTTTTCAAGAATCTAGTATTTTTTTTACCTGTTGGAAATCTTCATTGTAAAGCATTTGATTGGGTTAGCAGTCACTCCCCAGGTAAACCTTAGTAATTCTTTAAACGTGAGCTATTGAACTAGGTGAATGACACATTCTGAGATTTGATAAATGGAGGTCATTCTTGAAAGTTTTCATTCACCTGGATTTACGGATCTCTTCAAATTTGAAAGAAAATGTGTCTTGAAAGCTATTTCTTACCTCTTAATAGGCTCTTTTCATTATATTTATAAAAAGCAAGAAAAAAATATTTAGTCAAATTAGGGTTAACATATGTTTATCGGCATGTGGGTGTTTTTATATTGATGGTCAGACCCTACTACTTCCCAGTCCTCACACTTGCCTTTATGTTAATTTCAATTATTATAAGGTCAGATTTGCTTATCTTAACTCTCCTTTAGGCATTTAAGTGCTTTATATTATAAATATGTGATTGTTTAGAAAAATATCCATTGATTCATATTCTATGTCCTGCTTGACTTCAAAAACGTCAGTCTAGGACGGGTCAGGCTGAAACTATCCCTTGGGCATCTATGTTGTTTGATTTATTCAGGTAATCCCTCCCAATAATGAGTAAATGATCAGGAAAGTCTTATGCCCGTGCCACATTATAGTCACACTTGTCGATAAAATCAAAATTACGCACGGCTACAGCGCCAGTTACGTTCGCCGTTCGTAATTTCTCGAATTGAACATAGTTCATCTTTCAAACATAAACTTCTTTACTGACCAATAAGAGTCAACGCTTAAGGCATACTTTTTTAAACTAGAAAAGCTGAAAACTTAGAACAGTGGTTTTTCTATCTGGGAGAGGAATCTGGAAAAAGTTAAAAATACTTAGTATTATTAGAGAACAGTTGGACACAAATTACTGTTGGAGTAAAACTCTTTAAACTAATTTCTTGCAATTTTAATTTTTGGCTTTTTAAATACGAGTGTGAGGCTAAAATCAAGAAAATTGTCATGTCATTCATGATATTTGGCTTTCTTTATTGATAGATGTGACTATGATGTGGCACGGACATTAGATTTTAGATGTTAAAGTAGTAAGAGTGTGACAGGGTGATACGGTATGTTGCAAAACCTTAATTTTGAAGGAGAGCGGAAAAAACTTAAAAAAAACAAAAAACATTAGGAATTCGGGTGATATTCAAAAACAGTTATTTCTATGGATAGGGTCTTTGTCTGGCCTTCAGAATACGAGAAACACAATGCAGGCTTCAAACACTCTAAATTCCAACAATTTCTGTATTTAAAAATAGTGATATAGCACATTTCAATGGCACCTATTGGGGGGGGGGGGCATTTCGAAATCTCCTTGTTTTGAAATGACCTTTTTAGAAAAATTGTTATATCCTCCGTCTTTTAGCTCCCTTCTCCTCGACAATTTGACAGAATAGTCGCCAATCTCTCGAAGTAGTCAAATTCCCGCTTCTCCTGATTTTAAGTAAGTTTGGTCAATGTAGGTCTATTTTTTCTTTGTATTTTAATTCCTAAAAATCAAAAAATTCATGCCCTCCCTCTTGCAATGTCAGAATTGATGCCACTGGCACATTTTTGAAAAAAAATAAAAGTTTTAGTTTTCTTTAGTGACAAATAGGATATAGAAATGTGGATAAAATTAATCGATGAAGCGTATGCTGTCCCATTAAGTGATTTACTGATATCAATTAAAAAAATGTTACATATTTGGAATTAGGTACTTGTCTATTATATAAAACACAATCGAGAAGTGAAATTTGGTGAATGCTAACGAAATAAAATAAAATATGATGTAAATACAATGCTTTAGCAGCAAAATTATGAAAACTACCACAAAGAATTATGGAAGGGGGGCCACCCAGAGCGCGAAACCTACAGTGACCTAACATAACTTAACCTAACCTAATCAAAATGTCTAACCTAACCAAAAATCCAAAATACCAACCAAATATTTAATTTGAAAATTATAATGTGGTTTCCCAACGAGCCGAAGGCTATTGTCTAGTATGGACAGCGTGAAAAACCGGGTATTCGCAATACAAGTTCTCGAATGTGTTTTATATTTTAGACAAGTACCTGGAATTGCCGTAGCCACATTTAAGGTACGTTTTCTCAATTTTACTTCTTTAGAACTCAAGAGAATCCTAACAGGGATCTGCCAGAAATGAAAGACAAGACAAAGTAGATAGATGGCAGGACAAAAGTGAAAGACATGACAAAGTAGATAGATTGCAGGACAAAAGTGAAAGACATGACAAAGTAGATAGATTGCAGGACAAAAGTGCAGAGATGATATGTATCATAGACAAATAGTCTGTAACACAGACGTCCAACTGAAATAATTTTATGGCACCAATTTGGTGCTTGTGCTTGTCAATACTCAGTCTCAAAAGCTTCTAGAACACATTAACGTCACCACACAGAGTCTAAATGCACCTGGATACCCAACCCTTCTTCAGAAATTGTGAGCTAGGGCAAATTGACATATTCTCTAACAAACATTTTTTGTCTGTTATACTCAGGTTTTTTAAAACATGTGCCTTTCTAAGGGTCCTACACAGGTGAGAAGATTGAAAAACTATAATTTAAAATGCAGCGCACCAACAGTGGCGTAATTTTGTCAAAATTCTTTGGGGGGGGGGGTCAAATTTGGAACCAATTTTCCCAAGTCAGGTGAAAATGACAGTGAAAAATGAGCCATATATTACCATAAAGGCAAAGGTATACTAAAGAAAACTGATACGTTTTTGTGGGTGCTTAAATTAAATGCCCCCTGCCCCCTGGCAAATTAAGCCCCTGCAAACCAGCTTGTTATCGCTATAACTTTCTTTCGTGTTTTGTATTATTTTTTTTTCTGTATACATTGTGTATATTATTTGTGCAAAAGAAAGGTATAACGATTGAAAGGTTTCTTTTTTGTTTAGCTACTTTATCAATTATGTTGATTAGTTTTTTAGTAATTATTATTAACTATTATTCTAATTTTAGAATAAAAGTGTTTTTTCCTTTTTGTGTGGAAGACATGACGGACTGCTATTCGGAAAAAATTAGGAACTGCAAGAAAGGCCACAGTAAGAAGGCCTTACTGTGGTGATAAGACTACTTTTATTACGGAAAAGGTTTTTCATGGAATTTGTTTTTGGAGTATATGGTGGTTTGAAGAGTGTCCAGTTCGGCGGCTATTTAATAAGGAAAAACACTGTTTCGGCCTCTAGGATTTAAAGTTTTAATTCTTAGAAGTTTAAACTGAGACTTCTAAGAATTGTTGTCACTTTGTTTTAAATTTGTTATCACTGAGAGGCGTGGAGGTGAGATTAGCGTTAAATAAAAAGTAGATAAAACAGAAAAAAACTGATTTAAAGACATTGTACTCAGTATAATTGTTTGCTTAGTTTCAGAAAATTACGTGTCAGGGGCGGATCAAGGATTTTTTTAGGGGGGGGGGGGGCAAAATAGGTTGATCCGATAAACTTGCGCTAGGAGCAAGTTTAATTAACGTAAACTTGCGTTAATTAGGTAAATTACGCTACTTTAGACTACGTTAGGGGGGAGCGCGTGCCCCCTGGATCCGCCACTGTTACGTGTTTAAGTAACTGGGTTTCTGGGTTTCACATTCAGAAGCATTTTTTTTGGGGGGGGGGGACATGAGGAGGTACTTACCCCCTAAATTTTAAAAATTAAATTTTTTGGAGAATTTTTATTTCATCCTTTTTCGGTATTTTCACTGAGAAAACTGAAAAAAGATGATTTTGCCCACAACCCTGAATTTTGCAAAATAAATCCCCTCCCCTAAATTTTCGTGAATTGACGATAATGTTCACATTGGGTAAGAAGGCTTAGTATACTGGTGTACAAAAGCTCTATAAGAATTAACCTTTTCTCTGATTAAGAATTATTTGTAGGTGACCAGTCAAAGATCGTCTTAGATTTTTAAATTAACTAGATTTAGAATAATGGCAATGTGAAATTATTATTATAAATAAATCTATTTGCATTTCCCATAGCCGAGATAAAACGCCACTGGTGGATTTATTTGAACTGGTCCCCCAATTTACCAATGTCTAACTCGGCCGTTAGAGCACATTTTTTCAGAGTCTGGAATAGATTGGAATGTAATATCGAAAGAATTTTTTGAAAGTGTAATAACTTATTGTAAATTTTACAGCGCTATCCATATTTTTGAATATTAATTGAAAATTTTTTTTTCACAAAATAAGTTTTTTCAAAGAAAAGTGAAGAACTCCATTAAACAAAAATGAGTAAAAATAAAATCAAATAATCTACCAAACGTGGAACTACCACAAATCAGCATCGATAAATAAATGAAACCCAAAACAAACAAAATTACAATAAATAACTAAGTAAAACTCAAAACGAGCAGAAATTGACATAAGTTGGGCTCAAAACCCCTATGTCTTCCCAAGGCCAGAACATAATTTGCACTTTACTGAAAAAAAATACAAATGAATGTGCTGTCAGCTTATTAAACATATACTGATATTTAGTAATCAAAATGTTAATATTATTTGATTTATTAAAGTTATAAAAAGTAAAAAACATTATATTTTTTTATAATGTATTATAAATATTATAATGTACAATATTTATATTATATTATTTATAATAATAAATAATATTCTGATATTATTATATTATTGTCTATTAATATAATATTATAATATTTAATATAATTATTATTAATAATATAATCATTAATATCATATTGTATTCTGAAATCTATATTATGAAGGAATTCTGTATACTAAACCTAGCCAACACCCAGCATCACTAGCGGACCTAGCCCTCTGGTGGCACAGTGGATTTTTTATGGCACTAGGTTTCTCACTAGCGGATATTATTGGCTTCCTAATATAGGAAGATTGGCAATTCAGAAACACTGAAACATTATAATATGACAAAATCTGGTTTTGGAGAGGAAAGTTTATTTTTAATTTTATTTACGGGGTATGGTTTTATGTCGGATGGATACAATTATGGGCAAATTGCTTCCCAATTCAAAGCAGAAAAAAGGTATTTGATACAAAGAGTACTATTATGAAAGGAGGCATGCTTCTCCCCCTTGTAAGGGGGAGGATGAAGACTTGAACCATTTTCTGCGGGAGTACTCTCGTGCTTTCTGATTTCAGGGGGAAATATTTACAGGGAATTAATTACAGCTTCCTGACATTCTTCAATGTTATAACCCAATGACAATAGCTCGGAACAGTATATATATAGATAAATACTTAGAGAGAAGAAAAATTGTAGATGTTTTTTTTTATACTCCGTTTTTTTTTTGCTTTGTATATATTTTTTTACTAGGGATTTACTATTTTGTATACATTTTTTGTATATATGTCCCAAGGGCTTTTGAAATACACTTACCTATCTATCTATTGGAAGTGAAGCTTGATCCTCCGTCCCTAGGTAGCATAGAAAATCCTTCAGCGCACCTCAAGTTGGTGGAACTTCCTTGGTGGGTGTAAAGAGGAGGCGTTGAATAAATTGGGATGGAGGAGGAGCGTGCGTAACTGTGTTGGCCTCAGGCGGCTTGGTGCTGCAGTGAGTTCTTAGCGGTAGTAGTACTAATATCGTTGCTTTCACTTCTAAAAATTCATATCTGACACTTTCAAACTCTGAAATAATTTCTAAAAACTGTTCTCAAGGAACAGTCTGATATCGTCACTAAAAGAAACATCTTCGTATAGAATATTGCGCAAAGCATGAAATTAAAGATTATTTTCAGATTTAATATTAAATCATGGAAAATTAGTGAATTGACCTGCGCCTGGGAATAAAGGGCCCGAGGTTCTTTGACTTTATTGAATATAAATACACAAATAAAAGACAACTCCAGGAATTGATCAATGATCCCTAGAGGCCAAATGTAGCCTCTGAAGAACAACGACCATTCATATTAATATATCACTGATTATTGACAGAACAACAAAGTGTTAAACTTTGGAACAGAATGAATACTCAAAAACGGCACTGATAAATACTGAAAAAAGGCACTACTGAAAAGGAACTAAAGAATACTGAAAAAAGACACTTGAGAAAATAGAATTAAATAAAAGTAAAAGAGAATCCTCCAGTGCTAGTAGAAAGAAGATGTTTTTTATAAATGTATCGAAATGACGGAACTGAAACAGAATTTTTTATTTAATTCTAAATTTGTGCAATTCCAAACATATAGGAAAGCATTTCTGCAAACCAAAATTAAAGCTAGAGGGAGGAAGCTACAGCGGTCAAAATATGGCTCTGAAGCATGGGCGCTCCAAAAAACGGATGAAGATTTGCTAGATGTTTGCCAAGAAATTACCTACGGATTATTTGGATATTAGACTGACTGACCGTGTCTCAAACAGTAGACTGCACGAAAAGTGTGGTTCAATCCCGCTTTCTAGGGCTATAATGAGAGAAAGGTCGAGATGGCTTGGGCACGTTCGTCGGATGAAAGATTACCAAAGACTGTCCTTTTCAGCCAACCGTCCAGGGCCAAACGAAAACAAGTCGTCTCCGGTTAAGGTGGGGAGAGGTTGTAAGGGAAGATTCCCTGTCCCTAAAAAAGTATCTCCTAGAAATAGAAAAAGTGGTCTGATTCCGGGATGGAAAAGGAAAAAAAAGTCTTGGATTTAAAATCAGAATATTCAAAGTCACTGTGCTGACAGCAGTGAAGTCCAGCTCTAAAACAGAGACACTGTAGAAAGTTAAGGAAGATGTGAACGGTGTTTTCCAGGAGATTTCCTTAAGGATAGTTTTATTTACTCTGAGCGACCGTATAGCAAACAATATTATTCACGAAAAGTGTGGTTCGATCCCACTTTCTACGGTTTTAATTAAAGAAAGGTTCAGATGGTTAGATCACATTTTTGTCATCATTTTTAGCGATTAAGATTGGACCAATCATAGGCGCCATTAACCTGAATTTCAGGAGGGGGGGGGCTTACCTGGTCTAATCGGCATTTCCAATCTTATATAATAGAAATCTCAAAACAAAGATATAAAAATATAAGCCAGCGTCATTCAGCCAGGGGGGGGGGGCTGGTACCCCCTCCCCTTATGGACGCCCATGGGACCAATCAATAATGGAAACATCTTCAATGAGGATGGGAAGAAGTTATAAGAAAAGAAAAAAAAGCGCAGGAGATTGGTGGGAGAATGAGAGTAGAGCTCAGAGGAGGCTCAAGGAAGAGCATGCGTAGTGATATTGGTTTTAGGTGGCTTGATGCTCCAGTGAATTTTCAGTATAAGCAGTTTTACCATAATAACCAAGCGGAAGTTAAACCTAGGAAAAAATATTCTTCTAATGTTTAAAATGGACAAAGTCTACTTATTTATCCTCACTGGAGAATGCAAAAGCTTAGAGGTGAGCAAACCCTTATATCAACCAGATGTTACTTGACACCGTTGCTCAAGCGTTTTGTCAAATATATATATATATATATATATATATATATATATATATATATATATATATATATATATATATATATATATATATATATATATATATATATATATAACACTGACTGCTACTACTACTACTAACAACTCACCGCAGCACCAAGCCGCCTGAGTCCAACACAGCTAGCTACGCACGCTCCTCCTCCATCCCAATCTATTCAAAGCCTCCCTCTTTACACCCTCTCCACCAACACAGAATCGAACATAAATTCACTGAAAAAGGGGGGAAAGCAACCGCGCGCTGTTAGAGAAGCATAGTGTGTCTACAGAGCTGTCAATTCTTCAAAGGCTAACCCACTTAATTTATGACTTCAGTTGAAGCAATCACATCAATTAATTACGTAGGTAGCACTTTAAAGGTTGACAGTTTGACTCAAAATCCCTTAACAGGGACACACTCAAAACACAAACCCACCCTCCCATGGATAGGCATGTTGCCAACTAAAATGCCAGTTTAATAGTTGAAATAACGAGAAACAGAGAAATTACTTATAAATAAAAATGTTGTGACTCAAAAACCTTTTGCTGTTTTGGTTGGCTTAAAATTTCACTCAGACGAATCAATCAGGTGGAATTTAACTTTGCTCCTTTACTGGCTTAAAATTTCACACAGAAGAACCAATCAGGAACAATTTAACTCTCCGTTTCTTTTGCTGGCTTAAAATTTCACAGAATGGAACCAATCAGGTGTTTAAAAAAGTGAGCTTACATGGCTTTCCTGTCTGAGATTTAGATAAGGAAAAATGCTACTGGTTTATGAAAATACGACACAGAAGCAAAATTTTCCTTGGCTTTCATATTAAGGGAAAATGCAACTGGTTTATGAAAATACGTCACAGAAGGAAAATTTTCCTTGGCTTTCATGTTAAGGGAAAATGCTACTGGTTTATGAAAATACGTCACAGAAGGAAAATTTTCCTTGGCTTTCATGTTAAGGGAAAATGCTACTGGTTTATGAAAATTACGTCACAGAAGGAAAATTTTTCCTTGGCTTTCATGTTAAGGGAAAATGCTACTGGTTTATGAAAATACGACACAGAAGGAGAATGTTCCTTGGCTTTCATGTTAAGGGAAAATGCTACTGGTTTATGAAAATACGTCACAGAAGGAAAATTTTCCTTGGCTTTCATGTTAAGGGAAAATGCTACTGGTTTTATGAAAATACGACACTGAAGGAAAATTTTTCTTGGCTTTCGTGTTAAGGGAAAATGCTACTGGTTTATGAAAATACGTCACAGAAGAAAATTTTATTTGGCTTTCATGTTAAGGGAAAATGCTACTGGTTTATGAAAATGCGACACAGAAGGAAAATTTCCTTGGCTTTCATATTAAGGAAAAATGCTACTGGTTTATGAAAATACGTCACAGAAGGAAAATTTTCCTTGGCTTTCATGTTAAGGGAAAATGCTACTGGTTTATGAAAATACGACACAGAAGGAAAATTTTCCTTGGCTTTCATGTTAAGGGAAAATGCTACCGGTTTATGAAAATACTTCACAGAGGGAAAATTTTCCTTGGCTTTAATGTTAAGGGAAAATGCTACTGGTTTATGAAAATACGACACAGAAGGAAAATTTTCCTTGGCTTTCATATTAAGGAAAAAATGCTACTGGTCTATGAAAATACGGCACAGAAGTAAGCCAGAAAGCACACTTTTTACCGCAGAATTTTACGAATGGTAAAATTCTGAATGGAATGGTAAAAATTCTGAATTACGAATGGTAAATGGTAAAATGATAAAATCGTAAAATTCCCTTTCCCTTTGCTTAAAATATATGAAAAACAAAACAGTAAACGTATTTTAAACTTTATTATATACTTCAGAATGAACAATCTTTTGAAACGAGACAAACTCAAGAAAAAATTTCATAGTCACTTAAAAATAAATACACTTTATTATAATACGAAAACCTCGAAATATACCTCTACACTAACAGCGCTAAAAAACGTAATTCACAATAATTAGCTGTTAAAACTACTGCCCCGTTGGCGGTTAAAACCACCGCTACGCATCACTCCAATTTATTCTAGAGGCAGTACTCGCTTTAAAAAATATGAATTAACAGATACAAAAATCTAAACAAAACCAAACCTTAAACGCATAGACACTATAATATATAAAATGTTACAATTTTGTAATCATTTTCGTGAGCCCAAATAAAAGTTAAAAAATATCTTTTGTAAGTAGAAGTTGAAAAGTTTGAATCAACCCTTGTCCGCATCAGCACCACCACCATATTAAATCCCTCCCGTTTCTTCGCAGTCATCAACAATCAAAAGAGTGTGTTCTTGCAAACAATTATAATTAATATTAATTAATATTATTTACGTTCCAAAACACCAGAAGATAACAAAATTACGTGAATTCTTTGTGTTATAAGAGCCAAGATATCTAAAATATTATCCTGTTTGGTCTATTATGGACATATTAGGGGTTATATGTATAATCATTTATAAGCCCTTTGGGATAAATTTAATAATAAGTGATTATTTTGATTAATGATAATTGGTTAATTTATAATAAATCACTCAGAAATATTGTTTATATGTAATAATATGCTTTCTGAAACCTACTGCGGGTGGGTATTTTTTCTTTACTTTTCACTGGTTAATTCAACAACATCCTTTGAGATCTAATGTTTTAATCTACTTTATTCGTCCACGTTCCTCGAGGTGGTCACGATGGGTAATTGGATTCTTGTAACTCCTCAAGAAAATTTAAAATATCATTTTATCATGGAGTTCAGGGAAGTTCTCACGAGGGAATCATAAGGATACTATTCTAGAGGCTAATAACAATTCTAATAACATTAAGAATTGGTTCCTTGGACGCACCCACATTTTTCAGGATAAAATTTTACACTTTAATGGTAAAAAAAGAAGAAAATTCGCTTTTCTTTTTAAATATAGGTTTTCAGTTTTATACATATGATTTTGGTTACACGATAAACTAGTGAGCTAAATGGCAGGTGATGATTATGAGGAAAATGGAGGCTAATTGACAGGGCGGTGCTGAGGGGACATGCTATTAACAATTTTTCTACGATGCTGGCAAAGTAGAAAAACCTTGGGAAAGAACTAGGTAAGTAAAGCATCTAAAACAAGTGATTGTCATTTTCACACTGGATTTGAAATATCGTTTTAAAAAGAAAAAAATTGAGGAATTCACTTTAAAGGCTTCCAGAGAGTCAGATCAAGAGATCACAAGCCCTATTTTCCAGAGTAGGCGCTAACAACGCCATTAGGGGTCGTTTGGAACTCTTCCAAGGGTCATTGCAAGTCTTCGAGAGATTTCTTTAAAATCCCTTAAATAATCAGACATTTTTTAATATTTCATATTTAACATTTCTTATACAGTGCTGGTATTATACAACTTTTAGTAATTACATTACATAGCTTATAAGCAAATTAAACTATAATAAAAAAAAAATTATGATCCCAACTTGTAATATGCATTATTGTTAGCAGCGCTGATAGCCGAGGGTTCTGAAGTTATTTTCTATCGGTGAAAAACCTAACAATGATTAAGACTAAATTGGAGGTTAACAACTTTATCGCCTTTATCTTTAAATTTCTAGACTCGACACTATGAGTGCTGCAAACAATATGAGTGCTGCAAGTGCTGCAGATGCATGACCCTCGTTGAAGAGGAAACCATGTATACATAAAAAAAAAAATCTCGTAAAACATACTCTGCAACTGTTTTTAAACTATTAGCTAGAAATCCTCTTCCACTGTTTACAGAAATTTCTTTTTACACTTCATTTTTTAATTCATTTTTTTTTTTCTCGTTCCAATCAAAATAGCTAACAATATAATGAACGAAACGTGTGGTTCGATCCTACTTTCTGTGGCTTTAATTAAAAAAAGGTTCAGATACAGAATCAAGGCCATATCCAGGATTTGCAAGGCCGTATCTGGAGTTTTGTCGGGGGGGGGGGGGGGGGGGGGGGGGGGGGGGGGGGGGGGGGGGGCAAAAACTTTAAAAAAACGCATCCGAAATTTGCTTATATGCATTTTTTTTACGTTTTTACAAGTCGGACAAAAATTTCAGCGTGGGGGGGGGGGGGGGGGGAGGGTTCAACCTCGTCCCCTCTTGAATACGACCTTGTACAAACAAATCTATACAGAACAGACTATTTTTATGCAAAGACGTTTTTACGTTTAGTATTTTTTAGTCTCTGCAGAATTTGTAGTTTCAGGAGAAGGAAGAAAATTCTAGGTATTGATGTATAAGCTGAAAATCGTATTTGCAGTGTCAACCTATGTATCCATTTTTTTTTTTTTGATTATATTTGAATACAAAATACTAAAATTTCGAAGAATTCATAATTAAAACTAGATAGATATTTCAACTTTCGGGCAGTTTTAATTTTTGGTTTGGTGAAAAAAGAAAGGAAAAGAAACCTGTTATCATAAGCTGATTTCAGATGTAATGAAAGCTGCACATTTCTATTTTTGGTTTTACCAATTTTTTCCTTTTTTGGGAAAAAAACACATGGCCAAATTTTTTCAATTTTATATACGAAGGGGGGGGGGGGGATAACCTAGTTACCTAGTTTTAAACAAACAAATTTACACATAAATAGCGAAATAATATTTACACAGTCAACTTTCTTATTCAGCTTTTGCTAAGCTAAACTGTCAAAACGAAGCATAAACATTCAAAAGAATTCAAAATTAAAATTAATTAGGCACTTACAACTTCGGGGCGGATTTTCAATTTTATTTTGAGCAAAAAAAGAAGAAGTGTAACATAGAATCATAGATCAACTTTATAACAGTTGGAAGAAACTATAGTTAAAATCTCTAATTTACTAAGTATATAGCCAAAAAAAATTAAATGGCAATACTGAAGTTTTGTTTTCATTTCTTTTTTTTTTATGTTAATTATTAGCGCATATTTATGTGACTTTAATCATTTTCAGGCATATTGTCATTGATATTTCCTCTTTCAAAGCAATGTTCTTTTTGGATTTTTTTTTTTTTTTGAGGAATTCAACGCCTTACAATACGTTAAACAAGAAAACGAATTTGAAATGCTGCTGAAAAACAATATTTTTTTTTTTACAACAGTCCCCTGAAAACCAAGGGCATCAATTTACTTTCTGACGCGGATCCAGGAGCAGTCCATACTTCAATTTACAATTTTAGGGGTAAATATTCCTAAGATTCGGGAAATTCCCTAAATTTCCCTAAATTCCCAAGATTTTGTAGTAAAAAAAAGGACACTCGAAATTTTAATGTCCTGAAAATCGAATACGAAAACTAAAAGAGTGTTATTAACTTAGCAAGAGTTTAAAGTATGCTTAGGCCATGTTCCAAAGGAAAAATGATCATTAACTATAACTTCTACCCCTAGGTAGGAATTAGACCTACTTATTGTTTAAATTAAGTTTTCCTGGAAGAGAAAATATGAGTAGAAACCTGGCGAGAATGATGTTTTTTTTCTGATTGACTATATTCTAGTTTTGCGTAGCTATGTGTAAGAGGAAACAAAATGTCTATTATCCCAAGTTGAAACCAAAATAATGGTACTGTTCTATTAGCTAGAAGACACGCGAGAAGTGAAGTTTGGTTAATGCTAACGAAACAAAACAAAATATGATGAAAATACAATATTTTTGAAACAAATTTCGGCTATATATTTGCACATTAGGGGGGTGGGGGTTAAAGCATTAACGGCCGCCCAAAAGTAAAAAACGCGTATATACACTTTTCATTATTCCGAGAAAATCCTCTTCGGAGTTTCTCAAGTTTTGCGGCACTTTTTCCATCCATTGCGCCGCACTAGAACAGGATTGAACTGAAAAGATGTTAGGATTTGTTTCAGACAGTATTCTTTCCAATTATGCAAGTAAATATATGCCAGTTTGCTGTCGCTGCTAATTGTCGATTTTTTCAACTTTGGGCAAAATACTGCAGATATGTGTTTTTTGCCAGATAAATCTTTGCACGGTATTTTATTAGAACGTTCTTGCATATACCATTCAATTTGCCGCTTTGGGCTGAATTCAGGGGTATATCTAACTCGGAAAGTGACTTTTCATGTATATACGCGCTTTTACCTTTGGACGGCTTCATAGCATATATTATACGTAACCAAACCTAACCTAGGTACTCTTTTTTGCCCGTAAACCCCAAACAAATGAAGTCTAAATAATGTAAACGCATTGAGAAAAACTACTGTTTACAATCAAATTCTCCGTTGAAAGAACCTGTTTGACTAGTTTCTTTCATCATTTATCTTGCGTGTCTTGTAGCTAATAGAACAGTACCAAAATAATCTACGATTAAGGATCACAATTATTAATCAATTGATATTATTAATTAATTAATAATCTACAACTAATAATTGATAATCTACAACAAAATGACGATAATTAATGACAATCTACTTCAGGAACATGACATGAATGTATTTTCCGGTATTACTGATCAAAACAGAATCACCTAACTCTTTTTTACCAAATCACTGGACTATTAAATTGAAATCCCTTAGAATGCATATTGAGTGCATACCGCCAAATTAACGACAACTCCAAAGTTGCATAACATTAACTATTGTCAATCAAAGAAGAAAGACAATACTAGCTATACTCATTTATAACAATTTGAAAGCTGTGAAACTGAATTCCCTAAAATCAGGCGGTTAGAATTAACGCAATTAAATTAGCAAGAGCTTAAATTGTCAGCCATTAGTAATCAATGAAGAACAACTATATTCACTGACTGAACAGAGAATTTGGAAAGTGAAATCCCTAAATTTGGATAGATAAACTCTATAAAACCAAATTGCCAAGAAGACAAAACTTGCTTATAGTTGAGTCAGATCAGAACTAGACATTGTACAAACACAGAGCCATCTATGCTCTTTGATTTATTATCTATTAAGTAGAATAGAATCGAATTTACAAAATAACATGTAATGGCAGTAATTTAATAGCGGAAGTAATCTAAAAATGGGGAACGCAAATGAAACGGAAGTAAAAAAAAAATCGAAGAAATCTAAAATATAAAACAAATAAAATTTGGCTTCAAACAAGAATTGCGAAATAATTTTATCTACGTTTCAGACAAAATATATATAAAAGTCTCCCCAAAATAAATAGTAGATTTCACTTGCCTATTAAGACTATAATTGCTACTAATTGATAAATACCATCAAACCGCTCAATTGACAGCTCAGGTTAACCATAAAATAAACAACAGAACAAAGTTGCACAGACAATACATTACTGGTTTTTATCTGACTGTACCCAAAACCAGACAATAACAATGTAAAACCCATAGCGTATTGCTATTTCGGGGCTCCTTAGTCATGGCATAGGCATTAGGGGGACCAGCTGGAAGAGGGGATGGATAACTCCCCTCCTAGATTTTGAAAGTACTTCTTTTGACATGTGCATTCAAAAGTGCCCTTTTTGCTATTTTTATTCGAAAAAAAAAAAAAAAATTGAGAAAAAACCCTAGATTTTCAAAAAAATACATTCTCCCTTCCCTTCATTTTCGTGAAATGTCGCCCCCCATATATATCCCCTACAGACATCTATAATATAAAATGTAGGAATAATGGGCCCCAAATAAGGAGCAGTAATTGCAGCCAGTTTTTTTTTTTAGATTTTCAAATTTGTCTGTTACTTTACCTAAAGGCAAAGTTTCATCTTCAACTAAATGCATTATTCGCAACTGAAAAATTAAGACTATTTTATATATTTCACATTTTTTATTTTCTGAATTAACAAAAACTTGAATCTCAAAAGAAGTGGCCAAGGCACCTTTCTCTCTTTAATATTTCAACACGTTCTTTTTTCTAGAAGAAACACATAAATCCCCTCCTCCTTTATATAAGTTAGTAATGTTAAGTAACAAATATATACGTTCAGACCTAGGCCAGTAAGTTCTACAATTTTTCATGTAAAAAACAATCTCTCCCTTGAACAGATAAAGCACAGAAGCAAATATAAACTTAAAATCTTGAAAGACCCTAGCAAGACTCACATAACCCTTTTTTGAAGAAAAAAAAACGCAATAATACCCCCACCCCCCCAACAAAAAAGGAAAATCTAAAAAAATAAAATAGAATCTCGAGCATACCTATCAATACCTCTTTTATCTCTTCGATAGTTCAACATGCAGAAAAATTGTGACGCAACACATGGATCCATTCCCCTCCCCGACAAAAGTGGATGAAATTAGCGACACATATCCTATTATCTTTAGGGTACGTTCCAGAAGTATATTATCAATATTAATAATAAAATAATTATGGACTATTACTTTTAGTTCTCGATAATTATTTAAAAGTTGGACTCATTCTTCCTTATACATGAGAATAGGACTAAACCGCTAGCCCTTTCTGCTTATTTCTAGCCCCAAACGCACAAAAAACTGATTACGTTGTTATCAGCCATTACAAATCGATCACTAATAACTGTCTTGTGCAATACACCCTGAATGTCTCAGAAGCCTAGAAAGACTTGCACTTCTATTTGTCATCAATTTTTCAACACCAGTCTGCCATGTAATTAAAGTCTTTAAATTGATTTTGTTCTATTTCACTGAGAGGGCGCTGATCCTTGGGCGGAGTCAAAACTGGACGCTCAGAGGTGAATTCTTCATCAAAGTTACTTACATCTTCCATGGTTCGCTGCAATAAAAAAAAAAAATTATATTAGTTACAAGTAAGTTGGAGAATCGAGTCAAAACTTAATTATTCAGGCACAAACGCAATGAGTGGAGGAGGGAGTGGGGAAAAGAAAAGGGGGAGTGTAGGAGGGAAGTGGATATGGGGAAAACCCAAATCCACTCACAAAAATCTGGGAGTACATGCCCCAGTACACATTATGGAGGTACATGCCCCAGTACCTCCATAATGTCTTGGGGTTTTTCCCTGAATTTCACTGTAAAAAATTGATTTCTTCTTAAACCTCCGCAAAACCAACGTTTGTAAACACATGAACATTAGCACGAAATAAAACTGGTAGATCAGCATTAAATTATAAATAATTTAATAAATTGATTCAAAACATAAATTTAGTGAGGCACAAATGCAGTGAGGGAGGGATTAGGGAGAAGACATTCGGGCCCATGCCCACCGAAATCTGTAGAATCTTTCAATAATCCCTAGAATTCGCTTTTTTTTAAGTCGTACCCCCTTTCCCCCCCCCTAAAAGAGATTCTTCGGTACATACCAACACCAGCGCTTCCACTATCCCCTCTTTTCTTCTTTTTTTTTTTTTATGTTTTAGAGTTTCCCCGAATTTAGCCGAAAGGAATTTTTACTCAAAAATAGAGTTCTCTGATATCTCCTTAAAAAATTAAGGTTATAAAAACAGATAGCAGTGGTTTAGTTTCAGCAACAGCTTTTTTTGGGGGGAGGGGGGGTTGATTTTTTCTTCCTTCAGAATCAGTCGAGTTCATGTTTTTTGTCAAAATAACATTCAGTTATTCAGTTAAAATAATTCAGTTAGAGGTGCTAAAACATTTTTTTTTTCAATCACGGTTGGTCTGTCTTATTACCAATGAGCAATCTTCTCTTCAATACCTTGCTCTTTACGGTAAAGTTTGATTTTTTTTGTCCCAATTCCTTGAGAACAAACCCCTGAAAACACAAAGGCCATTTAATTAGAATAAGAGGCTTTTTTAAAGTATAAAAAAGAGCAAGGGATTAAGGAGAGGCGTATATGAAATAATTTCTGTTCGTTTTAAGTTTTTTATGTTGCTCCTTACTTTCAGTTGAAAAACACTTTTTTTTTTTAATTTAGTATTAGCTCGGACAGATTTACTAGAATCGAAACTGACAGTTGTTCAAATGTAAATATCCTCCGTCATAGTTTGTAAAATTTTCAATAAATTTATGTAATTTTTCAAAAGATTTGAAATTTCCTTTCAAAGGTCGTTGTTTCAACTGTTTGTTGAAAAACGTTGTTGCGATGACTTTTATCATCGCAGCAAATTTTTCCGAAACGTTGAAAATACTTAAACCCAGGTCTTGAAAGGATATAAGATGCGATGCTGGACTGGGTTACGATACGTTACAATCCATGAAATATACCATCATACGTTACGATACATATTACTCAGTACAAAACGCCCCAAAATTTCTCAAAAAACTCAGTACAAGGTCATTCATTTCCATGTTTAAGATTCTCTTCCTTTCTATGTTGTTTCTCGTCCTAAATATTAGAAAGGTACAACAAACTGAACCCCCTTTGATATAAGACCCAAACAACAACAACAAAACACAAACCTGCAAAATTAGGCTAACATACACAATTACATTACCGCATATCCAAGTACTTTACCATGATCAGAGCTTGGGGTGTAGCCAAGACCTTCCCTGGGCTGAAAGAGAGGGGATAAACCCCCCTATGGTATTATTTAGAACCACGGCCCAAACTAAAAAACTAAGAGCATTTTATTTGACACGCCTTAGAAATATCGCAAGCATACACACAGTATATCAAAAGCTATATAATGCGTTAAAGGTATGAGCTTTTGAGCAATAGTAAATTATGAGCAATGGTAAATGAGCTTTTGATCGTGGTCCTTCATTCTAACCACATGGTGTCATTAGAAAGCTCTGAGCTGTTCTGCGTTTCTCAATTAAACAAAGGATAGAGAAATTATATAGAGGAGTCCCAACTGGTCCTTTACCTTATTTCTTTGACATTATTAACTCTTTTTTTTTTTATTTAAAGCAACGCCAATGGTATATCTTACAAACAGGGCCATTTCTACGAGGGGGAGGATTTTTCACCTGCATTTCTAGGACCAAATTAAGTTGGAGAACTTTTATTTGTCATTTAAAAGAAATAGCCTTGTTACCTGCATTGAACAACAAAATTTATTTGAATCAATTTCCTTTTGAGGCAGTTTTGTGCAAAAGAGCTACATACGAGTTTGGCTTCTTGGGGGGTCTAAAAGTTTGTGCCCTGTGCGTACCATTTCTTTGCACAAAGAACAGGTCTCCTGATTGAATGGTCTATATTTGAATCATGAATACGCATTTTCTAAAACCTAAATAAAAAAATAAAAAAAAAATTCATTTGACTGAAGCAACCTAGGTTACCGAGTGCAATGATTCAAACAAGCTAAATAATATTTTTTTTTTTTCTGCTAGTACTGATAACTGAGCAAAATATGGCCGAAAAAATAGTACAAATATAGCAGACAAACTGAGTTAAAGTTTTAACAACTATTTTTTATTAGTCGTTTACTCACCAACATCATCATTGAAGGACCTTAATGTGAATTTTTTTTTTTTTCGTTTTTTTAAGGAAATTTTTTCGTTTTGTGAATTTTCCTATTTTTGTTGTTGGCAGAGCATGTGCAGTACGGTTTATTTATTATGAAGTTTGCGCATAGCCTAACTGGTTTTTTATCTTTGTTTTCTATTGTGCCCCATCGACGTCTTCAACTCAACGACGTTTGGAAAAACTCGACGTCTTTCCAGCACACTCATTCATTCACTTATCACAAAAAGCAATTATCATTAGGATTTTTTTCGTGAATTTTTTTTTTATCTAAAATCCTATTTAAAAATAAAGGTAAAACACAACGTTAAAGGATTCGAGGAATAGGCCCTGTTTCTTTTGATTGAATACACTTTGGCAAAGCTTTTGAAAAGAAATATCCTAAACAGCACAAAGAAGGCTATGGGTTATTCCGTAAACGCCAACTAAAACACATAGAGCACATGTGTAAAAGAAATACCTATGAGGCCCGGTTTACTGTGTTTAGGTTGTGTTATGGGGGGGGGGGGTACACATAAAAAACAGTGTTTTTCAGGCCCAAATACGAGGTTGTTTTTCTCATCTAAGATATTTCACAGAATATTAAGCCAAAGATATCTGGCAAGCTTACTTTTCTATTGCAGGTTTTCAGGCTGATTACAAATATGAAAAATGTTTTACTCTCTCCGTCAGGTTTTTTCAAAACTTATCGACTAAAACATATTGTTTTAATCCCCTTTCGTGGGAATTCTTTTTTCGTTTTTTTAGAACAACGCCAAATTTTCCCGTTGCTTGTTAGTACAGTTCAGCCCCCCCCCCCCACGAAATTTTAATACTCAAATGAAAAACATACAAGTTAGAATGCTATTTAAAAATCTTTAGTTAAATATATTTAAGAATTTTTGTGTTTTTAAAATTTTTCCCCCTTTCCAATCTTATCTATTACGAGAAAACCGTTTTACAGGAACGAGCGCTCGGACAATCTCTCAAGCAGTTTCCAAAATCTATGAACATTCCCCTCCCATATCCATGCTGTAAGTTCTTGTAAATAAAATTCTACAATTTTATTGCTGGAGTGCTGGAGGGTCATCTGGCTCCCTTTGGTTCTCCTTTCATATAGATTAACTTCCTGTCGGCTATTTTTAAATACATACCACACAAGGAACGAAAGGGGGCTTAATTCTCTAGTAAGTAAATCCTCCCAAGAAATGCCTTTGAAAAAACGGCTGGCGTCGGACGTCTTCCGCGTCTCTTTCGGAAGCTCCCAAACGTCTTTCTGGATTCTTTTTTAGAAGCTAAAATAGAAAGGAAAAGCTTTACTCATTCAATAACAATTGGCGATAGGATGAATAAAAAGGAAAAAAAGGTCAAATAGAAACAATGGAAAAAAAGTTTCGAGCATAAATAGTACACACACAAATACACGCATAAATGAACATAATGTACATACACAAATACTTATTACAGTTACATTGCAGTACAGGCATTTATGTAATGCCTACACAAATAGTAAATATATATATATATATATATTTAGTAGTAGAGTGGCACAGCGCAACATTTTAACAAAGACTTGTACCTGCCGTGAGATTTTTTCATTTTTTAATACTTCTAGTGGTCAAGCTACTGCAGTTGCCTCACTAATTACAGCATGAGGGATGTGAGACAGAGAAGAAAAAAAAAAGAGATCAAAAGATGTCATTTACGGGCCGTGTAGCTACACTACTATTTTGCAAATAATACATATCAAATTGATCCCACTGGGGGAATCCAAAAGTGGCTATTAATACTTCTTGGTCATAAGAAAAAAATCAAGTTCAAACGCTATAGATACATCGATATTTAGTGCTTTAAAGCCACAAGGGTCCAGGCTCCAAAAGGGAGAAAACACAGACACACACACACACAACCACAGTAGACAGAAAATACCAGTAAGCTTATCGCAGATCATTTTCTGGTCTTCGTGAACAAAAAAGCTCCTCCCACTTATTTCTGCCTTATTTCTGCATTAGCTTGTTTCTGCATTAGCTTTATTTCCGTTTGTTTCAATGCACTTTGATGGAAAACAGTCGGAAACAGACTAACCTGCATTCCCGCTAATCTGACTTCGCCTATGTTTATATCTGCCCAAAACGGAAATAAAGCTAATGCAGAAACAAGCTAACCCCGGTCCGGGTTTTTAAATGGGTGAGATAGAGAATGATCATACTGCTAATCATATAAACTGTGCACACAACTAACACTTATTCAATATTTTTTCCAGCTCTCACCTCTCCCCTCCCCTCCAAAAGTCTTTCCTCATGTGTCATTCCCAATTTAATGTAATATGCTATCCTTTTTTATTGTCCCCATAATCTTTTGATCCCATTATCGAAACTAACCACCTATTTGACCCCGCATTATTGGAATTTTTTTTTCCCTTATACTTTGTAGATTGGGACAAATGACCATAAAGTCAAGCCAATCCACACCAGTTTCGCCACACACATCGGGCATGAGTAAGGACCATCCATCCCCCTTATTCTTCCTAAATATTTCCTTCTTTCTTTGATCTACGTGCTAGAAATCCTTGACCTAATCATTAAATTTCTTAACTACTTAAACCTGGTTTAAAACAAATATAATTCATTTAATGTCTCTCCCACCAATCTTCCGATCAATGATCCGATCAAATCAAAATTCTGATCAAACATCACTTTTTGCCTTGCTAGACAAAAAAGATGTCTAATATAGAGGTTAATAACCTGGCAGCAGTCCTTCATGTTGGGGATTTAGAAATAAAAGAAGTAAATGATTTTCGGTATCTGTGCTGTGTTTTAATACAAGATGGCAATTGTGAAAGGAAAAAAAAAAAAAAACACTTCGGATTGCTAATGCAGGGGCAGCGTTTCCCCAGCCAAATAATATGTGGGTGCGTCAAGCTGCGATTGTTGAATAGCACTATTTCATCGGTACTCCAATATGGTATATAGGAATATTGAATTACGGAGCATGCTAAAAACTGTCGAAAAAAAACCCCTCAGAATTGAAAAAAAAAAAATAATTTGAAAAAATAAATTGAAAAAAAAAAAATACCTCAGAAATATATTTGCAGTAAATTGGACAGAAATTATACCGAATATACAGATTAGAGCCCAAACACAGCAGCCTCTAATCACTAATGAAATTCCTAAGAGACGTTGGAGGCACTGGGGATATATGACAAGAATAAAAGGGGGCAGACTCTCATAAGTTGTGGTGCTTGAAACCGCAAGGTCTGCGCAGAAACGCTAGGCAGTGTATAAACCTTGTCGGTCACTGGAGGAGCTCTGGTCGATGGCCCACGACCGAGTGATCTGGAGGTTAATAGTTGCTGCCCTTATGCGCATCAAGGCGTGGGACGACAAAAGTCAAGTTTTAAAAAATACTGATGAAGAGACTGAATAACAACAAAAAAACTAAAAAAAGTAATTTTATAAGTTCAAGTACAGTTTGGGACAGTTTGACTATTTCTGGACCATAGATGGATTCCCAAGTATGAATTCGATTGAAATTAGCTTGAATTCGTATGAAATCAGTGCGAATCCGTATGAAGGTTCGATGAAATACATATGTCGGAAGCTCTTTCGGCCAATTAGCGTAAAGGTGTTTCAAAAGGTGAAAAAGCGAGGACAAAAGGGGAAAAGAGCTAATGGCAGAATTGAAACTGCGGTGGGAACGGACGTCCTTTCATGATGCAGAGCCTTCGAAAAGAGCGGCTGAGGGCCTGAATCCGGGTATTCAGTGAGTTTCTAAGAGAATGGAAAGCTTGAGTCAGGAGAGGATCGGGACAATTGTGAACAAAATTGCCAACTTGATTCTTTGATAAAATAATAATGATAATAAAAAAAAAAAAATTAACCTAAAAGAAAATAAAATGACCATGTAAAAAAACAAAAAAAACCCGATAAAGACACAAAAAATAAAATCATAAATAAAAAGGCACAAAATGTAAAAATGAGGCAAGGACATCGTTTTAAACCTCGAGTTTAATCATCTGGGATATTTCCTGGTTATCGATCTCTGCAGTGAAAGTAAGAGTATTATATCAGTGCGTTTGCTGTAGTTCGCCCACACACACATTATGGCAAAAAAAAAAATTCACAAAATATTTTAATCTAGACCTATAAAATATAAAATTATTAGTTTTTTATTAATTATTATTAAAAAAATTATAATGTATGGTATTCACAAACAAATAATGGTTTAAATTAGAAATGAAGTATCTTTTGCACTTGTTCTCAAACTGGATGATCCTAAAGGAATATTCCCACATTTTGAGCATAAATCCTAGACAGACACCAGGAAATGACATCCCCGACGATAAAATATAATCCAAAGAGTATGGGTAGCTTATAAGAGTGGAAACTGGCACTACGAACTTATCAACACCATCTAGCGTTTTGGCGACACTTGGTTTTTTTTTTTACCAGGAACTAAGATCAAACACTCATTACTACCCTAACTTTACCAACTACATTAATTAAATTAAATTGTTCTTATTATTACACTGGAAAAAATGTCAAGTGTTGCCAAACGCTAGATGGCATTTATGTTTTTTGTCGACACTTGCGACAGTTCCCACTCTTATATGTTACCCGTATTCTTTGATTTAATCCTTAAAAAGCGACAAAATCATTAGCACAAAACAGCAAAAGTACTTTTTACTTAAAAAAAAAAATCATACCACTATTTACTATTACTATTGACAACACACTACAACATCAAACCACCTAAGACCAGCACAATTGTGCACGCCCCTCTTCCACCCCATTCTACGGGTGTTTGAGATTAGGTTTCCGTCTGGACGGCAGAAAAACGAGCTAGCTCTCATTATTATTTTTTTTTACTTTCGTTAATTAGGTGTTGTTCACACCATGGGACAACTCTGGCTGAGTGAATAATTTTTTTTTCGATTGTTTGATTTAAATACAATATTTAACAACAGCCCAATCGAGGACATTCAGCTTTTCGTTTGGCAATTCCCCACTATCTTAGACTTTTTTTTTACAGGGCTATTGTCCTAGCAGAATCAAACTTCCAGATTTATAGTCATTCAAACGTGCATTTAAATTATACTTAGACAAGTCAAAATCGACTGAAAGCCTAGATCCATTGGTAATAAGGACAAATAGTAATACAGACCTTCCTCATAATGGCAATGGATTCCACGCTCAAGAACTTTGGATACCTAACTTCATCGTTGACAATACTTTCGAAAACTTCTTCTTCATCATCACCCGGGAACGGAGACTGAAATTAAAGTAAACTTTTTTTAGAGTTCATGAGTAAGATCAACACTGGAGCCCCACATCTACTATGTCGTAAAATAACAACCGAAAAGTAAAAAACTATTTCCCCAGAATTCATACACCACTGTTTTTCTTTTATCGCACATTGGTCTTACATACCAATTACAGAGAGACACTTTGCGGGGTCATCTGTTGTCAGTTTTAAAGCACAATGAGCAAAAGCCGAAAGAGAATCTAGTAGAAATAAGGATGCACATAGTTTGAACCCTCAGATGATGGGAGTTAAAAAGATGGAAGATGAAAGAAAGATATCTTTAGGTAATTTTTTTTACAATGGATCCTCTGGACCGATCTCGGGGAGGCGAAGACTTGTATGCAGAAATGAGTAGAAACTAAAAAGCGGGTAAAAAACGCAGCGAAGGTTCTTTAGAACAGTCTTTAGATTTAAACAGGACAAAATAGAAATTTTCTGTTAAAGATGACCAAAAATTAACAACTACATACGACGAGCTCATGCAACACCGTTTTCTTTTGTCGCAAAACGGTCTTATATACTAAATACAACAAGGCACTTTGCGGGGTCATCAGTTGTCATTTTTGAAGCACAATAAGCGAAAAACCGGAAGAGTGAATTTAGAAGAAATAAGGTTTGGACCCTTAAATAAGAGGAGTCAAAAACTTAAAGAATTTATTTTTAGGCCAGTTTTTTAGACGAATCCTTCGGACCCATCTAGGGGAAGGGGGGGGGGCTTGTATTTAGAATGAGTAGAAACTAAAAAAGAAGAAAAAAAAAAAAAAAAAAGCATCAGACTGTCCTTGGAATATAGGTTTAAACATGACAGAATAGAAACTTCCATTCTCTCATCAGTCTTCTTTTTCTGTTCAGAAAATCTTATTAAGAATCAAAATCGTTTCACTCAGCGTGTAAACATAATGGTAAATTTTATAATTGGCGCGTTCTTCCACCAGCTTGCTATAACCAAACAGATGAAATATGATGTGAAAAGTAAAAAAACTTCATTCTTATTAAAAAAAAATGCGCCGAGGAAAATTTTAAGACCTTATATCAGGCAGCGGTCCGGCAAGTTGGGGAAATGCTAATCTGAGCTATAAAAAGATCCAAAGTTCTATAAGAAATTACTAAACCATTTCAGCCACTCAACGATTGCAAGCAAGATACTAAAGCAAGGCTAAATCACTGTCTATTTCCAACATTTGTTCATGAGCATTCGTTTCCCTTCAAAAATCACTTACACCTTTGTTCCCTCTCTACAGCCTTTCTGTCCCCTGCAACATTATTTTCCAACTTCCCCTGCAACATGTCTCCGAGAGAACTCTATGCAACATTTTCGTATTCTACAAAAGTCCCTTCAAATATGCCCTGCCTCTCCGTCCCCTACAACACTCCCTTCAAATGTCATTTACATGGCTGTCTACTCTCTACATCCTTTTCGTTCCCAAAACATTTCCTTCGAGCGTCGCCTGCTAGATATGTTCAACCCCTCTCTACAGCCCTACCGTCCAAAACAAGAATGCCGCTTACCTCTCTGTCACGTCTCTACAATATCTTCGATCAGCTAGACCATTTCCTCCAAACATTCTCTACAAGGTGTCTCTACCCACCCTCTGCACCTCTCCATCCCTAAGCGTCCCTTGCACCATTACCTTCAAATATCCCTTACAAAATATCTTCGTTCCGTCTCTGCAAAATTTTCCACTCCCTAGAAGATTCCCTACTAATGTCCCTTCTCCGTCCCCAGCAACACCGTCTTCAACAATCACTGGTCGCTTACATATCCGTGCAACCCATCCGTTCTCTCAACCAGATTCCCTTGAAACGACCCCAGCAGCATCTCTATATCTCTTGCAACACTCCCTTCAAACGTCACTTACTTCTCTGTCCCTTTCTAGAGCATCTCTGTCTTTTAAAACATTCCTTTCAACTCCCCCCCTCTACAGTATGTCTCCACCCTTTCTCTGTAATCCTTTATCGTCCGTTACAGCCTTTCCTTAAAACATTGCCTACATTATTTCTGCGTACCCTACACCATTCTTTTCAAACGTCACTTACCTCTCCAACCAGCATCTCAAATATGAGCACACCCAATCCCCACCAATCAACGGCTCTTGTATAAGTAGGTTCCGTTAAAAACTTCAGGGGCAAGAAACTCTGGAGTACCGCAGAAAGTACTAGTTCTATCGCCAAAAACCCATTCCTTCTTTGCATAGACCAAAATCAGCTATTTTGACATAACCCTCAGTGTCCAATAAAAGATTATCAAGTTTCAGGTCTCTATAAAATAAATCAGGTCTCTAATTATTATTGGACAGAAAAAAAAACACACACAAAAATCAAAACATACAAAAAACCTCATATATCCGAATGTACTGATAAGCAAAAAAATTTTTTTTCAAGCAAACCCGGGGAAATTCAAAATTCTTAACACTAAAAGTGAAAGCATGTGAAGGTAATGATATAGAAAACTATGTCAAGACATTCCATTTTTTTTATAGTAGGACCAAGTTTTTTTTCCCCTTTTACTGCATATTTAGGTAAATACTTTTTTTTAAATTCTAATTTATTCTTTTAAGCTTGGGCGCATCTTTTAGGACAGAAAAATAAATATTTTCATATCTTGTCATATCGATTCAAACTCTATACTACCGACCACACTCACCTCTAGCTTAAAACACGAATAGCGAGTGCATTACTCATAATTACAAACGCTCTGCAAATAAATACAGGATTTGTAAAGATTTGACCTTTGATCCTCTAAATAGCTATATAAAAGCGTTAAAAAATTTCAGCAAAAATCCGCTATGTTAGGAGTAATGATGATATACTGCTTTTCTTAATAAACACCTTTTTATAATACTACAGGCAAAAAGCCCTCTTAATAAAGTTCAAAGAAAGATTTAAAGGATTACTTCCAGTGGAATACTGTTCCACTTGGCAATTGGTCACCCTTTGATAAATTTCCTAGGGATTAAGTTAGGGGAGACCAGCTCACCTTCATCACGGCCCAGGTTCGTCGTTTCAAAATTACACAAACGCAGAGTGCTCGAAACCCCCTGAAACTTTACCGATGGAAGAGCCATCTAATAGCGATACTTTCTTAGTTCAGAGAATCTGTCTTAAGTTGTAAGTAACTTTTTCTAAAAATTGGTTATTTTTTCCCTGTAGAATGCGATATTTTTTTGTCTAAGCAAAAGAGCTGTTCAAGGTGTTTTGAAAGACTTAGTAATTGTCTGTTACCACGCATATCTGACAGGTTATGCTGCCACTCACGTCAAAAGCATTTGGCACCATCTATCATAAAAATACAGATTGATCAAAACTACCTGTAGATGACCTTATATCCATACTTGTCACAAATTTCCTGCTCAGTTTCGCCAGGCTAGGGTAATGTGAACATGGGCCAGCTTTCCTTTTGTTTTGATTGTAGCGTTTTGTTATCTGTTGTTGCTGTACTATTTTGTATTTGACTAGTTCTATATTGTCTTTTGTATTGTTATAAATAATTAAAAAAAGTTTTTTTTTAACTGAAAGTAAGGAGCGACATTAAAACTTAAAAAGAACAGAAATAATTCCGTATATGAAAGGGGCCGTCCCCTCCTGAACGCCTCGCTCTTATGCTTAAGTTTTTTATTGTTTTAAAAAACAGAGTTATGAGAAACAGTCAAACTTTAGCGTAAAGAGCGAGGCGTTGAGGAGGGGAAAAGCCCCTTTCATATACGGAAATAATTTCTGTTCATTTTAAGTTTTAATGTCGCTCCTTACTTTCAGTTAAAAAAAACTTAATGGTTTTCTCGAAAGTTGTTTTAATTTTATTTACGAACGTTTTTATTAATAATAAATATACGTAACTTACCTACGAGTTTAACTTACCTAAACGAAATCTTCTATATTCATATATTTTTAATACGTATATTAGGGGGTAACGTCCTAGTCAATACCTCGCTCTTTACGCTAAAGTCAGAATTTTTGATCCAATCCTTTAAAAATGACCCCTTAATCAAAAAAGCTGTTAATTAGAATAAATAGCTCTTATGAAAGTACTAAAAAAAACTTTAGTATAAAGAGCGATGTATTCACTAGGGGGCGAACCCAATCATATACATAATAATTTCCGTTCGTTTTAAGTTTTGATGTTGCTCCTTACTTTCAGTCGAAAATTTTTTTTTTTTATATTTAATTTCTGATCATTTTTTTTTCAAATAATGCTGGGAAATCCGGGTCCCCCTTCATAGCAATGTCTCTTCCCCCCATAAAAACTTATGGAAAGATCCTCACCCCCCCCCCCCCCCCCCCCCCCCCCCCCCCCCCCCCCCCCCCCCCCCCCCCCCCCCCCCACCCCCCGCCCCACTGCCATAAAAAAATCCCCCTGAAAGGTCTGTATAATTCTCAATAATCAATACTATATGTAAACATTGGGCAAAGTTCATAACTTGCAGCCCTTCACCCGGGGAATATGGGGGATTAAGTCATCCTCAAAGACATAGCTATTGTATTTTTCGACCATGCTGAACAAAATGGCTATCTCAAAATTTTGATCGGGTGACTTTGGGAAAAAATTAAGCGTGGGAGGAGGCCTAGTTGCCCTCCAGCGATATTCTAGGACCACTGGGTCAATACGATCACCCCTGAAAAAAAAAACACGCATCCGTGATCTTTCTTCTGGCAAAACATACAAAATTCCACGTTTTTGCAGATAGGAGCTTGAAACCTATACAGTAAGGTTCTCTGATACGCTGAATCTGATGGCGTGATTTCCTCATTTTTTTGAAAATCAAGCAAATTTTATCAGGCGCGTAACTTTTGATAAGTAGGATTAAACTTGGTGAAACTTATATATTTGAAATCAGCATAAAAATCTGATTCTTTTGATGTATCCGTTTTTTAGAGTTTCGGTTACTATTGAGCCGGTCGCTCCTTACTTGCAATTCGTTACCACGAACTGTTTGAAACATGCCTGTCCATGGGAAGGAGTGTTTATGTTATGAGTGTGCCCCTGATGGGGTCAAACTGTCAACCTTTAAAGGGCTACCTACGTAATAATTGATGTGATTGCTTCAACAGTAGTCATAAATTAAGTGGGTTAGCCTTTGAAGAATTGACAATTCCGCTAGACGCACTATGCTCCTCTAACAGCGCGTGGTTGCTTTCCCCCCTTTTTCCAGTGAATTTATGTTCGGTTCTGCGTAGGTGGAGAGGGTGAAAAGAGGGAGGCTTTGAATATATTGGGATGGAGGAGGAGCGTGCATAGCATATATAAACTTATATATTTGAAATCAGCATAAAAATTTGATCCTTTGATGTATCTATTGGTATCAAAATTCCATTTTTTAGAGTTTCGGTTACTATTGAGCCGGGATCGCTCCTTACTTACAGTTCGTTACTACGAACTGTTTGATTGTTATTATACATTAAAAAAAAAAAAAAAAAAAAAAGTTTTTTTAACTGAAAGTAAGGAGCGACATTAAAACTTAAAACGAACAGTTTTAAGTGTTTTTTATTTAATTTCTGAACGTTTTTAAAATAATACGCGTTTTTATTTTGGCTCACCGTACATGAATAATTAAAACGAAATTTGCATATAATTTTCCTTTTTTTTTTTTGTTAAATGGCTTTCTCGAAAGTTTGTTTAATTTTATTTACGAACGTTTTTATTAGTAATAAATATATGTAACTTACGAAGTAACTTACGTAACGAACTTCTATATTCATATATTTTTAATACGTATCTTAGGGGGTTCGCCCCCTAGTCAATACCTCGGTCTTTACGCTAAAGTCCGAATTTTGTTCCAATTCTTTTAAAAATGACCCCTTAATCACAAAAGCTGTTAATTAGAATAAATAACTCTTATGAAAGTACTAAAAAAAACTTAGCGTAAAGAGCGAGGTATTGACTAGGCGGCAAACCCAATCATATACGTAATAATTCTGTTCGTTTTAAGTTTTGATGTTGCTCCTTACTTTCAGTTGAAAAAAAAGTGTTTTTTTTATTTAATTTCTGATCGTTTTTTTTAAATAATGCTGGGAAAAAATCCGGCACCCGCTTCATAGCAATGTCCCTTCCCCCATGGAAAGATCCTCCCACGTAACCCGGACCCAGCCACCCCCCACTACCAGAAAAAATACCCCCTGAAAACGTCGGTATACTTCCCAATAACCAATACTATATGTAAACATTGGGCAAGGTTCATAACTTGCAGCCCTTCCCCCGGGGACTGTGGGGGATTAAGTCATCCTCAAAGACATAGTTATTATATATTCCGACCATGCTGAACAAAATTGCTATCTCAAAATTTTGATCGGGCAATTTTGGGAGAAAATGAGCGTGGGAGGGGGCCTAGTTGCCCTCCATTTTTTCTCTTTTCTCGCCACTCAAAAAGACACTAGAACTTTAAATTTCCATTCAAATGAGCCCTCCCGCGATGTTCTAGGACCACTGGGTCGATACGGTCACCCCTAAAAAAAAAAACCACGCATCCGTGATCTTTCTTCTGGCAAAAAAAAAATTACAAAATTCCACATTTTGCTAGGAGCTTGAAACCTCTAAAGTAAGGTTCTCTGATACGCTGAATCTGATGGTGTGATTTCCCCCTTTTAGTACGAAAATCAGGCAAATTTTCTCAGGCGCGTAACTTTTAATGAGTAGGACTAAACTTGATGAAACTTATATATTTTGAAATCAGCATAAAAATCTGATCTTTTGATGTATCCGTTTTTTAGAGTTTCAGTTACTATTGAGCCGGGTCGCTCCTTACTTACAGTTCGTTACTACGAACTGTCTGAAACATGCCTGTCCATGGAAGGGAAGGTTTATGTTTTGAGTGTGTCCCTGTTGGAGGGTTCTTGAGACAAACTGTCAACCTCTAAAGGGCTATCTACGTAATTAATAGATGTGATTGCTTCAACTGTAGTCATAAATTAAGTGAGTTAGCCTTTGAAGAATTGACAACTCTGTTAGACACAGTATGCTCCCCTAACAGCGCGTGGGTTGCTTTCCCCCCCTTTTCCAATGAATTTATGTTCGATCTGTGTAGGTGGAGAGGGTGTAAAGAGGGAGGCCTTGAATAGATTGGGATGGAGGAGGAGCGTGCATAGCTTATATAAACTTATATATTCGAAATCAGCATAAAAATCAGATTCTTTTGATGCATCTATTGGTTTCAAGATTCCGTTTTTTTAGAGTTTCGACTACTATTGAGCCGGGTCAAGTTTTTTTTTTTACTGAAAGTAAGGATCAACATTAAAACTTAAAACGAACAGAAATTATTCCGTATATGAAAGGGGCTGTCCCCTCCTCAACTCCTCACTCTTTACGCTAAAGTTCGACTCTTTCTCACAACTCTGTATTTTATAACAATAAAAAACTTTAGTGTAAAGAGCGAAGCGTTGAGGATGGGACAGCCCCTTTCATATACGGAATGATTTCTATTCGTTTTAAGTTTTAATGTCGCTCCTTACTTTCAGTTAAAAAAGCTTGTTTTTTTAATTTAATTTCTGAACGTTTTTAAATATTGCACATTTTGATTTTGGCTCGCCGTACATAAATAATTGAAACGAAATTTGTGTAAGTCTACAAAATTTTAATATTCCCCAAGTAATCACCACATGTCAGGGCTCCTCAGATGAAAACTCATTGCCTATATAGGTTTCGGTGCTTAAATTTCATTACCCAGGCAAAATGAGCGCGCCATGCCATACAATATGGCATACTCCCATGTAGTGACACCTGTGGAAGACCTATGAACAAAAACCCAAATACCCTAAAAATATAAAAATATACCCAAAAAAATTTTTCCAAGCTTCCTTAACCAACCTTCACCTAGCACTAAATCAAAGGGGGGTTCGCCCCCTAGTCAATACCTCACTCTTTACGCTAAAGTTCGAATTTTTTTCCAATTCTTCAAGAATGACCCCTCAATCACAAAGGCCGTTAACTAGAATAAATAGCTCTTATGAAAGTACTAAAAAACTTTAACGTAAAGAGCGAGGTATTGACAGGGGGTGAACCCAATCATATACGTAATAGCTTCTGTTCGTTTTAAGTTTTGATGTTGAAAAGTTTTCAGTTGAAAACTAGTTTTTTTTTTTATTTAATTTCTGATCTTTTTTTTTTAAAATAATGCTGGTAAATCCGGCGCCGCCTTCATAGCAATGTCTCTTCCCCATGAGAACTTCCTCCATGAAAGATCCTCCAACGTAACCTCCAACCCCCCCCCCTCACTACCAGAAAATATTCCCCCTGAAAACGTCTGTATACTTCCCAATAACCAATACTATATGTAAACACGGGGCAAAGTTCTTAACTTGCAGCCCTTCCCCCAGGGACTGCGGGGGATTAAGTCATCCTCAAAGACATAGTTTTTTTATTTTTTCGACCATACTGAACAAAATGGCTATCTCAAAATTTTGATCGGGTGACCTTGGAAAAAAAATGAGCGTGGGAGGGGGCCTAGTTTCCCTCCGTTTTTTTGGTCACTTAAAAAGGGCACTAGAACTTTTTGTTTCCGTTTGAATGATCCCTCCCACGATATTCTAGGACCACTGGGTCGATACGATCACCCCTGGACAAAAACAACAACAAAAAACAAACAAATAACACACATCCGTGATCTCTCTTTCTGGCAAAAAATACAAAATTCCACATTTTTGCAGATAGGAGCTTGAAACTTCTACAGTAGGGTTGTCTGATGCACTGAATCTGATGGTGTGATTTTCACTAATGTTCTATGACTTTTAGGGTGTGTTTCCCCCTTATTTCGAAAATAAGGCAAATTTTCTGAGGCGCGTAGCTTTTGATGGGTAAGACTAAACTTGATGAAACTTACATATTTGAAATCAGCATAATAATCTGATTCTTTTAATGTATCTATTGGTATCAAAATTCCTTTTTTAGAGTTTTGGTTACTATTGAGCCGGGTCGCTCCTTACTTACAGTTTCAATATATTTCAATATACGTTACCACGAACTGTTTGATTATTTCCCATAGGTGTTAGAAGACAGTGGCATTTCTTGAACTGGAATGAACTAAATTTAAAATGAATATAAGAAAAATTTGTGCACTGGACTTGTGTTCTTGGCTCAATAGTCGAGTCTTGAAATTTATCTAGTCTTTAGTTTCGGCATGTTACGGTTTTTAGAAAAACGCAATTTGAGCTACGCATTTAATCTGTAAGAGACAAACACTATAAATAACAACCATTTATCTTATATAATTAATAAAAAAACAAATTATCTTATATAATAACAACCATTTATCTTATATAATATGAGTTTCAATTGATCTGCTGTTGCTAAACTTTTGTTCCTGCGACGAACTAATTAACCAAATCCCACGAATTACTACAGAATCTTGAAAAAACATGTTGTGATATACAGTTTAAGCCCATTCGGTTTGTCAGAAGCTAAAAAGTGAAATTTATAGATGAAGGGCTGTTAAGGCAATTCTAATTGGCAATAATGGCAAAATAATAAAATAAAAAATTGGATGATGTCAATTTTGCCTGACCAGAAGCTGTAACGTTGATTCGACATTGAAAAGCTTGTTATGTTGTGATGTAACATTTAACGAAGAATATTCAGGCGAAACGCTATACATTAAAGATACAACGTAAAAGAATTTTTTAAATTTTTATTTTCTCTTTCAAGTTCTGAACATATTTCTGATAAAAATAAACAAAAAAAAACTGAACAATCCAACTAGCACATTTCAAAATTTGAAGTATCGGAAGTGCGGTTGAGGTATATATGCCCTACTTTAAAATAAGCGGTGTTCTTGAGCTTTTAATGATAACCAGAAGATGGACTACCCAGATCGTTTGGGTATAATAAGTGTTATATGTTTGGTTTGATTATTACTTTATTACTAATTACTTATTGATGCTTTTGCCTGTAACCTTTTAGTCAAGTCCTATTACTGTTTGTATGCTTAGATCCAATGAATATAATGAATAATTAACCTACTTCTTCCCCTATAAGACTCCGCAGGTTATACGCCTCTAATTTAGTCGGCCTTACTAGCTATCGAGGTAGGAATCTCAAGCCAAGTTTAGGACCAAGAAACCACTCGTAAAAGGATTGGGCGCGGGACCCATTGATATAATTGACCCTATAATAAATTAAGTTCACGACATCTAGAAACTGATAAAAATCACTTTATAGTATTATCATATATTTTCTTTATCGTTGGCCCTCCCGATACGCCCGTGTCTGTCATAAGTGTTGATCTCATGCCATAGGGCAGAGATGCAATTTTGAGCCCCTCCTCCTGTGTTTAGGTATGATAAAAAGTAAAAAACACCACTCAGGGTGACCACTTAGCGCCATTTGGGGCATATATGACTCATGGTGAGTTCCTAACACGGCCTTCTACCATGCGTATCAAATTAAAGAATGTAAAAGGCAGGAGGAATAAGTTAAACAAAGGCCCAAGCAGAAATTCCATTGCGGGATTGGAGGAGGGGGGGGGGTTAAACACCAATAATACACTAAGCGAAAGGGGATTAAGGTTCGGAAGAAGGACTTTTTACAAGACAATTATGATATTGCCCACATGCTACAAAACTTTCGATAGTGCAGATCGTCAGTATTTATTAATATTCATATACATTTTTGGGTCGATTAATAAAACTACAAGCATACGTCCAAACAAATCTTACCTTTCAAGGAAGGAGGCCTTTATTTCACAATTAGGGATCCCCCCATCCCTTGTGCGTAAGTGTAAAAAAAAAAGAATACATAAATTTAATTTAAAACGAATTCCAAAACAGTATTTGAAACAAGTTCAGAAAACGGCAAAAAAAAGATTAGAAACATTAGGGCGAAAGCTTTTGTTTTCCAAGCAAGTAAGAAGAGCAGACACAGCAAATATTCGCAAAACAACACCATTTATAAGGATCTTGGCAAATGGGTGACTCAAACGACCCGGCATACCCGCTTTAGGTCAATAGAGAGGGGGGAGGGCAAACTTAGGAAATTCCGCAGGAACCTTTAAACTTTCATGGATTCGATACTAAACACAAATTTAAGAGCAAAAAGTGAACATTTAAGCATTACCGAAAGGAAAGATAGAAGAATTGAATAAACTAAGAATAGTGAAAACATAAAAAACATACAAATTATAAACACAAAAACGTAATGAATGTAAAAAAAAAATGCATAACCATAAAATGTACCTGTAAATAATTTTGTTTTCGTGGAGATACTGAAGTCCAAGAACAACACAGGCAGCATAGAAAACGGCACGCAATTCACTGAAAACGTCTGCATGGATATGCATCATCAAATCCCCACCCGCAGCATACTCCATAACAAAACAAACGTGAGCCTAAATAGTACAAAAAAAGTTAAAAAATTACCAAATCTCCAGCCGCAGCACACTCCATAAAAGAACAGACAAGAACCTAAATAGAACAAAAAAAGTTAAAATAAAACACCAAATCCCCAGCCGCAGCATACTTCATAACAAAACAAACGTGAGTCTTAATAGAACAAAACAACGAAAAAAAAAATCGTCAAATTTCCAACCACAGCAAACTCCACAACAGAAAAAACTTGAGCCTAAATAAAAGAAAAAAAAAGAAAAAAAAAGAAAGAAAAAACAATCGAAAAGAGGCGGTAAAATATTGGGAATAACTTAGCAATGTAGACTTATATATTACTGGGATCTAGGCGTTTCATGGATCCAATACTAAACACAAACTTAAGAGAGACAAAAGTGAACATTTAAACATTACCGAGATGAAGAAAGATAGAAAAATTGACTGTGGACCAACCAGCCTCTGTCCTAATAATGTTTATGACGTCTGGCCCTTTATATATAGATCGTTTCCAAAAAACAAATTGGTAAGGGGTAGTAGAATATTACATAAATTAATATACTCTAAATTTATAAATCCCTCCTCAGTGAAACAAAGGTTTTTTCTCAGCCTAGAAATGATTTCTTCCCGCAAAATGTTTCTTTTTTATTCCACGGAAACTCACGTTCCAATAGAGAGCAGGGAAGAGGCTTAAGCGGTTTGAATCTTTCTCCATAAATTAACTAAAAAACGAGTTTTTTAACTGAAAGTAAGGAGCGACATTAAAACTTAAAACGAACAGAAATTATTCCGTATATGAAAGGGGCTGTCCCCTCCTACACGCCTCGCTCTTTACGCTAAAGTTTTTTATTGTTTTAAAAAATAAAGTTGTGAGACAGAGTCAAACTTAAGCGTAAAGAGCGAGGCGTTGAGGAGGGGACAGGCCCTTTCATACACGGAATAATTTCTGTTCGTTTTAAGTTTTAATGTCGCTCCTTACTTTCAGTTAAAAAAAAACTTGTTTTTTTAGTTAATTTCTGAACATTTTTGAATTGATGCAGCTTTGATTTTGGCTCACCGTACATGAATAATTAAAACAAAATTCGCATATTAATTTTCCTTTTTTTTGGCTAATTGGCTTTCTCGAAATTTTGTTCTGACGTAACTTACGAATTAACTTACGTAACGAATTTATATATTCGTATGTTTTTATTACGTATATTAGGGAGTTCGCTCCCTAGTCAATACCTTGCTCTTTACGCTAAAGTTCGAATTTTGTTCGAATCACAAACCCCTGAATCACAAAGGCTGGTTAATTAGAATAGATAGCTCTTTTGAAAGTACTAAAAAACTTTAGCGTAAAGAGCGAGGTATTGACTAGGGGGCGAACCCTCTCATATACGCAACAATTTCTGTTCGTTTTAAGTTTTAATGTTGATCCTTATTTTCAGTTGAAAAAAACTTGTTTTTTTATTTAATTTCTGATCGTTTGTTAAAATAATGCTGGGAAATCTGGGAAATCTTCATGGAAATGTTCCTTCCCCCAAGGAAAATATCCTCCATGGAAATATCCTCCCCCGTAAACCGTACTCCATACCCGACCCCTCACTAGAAAAAAATTCCTCCTGAAAACACCTGTATACTTCCCAATAACCAATACTATATGTAAACAATGGGCAAAGTTTATAACTTGCAGCCCTTCCACCGGGAACTGTGGGGGATTAAGTCATCCTCAAAGACATATTAATTAAATATTCGACTATGCTGAACAAAATGGCTATCTCAAAATTTTGATTGGCTGACTTCGGGAAAAAAACGAGCGTGGGAGGCCAAGTTGCCCTCCAATTTTTTGGTCACTTAAAAAGGGCACTAGAACTTTTAATTTCCGTTCGAATGAACTCTCTCACGATATTCTAGGACTACTGGATCGATACGATCACCCCTGAAAAAAAAAAAAAAAAAAAAAAAAAAAAAAAAAAAAAAAAAACTTCGGGAAAAAAACGAGCGTGGGAGGGGCCAAGTTGCCCTCCAATTTTTTGGTCACTTAAAAAGGACACTGGAACTTTTAATTTCCGTTCGAATGAACTCTGTCACGATATTCTAGGACTACTGGATCGATACGATCACCCCTGAAAAAAAAAAAAAAAAAAAAAAAAAAAAAAAAAAAAAAAAAAAAAAAAAAAAAAAAAAAAAAAAAAACCGTGATTTTTCATCTGGCAAAAAAATACAAAATTCCACATTTTTGCAGATGGGAGCTTGAAACTTCTATAGTAGGGTTCTCTGATACACTGAATCTGATGGTGTGATTTTCATTAGAGTTCTATGACTTTTAGGGGTTGTTTTCCCCCTTTTTTTTCAAAAAAAGGCAAATACTCTCAGGCGCGTAACTTTTAGTAAGATTAAACTTGATGAAAACTTATATATTTGAAATCAACATAAAAAATCTGATTCTTCTGATGTATCTATTGGTATAAAAATTCCGTTTTTTTAGAGTTTCGGTTACTATAAGCCGGGTCGCTCCTTACTTACAGTTCGTTACCACAAACTGTTTGATTAATTAAAAAAACTTTTTACACATTACAAGTTTTTCAAGGAAAAGTAAAGAACTCCATTAAAAATTCAAATAATTTGAAAAAAGTACAAATGAATGTGCATTATACATATACTGATATTTAGTAATCAAAATGTTAATATTATTTGATTTATTAAAGTTATAAAAGTAAAAACATTTATATTCTTTTCAGTAAAAGGCAAATTTTGTTCTGGCCTTGGAAAGGCATAGGCGTTTTGAGCCCAACTTATGTTAATTTCTGCTCGTTTTGAGTTTGACTCGGTTATTTTTTGTAATTTCTGTTCGTTTTGGGTTTAATTTATTTATCGATGCTGATTTGTGGTAGTTTCACGCTTGGTAGATTATTTGATTTTATTTTTGCTCATTTTTTGTTTAATGGAGTTCTTTACTTTTCTCTTTGAAAAACTTATTTTGTGGAAGAAGTTTTTTTTAAATTAATTTCTGTTCGTTTTTATATCGACATAGTCTTTTCAGGGAAAAAGAAAATAATACTTTAAATCTTTTCGTTTTTTTTTACTTTATAGTTTGGCCTGCTATTTGTATACTGGAGAAAATTTTCAGCAATTTTTAACAACATACACCCTTTTAAAAGTCTGCACACAAATAGTAGTGTTTAACTTAGTTTCATACCTCCTCTAGTTGACCTGAAATGGAAAACTTGATACCATTCGCAAAAAAATCTGTTTACTTTCTTTGATAGCTTGGATACACTCACGCTATTTTGATTTGGTAAAATTGTAAGAGCAGAAGTAACCCCGAAAGTTTGAACATAATACCCTCAGTCGTTCTGGGATACTGCTGAGATTCCTTATTGGGAATTAGCATTAACACAGTGCATTTTGATTTAACCTTAAGGCAACATTTAGTTTTTAAACATAATGGGCAAATGGGAGGGTGGGAGGGGGATTCGTTGCCCTCCAATCACTTTCGACTATTAAAAAGGGCATTAGTCCTCTCTATTTTCAATCGATTGAGCCCTTTTCGAAGTTCCCACGACAACTCCTTCGATACGAAGTGCCCTGGTCTAAACAAAACAACAACAACAAAAAAAAAATACATTATACCCACATCGATCTTTACTATAAAACGTCAAGCCTTCCAATCACTTTCGACTATTAAAAATGGCACTAGGCCTTCCGATTTCCAATCGAACGAGCCCTTTTTGAAACGATAACGCTTTCTATAAAAACACCTTATATGCCCCCGGGGCATAAATTACAACCCTTACCCTAGGGACTGTTAGGGTGGTTGTCATCTAAAACTAATTTCCAGAACTTTCTAATACGTTAAACAAAATGGCTATCTCAAAATTTTGATTGGATGTGCTTGGGGAAATGGTGGGCGTGAGAGGAGCGTTAGTCGCTCTCCAATCACTTTAAACTATTAAAAATGGCACTAGCCCTTTCAATTTCTAATCAAATGAGCCCTTTTGAAGTTTCTACGACAACACTTTCAATAAAAAACTTATATGCCACCAGGGCATAACTTACAACCCTTGCCCTGAGGGCTTGGGGGGGGGGGGGTGTCATTCTCAAAGATCTAATTTCCAGAACTTTTTACTACGTTGAACAAAATGGCTATCTGAAAATTTTGATTGGATATGTTTGGAGGAATCGTGGGCGTGAGAGGGGGGGGGGGGTTAGTTACCGTCCAATCACTTTCGACTATTAATAAGGGCCCTAGCCCTCTCAATTTCCAATTGAATGAGCCCCTTTTGAAGTTTTACGACAACTCTATCTATAAAAAACCTTATACGCCCCCAGGGCAAAAACTTACAACCTTTACCCTGGGGGCTCTGGGGGGGGGGGGTTGTCATCCTTAAATACGTAATTTCCAGAACTTTCAACTACGTTAAACAAAATGGATATCTTAAAATTTTGATTGGATGTGTTTGGGAAAATGGTGGGCGTGAGAGGGGCGTTAGTCGCTATCCAATCACTTTCAACTATTAAAAAAGGCATTAGCCCTTTCAATTTCCAATTGAATGAGCTCTTTTGAAGTTTCTATGACAACGCTTTCAATAAAAACCTTATATGCCCCCAGGGCATAACTTACAACCCCTGCCCTGAGGGCTGTGGTGGGGAGGGGTTGTCATCCTTAAAGACCTAAGTTCCGAAACTTTCAACTACGTTGAATAAAATGGCTATCTAAAAATTTGGTTGGATGTGTTTGGGGGAAAAGGCGGGCGCGAGAGGGGGGTTAGTTGCCCTCAAATCACTTTCGACTATTAAAAAGGGCACTAACACTTTGAATTTCCAATCAAATTAGCCCTTTTTCAAGTTTCTACGACAAAAGATTTCAATAATAACCTGATATGCCGCAACGGCATAACCTATAATCCTTACACTGAAGACTCTGGAGGGAGTGTCCTGCTCAAAGGTATAACTTCCTGAACTTTGAACTGCGTGGAACATAATGGCTATCTCAAAATTTTCATTGGATGTGTTCGGGGAAATGGTGGGCGTAAAAGGGGTGTTAGTTGCCTTCCAATCACTTTCGACTATTAAAATAGACACTAGCCATTTCAATTTCCAATCGAATGAGCCCTTTTTGAAGTTTCTACGACAACGCGTTATATAAAACCTTATATGCCCCCATGGCATAACTTACAATCCTTGCCCTGAGGGCTGGGGGGGGGGGGGGGGGTTGTCATCCTCAAAGACGTAATTTCCAGAACTTAAAACTACGTTGAATAAAATGGCTACCTCAAAATTTTGATTGGATGTGTTTGGGGAAAAGGTGGGCGTGAGAGGGGGGGGGGGGTTAGTTCCCCTCCAATCACTTTCGACTATTAAAAAGGGCACTAGCCCTTTGAATTTCCGATCGAATGAGCATTTTTTGAAGTTTCTACGACAACGCCTTCTATAAAAACCTTATATGCCCCCAGGGCATAACTGACAACCCTTGCCCTGAGGGCTGTGGGGGAGTTTCCTCCTCAAAAACATAATTACTATCTGGAAATCAACTACGCTGAACAAAATGGCTATCTCAAAAATTGATTGGATGTGTTTGGGGGAATGGTGGGAGTGGTGGTGTTTGGTGGGGCGGGGGTTGCTAGTTACCCTCCAATCACATTCAACTATTAAAAAGGGCACTAGCCCTTTGAATTTCCAATCGAATGAGCCTTTTTTGAAGTTTCTACGACAACGCGTTCTATAAAAACCTTATATACCCCCAGGGCATAACTGACAACCCTTGCCCTGAGGGCTGTGGGGGAGTTTCCTCCTCAAAAACATAAGTACTATCTGGAAATCAACTACGCTGAACAAAATCGCTACTTCAAAATTTTGATTGGATGTGTTTTGGGAAATGGTGGGCGTGGAAGGGGTGTTAGTCGCCTTCCAATCACTTTCGACTATCAAAAAGGGCACAAGCCATTCCAATTTCCAATTGAATGAGGCATTTTCGAAGTTTCTACAACAAATTCTTCGACACGAAGTGCCCTGCTCTAAAGGAAAAAAAATAATAAATAATACATTGTGTCAACATCATTCTTAAATGTCCCCAGGGCATAACTTAAAACCTTTGCCCTGAGGGTTGTGGGGGAGTGTCCTCCTCAAAAATATATTTTCTATCTGGAAATCAATTACGCTGAACAAATGGCAAAATGAACCCGGGCATGAAAAAAAAAAAATTACATTATGCCAACATTGTTCTTTACTTAGGAAGCGCTATTGCGCTGCCTATGATAAATCATTGAAAGCTCCCTTAATGTTGATTTTATTAAAACCCACTTTCAATATGGCCTAGAATGAGGATTTTTTAAATGTCATTTTGCCTGGACGAAGTTTGTTATTCACAATAAAGACATGTATATTAATATTTGGCATCGGTGTTTAAGAAGAAAAAAAAAAAAAAAAAACGGCCAAGAAAATTAAGAACGGCGTTCAGGATGCAGGCACTTGCGCAGAATTTTGTTGTGACAAGTTTCACCATAAAAACGGCAAAAATTACATGAAAAAATTTAGAATTTTTTTTTTGACAAAATAATAAATTGCAAAATCTCGAGAAGAGGGGGTGGGGAGCATGTAATATGCCTGTCTGCCTGAATGTAGGTCCTAAGGTATGATATCTAAGGAGCAACTTATTTTTGTCAGTAACAATTTTTTTTCCTCTAATACGTCTTGTACAAAGAAAAAAAAAAACAAAGATTTCTACAATGTTGCGTCCTAACATCCTACAGACTGCATTATGCATTGTGTTACTTTGGACTGATTTCCAATCTTCTACAGTTTTAGCTGAAATTATGAATAAATATAATATAAAATCAACAGCGTAATATAAAATTTTTTTCATAACGAATGATATACATACCTCTGTCTGGAAGCACGCGAAAAGGTTGACTAAGAAGGGATGTCGTGTAGAATTGGCTACTTCGAATATTCGTTTTTCGGCAAGAAGGGATTCCACTTCATCTCGAGCTATTATATCACCTTTCTTTAATGCTTTAATGGCGAAATATTCCCGCGTATTTAAATACTGAGCTAATATAACCTAAAATAATAATAATAATAAAATTTCAGGTTTATACCAAGATAAAACCAGTGTTACTATTATACCGTATTTCAATGGCAAAACAAGATTGTTTAAGAATGGGTGTTGTGCAGAACTGATAACTTAAAATGTTCATTGTCGAACGTCCCTATACCAAGATCAAACCAGGGTTGTTAGCATGCCGTTTCATTAATGTTATATTGATAATTTTTATCTTCAATTTTTACACTTTTGGGTAAAATATAGAAATTTCTTGGAATAAGTGTCACCTTTCGGTAATTTTCAATTCAGAAATTAAGTAAAGCGTCAATTTAGAGAAACTAACATAGATTTCAAAGTCAAACAAACACACCATCTTCTTTGTCCCTCGATCACATTGCTAAATATGAACAATATTAAACATTTTTTGCTCTAGTGAAACTTGGGGAACGAATTTCTTTATATGCATTGCGACTTCATTACCAAAAACCCTTTGATCTTATATCTATGTAGTCTTAACAAAATCGTTAAAAGGAAGACATTTAAAAAGAAGAAAATAAAAATCCGTGTGCTGCAGGGGGATGAAGAAGCTGCAGGGGAAGAATTTAAAAATACTTCTTCTAGAAATGACAATCATGGTTTGTAATTTAGCTCAATACGAGTTCAGTGTGGTATCCCTAATTACCCTCAAACTAAAAAAGAGATTATAGAAGAAAGACAAAAATAAATATGTCATCAGCAGTAAAGTAAAGGCATAAAAACAAAATCTGTAAAATAGGACAAAATTTTAGTAATTACTCGGAGTTGCAGTAAACATTTGCTGAAACTCCTTCTCATCGTGGCATGGTTTATCTGCCAGAGTTTTGTTTAGTTTTCTTCAAACCCTGACAAAAACTCAACAAAAACCAAGAAAGCAAAAATTAATATGTCCTGTCATTGCAAGTTTAATACAGTGATTGCAAGTTATGTTTGAGACATTGTTTCTGTAAAAAAAGTAAAGAGTAATATCTATTCTGAGTATTAAAAAACTTTAGTGGTTCTTGGTCTGCCAGGGGAGGGGGGAAGTGGATACAAAATATTGTATTCGACTCTCCAACCCTCCTGATTTTACTCCGAAATATAGCGTTATTTTGTTTTCAATTTTTCATTATTTTAAAAGTTTTTTTTTACCCTAAACTTTTGTTTGATAATTATATAATATTGTTAGCTATGATATTATTAATTGATATTATATAATAATTGATATAATTATAATATTGATAATTATAATCTTAAGGGAAAGCAGGAGAAAAATTCACATTTCTCTTTTAAGAAAGAAAAAAAGATGTGAATACATTGGGGGGGGGGGGGGTAGCAAAATACGGTTTTGACGTGTATCATTGGTGTCTATAATATTTGTCTGTCTCTGAAAAAACTTAAACAAATTTGACTGACTAAATCAGAAAAAACTTTAACAGGGACAAACTATGCTTCCAGCAGTTAGGTGCCACTAGAATATTACCATCTACCATTGTCAAATTATAAAATTTTTACCATTTTACCATAATTATAATCAAATAGTAGCCTAGGTTTTAACCAATATTTTTACACTTTTCTATGGCCAGAAATAAGAGAAAAAGGTCTTATCTTTAAGGGGAAATAAAAGGTTTTCAAATCAAATTCCTGGGTAAAACAATTATTATATTTGGAAAGAGCATAAAAAAGACATCATATTCTTCTGATATAGCATGCTATCCTTTGATAATATGTGATCATCCACCGGTTTCATAACCCAAGCCTTTAGGATGAGACAGGATTTAGGGATTTTCAGTAAGGATGCAAGTATGCATAAGGATGGTCCTCATAAAATCGTTAAGATAATATATAAGTTTACTGCTCAAACTAGTTAGATGGGCAATTTTTAAGTCTTCTTTCATTTTTGGGCATGTCATAAAAGGATTTCGCCAAAGTACTGATAAATATTATCCACAAAATAAAGTGACTTTCACAGGAGAAACTAAACATCCCTGACAAGGTCCAAATAATTTCAAGATTACTCCCTTGACCCCTGACTTCCTAGGGCAAAGGATCCCTGACTAGGTCTAAGCAATTCTTAAGATTACTCTCTTGCATGTAGACCGCATATTTTTCTTCGGTAAACAGGGATTAAACTTACTTTGCCGAAATGACCCCGACCAAGGACGCTAATGAACCTAAACTGATCTAAAGCCATTCCTGCAAATTCTGGTTTCGGTGGACGCTGCAGTCTCACATCACTGACAAAGCTGGACCGCAAATCATGACCAGATACATGGTGTCCCCTTGGGGGTGCAAGAGGGTGTCGAGTGTGCTCAGGCAAGTATACCTGAAAGGGACAACAAGCCAAACTTAAAAAGAGAAACAATTCTTGGAATTTACGTAAAATACAATTATGAAAAATCCCATTAGAAAGAACAGACTTAAACCTGAAACAATGGCAGGCACACAGAAGTCAAGAATAAAGTCACTGTTATTGTCACTACATAAATGTCTTAAAAGTCACGAAAATCATAATGTCACTGTCACCTAATTCAAATATTGCTTTCAACAAAATACCTTCTTATAAAGGGACGTCACATTCTTTGCAGAGAACATTTGAATTAGCCTATCTTGTCAATGACAGTGGTTGCGCATTTAGACATAAATAAACGAGAGGAAATTGGCTGTGGTAATTGCACGGGCGTTATGTGACATTTCTTGTCCAAAATCATTGTCACACTATCTAAAATTAGTTTTCAGGCCGACCTCTCAAACTAAGCAAGCTCATTGATTGGTTTAGTCTGTTTTCTCACATCTTTTTGGGTTTCTCAAAAGTTTAGAATTTTTTAAAAAACTTTTTTTTTCTCACTCCAAGAATAAGTTGGGAATGGAGCTTTTAATAAAATTATCATTGATAATTTCTAGAACGTCGTTCTTGTATAAACAACCTTTTTACTACAAAAAATGGTGAAAAAAATGTTAGTAAAAAAAAAGTTTTTCAGTTTTTTTTCTCTTCTACAAAACCACAGCCAAAACATTCATCAATTTTTTTATACTAGAAATTTTACTCCAAGCCAAGCTAACGCTTGTTTAGCCCAAGAAGCTTACCTTGTTAGGGGCCTAACAATTAAATGATAGTATACCCCAGACACATTAAGCAATAAACTAAATTAGTACGCAAGATTGTGATGTAATACACTATAAGGACAAGAAACAATCTTTCTGTTGCTGTATTTTTGTGCCATCTATGTTCTTTTACTCCGTGCATAGATTGTGCTGATACGCAAATACGTCTGTTTTTATAAGTATTCAAGGAAATAAATGATTTCAGGATACCACAGATAGTATACCACAGACACATTAAGCAATACACTAAATTACACAATACAGAAAAAAGCAAAAAAGAAAAGAAAGCACAGAGAATATATAATAGAATACAGTAAAAAAACTAATCAAATAAAAATAGGGTAAAAAGGAAGTAGAAACAAAGAAAGCCGAGTAAAAATAGAAGACTTGCTCGCTATTCGATCACGGAAAAAAATTACCAGGACGACTAAGAGGATTTTGATGAAATTTACGGGAGCTGCCGTAAAGATTATTAATTGGATTCGCTGCTAGGTCAATAAATATGAGAGCTTCAATAGAATTATTCAGATAGCATTTTACAAATCAAATCTGCTAATTATCAAACCTGTCAGCTTGTTGATTGTATTAAAAGTTAAATTGGCTATCATGAACATCACAAGTTCGTTATAATACTTTTGTACTCGTGTCATTTGACCTAATAAAAATATCTTTCCATGGACCAAACTCAAGAAGAGAACAGCCAACCATGCCAGGTATGGTCACATCTCATAGCTTTTCGTAACCATAGTTGAAATTTGGCAACACTACTGAAACAACACTTTACAGGCGTTAGTAAAAACTGGCAAAAAACAAATTTTTTTTTTAGGTAAGGTGGTTGTGTCTAAATGCATTTCTAAGCCAAGCTTGAAAGTGGATTTATTTTTTAGCCATGCAGATTTTACGGTATTTTTTAGACTACTTTAATGAATATACTGACCAATTTTTGTAGCCTTTTTAGAACACTATGGATAAATTTTAACTTTGAACTATAACTATAAACTTTATGTCATAAGCAAAAGGCTTTAAAATACATTCATTTTGAACTATAGCTATAAACTTTAAGTCATAAGCAAAAGGCTTTGAATACATTCATTTTGAGCCAGGCAAATTTTAGCAAGGCTAAGACAAGCTTTAGCCAAGGCCGTACCCAGAGGGGGGGGGGGGGGTTGAACCCCTCCGAAAATGTTTTTTTTTTTTGACTCGTAAAAACGTAACAAAAAATGGATATAAACAGATTTTGTATGCGTTTTTTAAGTTTTTTTTTTTGTGTAACCCCCCTCCGAAAAAAAATCTTTGAGTAAAACCCCCTCCGAAAAAAAAAATTCTGGTACGGCCTTGGCTTTAGCAGCTTTATTTTGCCATGCGAAAGATTCATGAACTAATGTATGCTATAAAATTGAAGAATTTTTATGATCTTCTATGAGCTTCACAACATCTTGGTGAAGATACTGCTGTTATTTACAAGTTAATTCCCACTAGCAATTTTTAGGAATACTTTCCAGTAATCGGCTCAACTACATCAAACAGGGTTGCCAACTTTTCGATATATGAATATCATCCAAAAATGTGTCCTTTTCAGCTAAAATGCGCCCATTTTGATATCTCAAGTACTAGAGGTTATTTTTTTTTTTTTACCAGTTGTATTATTGACCAAAAGACGCTTTGTAGACCTCTTTCAAAGCCGTCATTTGAAATCAAATATAACGAAAAAAAAATAATCAACATAAAACATTCATATAAAAAAAACTTAGTCTGAAATCACGAAAATTACGTAAATATGTAAATCCCTGATTTTGGAGAGAATAATTTACTGCAACATTTTTGGCGAAACCTGGATGCTCAGAAAAAAAAATGGTGAAATTTGACGTTTTTCGTGTTTTTTTTTTACCAAAATATATATCCAGTTGGGAAATGTTTCGTTAAATTTCTAAAATGTGTCACCTCTTTGCCCTTTTATGTCATTTGGTCCCGGAACATGGGAAGGTTTAAATATGTCCAGTTGGCAATCCTGGCCTCAAGGACAGTGCTTTTACAAAGTATGTCGGCTTCAAGTCACTGCCGTGAGAAGGAGGATTAAGAGTTGTCACGATCATCGTCGCCAAGAGCTTTTTCGACCAACTGGGGATAGGTTCCAATTCTAGTAATTACTACTTCTTTTAGCCCTGACTATAGATAAAGCTCTGTCATCACTACGGCCTTTTTAAGGCAAAGACATCCGATTGAAAACAGCTTTAAATTCACCGGGTTTGACTTAAAGGTGAAAAAGTTACTTTAAATGTGCCTGATTTACTTATTGAGCTTTGAAACCATCAATGGAGACTGGAACTGCCAGAAGAAGTAAAAAAAGCACAGGCGACTTTACCTAATAAAGCCTCAATTTGATTCACCCCCACCCCAAAAAAAAAATAATTCCTGAATTTCATGTTTTTCGTTATTAACTAAAAAAAAGAAGAAAAAAATCCCAACTCCTCGAAGCACAAAGCCCCAAGAGGTAAACATAATCTTCTCTGTGCAAAGCCGTGCCAGTTTCTCGGCTATTTTCAACAAGAGAATTAACACCCCCTGAGTGCCTTGCGACAGGCCATAGTACCTAGAGTTTCGAGGTGCAGTTTTATCCTCTATGCTGTTAAAAGTACTTTTTGCACAGCAATGCGCTATTCCGAAAATTATTTCCCCATGAATCGACACGCCACACCTCATAAGCGTGTAAAAACTGAATCTAAGTGGTCTTGAAGAGAGGTTTTATTGACCAAATATACTAATTGTAAAATATTTAGATATTATTTTATGATTTATCACTACTAGATGAAAAATAACTTTATTTTATTCTTAATGTATTTTTATGATTTATATTTTTACAGCTGGACGAGGTAGTGATTAACTTTAAGGACCAAAACAAATGAGATAAGTGAAGAGATGATTCATAATACTTTTGAATGACTCTTTACTCAACCCCATAACAGATTAAGAAAAATAAAATTCTTTGAAAACACGAATGGCACCTTGAAAACAACACAGTGGAATAAACAACAATACCCATGGGTATAAAAAAAAAAAAAAAAATCTTACTGAAGGTGTTTGTACAATATCTGGTGGTGGAGGCAACTGAGACTGAGAAGGTCTTGGGTTAAAAGTGGAGGTACTACAGGTGGAAGTACTCTAATACCACCAACAACAGGTCCAGATGGCCTATCCTGAAGGGGTGATGATAGCTTCGTGGAGCTGGCTGAGGTTGAGGTCTTGGAGCAATCGGCTGAAAAGAAAGAAAACGTACAATAATGGTCATTTTAAGACATATGAAGGATTAACCTGATACTGGAAAGAGTTTCCGCTGGTCCATCTTTAATAAGCACTTGCTTGACAATGCTCACACTCGCTGTTTTTTGTGGTTAGTGAAACTCGCAGGAAATCTACTGCTCCGTCGGCTTTGTAACTGCCCATTTAAGAACTTTCTTTTTCCTGTTTACTGCACCCATATTCTTGGGCTGTCTCTTATTTGTTCACACTATTCATGGTTTACATGAACTTGAAGCGACGTACAATGGTATTCTTAATTTCCTGTATAAAGTGCCCGTTCTGTTAGTATAATTGAACTATTTGCTGATTTTCATTTGCTACTGTCCAACCAGCTAAACGTATCAGCTCGCTTCTCGAATTGTCGGCGTCTATTCGTATCAGAAAAGCTGCTTGAACCTCATGATCCCGGCTCGATTATCTTTTCCGCATTTTACTTGTTCATAAAACAAACAACAGATAAAATTCAAAAAGAAAGTGCGTTGCTAGTTTTGACTTAACTATGGACTGGCTAACACCATATACAGTGTGGGGTAAAGGAGAAGCTTGCGCAAAGGTATCGGCCTGAGGTCGTTTCGGGCGCTAGGCAGGTCGTTTCGCGCTACAATAATGTTAGTAGTTTAAGTAAAGCACAATATTATCTTAGTCCAACTGGGCTAAGGCACAATATTGTCTTAATCCAATTTGCTAAGGCACAACATTGTCTTAGTTCAACTGGCTAAGGCACAATATTGTCTTAGTCCAATTTGCTACGGCACAATAATGTCTTAGTACAAATGGCTAAAGCAAAATACTGTCTTAGTCCAATTGGCTAAAGCACAATAATGTCTCGGTCGAATGGGCAAAAGCGCAACATTGTCTTACTTCAGCACAATACTATCTTAGTTCAAATAGCAAAAGCCCAATATTATATTTATCCAATTGCCGAAGGCATAATATTGTCTTAGTTCAATTGGCTAAAGCTTAATGCCGTCTTAGTCCAATTGACTGAAGCACAATAGTGTCTCAGTCCAATTGGCTATAGCGTAACATTATTTTACTTCAGAAAAATACTATTTAAGTTCAAATAGCTAAAGCCAATATTATCTTAGTCCAATTGCCTAAGGCACAATATTGTCTTAGTCCAATTTGCTACGCCACAATATTGTCTTAGTTCAGTTGGCTAAAGCATAATGATGCTGTCTTGGTCGAATTGACTAAAGCACAATAGTGCCTCAGTCCAATTGGCTAAAGTGCAACATTATCTTACTTCAGCACAATACAATCTTGGCTCAACTATACCAAAGCCCAATATTATCTTAGTCCAATTGCCTAAGGCACAATATTGTCTACCTCCAATTGGTTTAAAGCACAATATTGTATTAGTTCAATTGGCTAAGTCACAATATTATTGCAGTCCAAATGGCTAAAGCACAATATTGTCTTACTCAGTACAATATTGTCTTAGTTTAATTGGCTGAAGCTCAATATTATCTTAGTCCAAACAGCTAAAGCACTATAATATGTATCTTAGTCCAATTGGCCAATGCACAACATTGTCTTAGTTCAATTGGCTGGTAAAACAATGACTTGGTAATCACACGTCAAAATATGTCCTTTGTTTTTAGTATTAATCATTACTTTAGAGAGAGAGAGAGAGAGAGAGAGGAGGAGAGAGAGAGAGAGAGAGAGAGGAGAGAGAGAGAGAGAGAGAGAGAGAGAGAGAGAGAGAGAGAGAGAGAGAGAGAGAGAGAGAGAGAGAGAGAGAGAGAGAGAGAGAGAGAGAGAGAGAGAGAGAGAGAGAGAGAGAGAGAGAGAGAGAGAGAGAGAGAGAGAGAGAGAGAGAGAGAGAGATAGAGAGAGAGAGAGAGAGAGAGAGAGAGAGAGAGAGAGAGAGAGAGAGAGAGAGAGAGAGAGAGAGAAGAGAGAGAGAGAGAGAGAGAGAGAGAGAGAGACTCTGCAAGGCCAGTTTCCTTTTAAGCCTAAAATTAGTTAGTTAAACTTACTTCAGGGATACCATATGTTGATCCTGGCATCGACAGAGCCTGAATTCGTTGTTCCAATACTTCCATTCCTCTAGCTAATTGAGCAGCAGGGTAAGTATTAGGGTAAGGGGTTGTGGCCTCTACTCCTAAAGGACGCGAGACAGATAGTCCTGGATCCATCGCCTCCTTTCTTTCTCCGGGCACTTCGGATTTCTTCATCTGAAGTTGCACTTGACAACTCGATACTTGTGCGACTTGATATTGGCCGAGAAGGGGGAACATCTTAAAAAGAGGAGTCAATGTATTTCCTTAAGAGTACGAGTCGCACCAACTTCATTTAAAAATAGTAGTTCGTAAAGATATAAAAGGGTTACGGGACATGGACGAGAAATTTTAAGAAAAATACATCAATTCCGTCGATTTGTTCACTAGCTCGATTTTTCACGAAAATACTTGCGTTGGCTACAAGAGAAAGGGCAAGCGTTACATATTAAATATCCAAACTAATGTCCAACCCACCATTCTTTTAAAGCAGGGCAAACACGACAAACATCGAAAAAAATGCATTCCTGAACAAGGCTTCCGTCAGAAATTGGAGAAAAAAAAAAAAAACAATATGCAAGGGGTGTTTCAGCCCCATACCACACTTCGCTCCTCCAAAACTTCAGTATTTTTATGACATTACCAGCAATAATATATATTTCCGTTTGATTTGCCTTTTTTTTTATGTGCTCCCTCCTAAAAAACCTTCTACACTTTGGCTGCAGACCACAGTATAAAGATATAGCAGCAAGTTTACCGCAGATAATTTCTGGCTCTTCATTCTCGGTGCGAACAAACAGCTCCTCTCATTTGATCTGCCACCAGCGGTCCAATTACCCTGGAACACGTATTTTGGCAGAAACTTTCTCAAAATACCTTTGAAACCAACTCGAGACTTCGAAACCTACTTTTAATTCCTAAAAACATCTAATAATAACATTGCACTACTAATTAACGATTTTCATATATGTATTGGAATAAATTAATTTGAAATTAGTTTCTTAAAAATTTAGTGTTACAACGTTTGAAGCCAAGTTTTTGCGTTCAAGAGAAATCTGACTTGTCTACCCGTTAAAAGATGTCGCTTATGTTCCGTACTCTGGAGCACTCGCACCTCGGTCCGGGTTTTTATAATGGGTGAGATAGGAAAAGATCGTACTGCCTATAATTATATACTGTGCTGCAGAAATACGAAAGGGGTTAAGTGACATTTTTCAAATGTTCAGGAGAAGCAAAAAACTGTTTTGGAAAATATGCCCTTTTTCAAACACAAATCGTGCTTTTCTGGCCATCTCATGGTGAGTCTTATGTGACAATCTTCGTGGCTGTGGAAGAGTCATGGCCTTAACGCTTTTTGGCCTGCAAAGCTGGTCGAAGTTTGGTTATAGCGTGTTTTGAGTTGATTAAAAAACCAAGAATATCTCGGGAACGAAAGGGGATACGCGCATTCTGATTGAATCAATCGATCGGACGTGCCTGATTTTAATAGAATTGGTATATAGCTCATTATTGACTGATGTCACTAAACGCCTTTTCGTATTTCCATGGCCGACTTGTTTGTTAACGTTTCCTAAAACTCATTATTTTGCATTTACGGAGGAAGTATTTTATTTCGCCTAAAAATATTCTAAAAACTGGTTTACCTAAGACAAGGGTTATTTCTAAGATTCTGAAATGCATCAAATATTTTATATATAGAAGATTGAACTTCATCAGCACACAGGATTAAAGAGGGAGGTAGCTTCAGTTGCTGGCATTACAAAGAATATTAAACATTTTGAATAAATTATGTTAAATTGTTTAAAAAAATCGCATCATTTTTTTTTACAAAGATAATCTATGCAGAACATTACATCATGAATTAGTCAGAAAGGAAAACCCAAATACCATAAACACTGCCACTAGTGCAAAACTTATTACTTAATTTTTGGCCAACCTATACAAGCCAAAATCAATTTTTTTAGTAGTACATATAAGTATATTAGCTTTTTTTGTAGTTTCATTTACCCACTTTGTGACCACACCAGTGACCTTTTCATTTAACTTGGGCTATTAAAAAATAGCCCTTTAAAACAAGGGCTATTAAAAAATAGCCCTTGTTTAAGTTGTCCAGCCATGTGGCGTTTTTAAAATGAAATAAAAATTCCTTTGAACAGTAGACTCTGACTTGAATTCTTAAATATGGGTTATTATATTACTACGAGTAATTAACAAATACAAAATGATTTATGTCCTTAAAAGGGTTTTAGATTCAAATTGAAAGAGCCGCAAGAGAACCGGGGGTTGTAAGCAGCATTGTCTTGCTTTATTACAAGAAAGTACTAAAAAGAAATAGTAATTCTTTAGATTTGATTCTCCTTAAACAACGGTATTTGCACTCGTGACACTGGCGCTGGTACACTAATTGTAAAATCCCGTTTTAAAATTTGATTAGGCTAAAAGATTAGAGGACAGAGTTTTTTTCTTACTTTCGTGCAATGGTTAACGATGTTGGCACCTGAAAGATTCACCGGTTAAATCTTAACAAAAAAATCGTTTTGTCATAGAATTAGAAAGTAATGTGACATAGATATACCAATTAAATCAAATAGAGACAAACAAACTTGGAACAAATCCAATAATTGGCAAATTATTGAATATAGTAACATAAATAAAAAAAAACAATTGTATCTATAGGAAAAGATTTTAGTGTACTCAACAAAATATTCCTCACAGAGGATATGAGAGATATGAACACGGGGGTTAAGAACCACACAAAAAATCGCGCAGGGGGGGGGGGGGGGGCTTCATTTCTACCCGTTTAAGCTTTTTCTTTGTCTGAAGATCTTAAATCTTCGTTTATGTAGTAGGCTGCTCACCGAACTTCACTCACTTCACACCGAACTTCACTCTCCGTATGCTGGGGTAGAGATTTTGTGTTGTAATTGTGTTATATTAGTAAAATTTTCCCGTTCATGTTAAATAGGCCAATAAATACACTCTTGACTAATAAGAAAGAATGAACATAATATTCAAAGCGGTTCAGGATGAACTAGTCACGTGTCTTGGTTATTTCGATCCCTTCACACTGTCCTTATAACTCAAACATATCACCTACAACTGTAGACACATAAAATCCACTTCAGAAATAATACCATCATGGATATTGGTAGTCCATATCTATAGTTGAGGATTAGAGAGACCTTTTAAAATTAAAAAGACGGAGAGGGGATGAATTGAAAGACTGAACGTTATTGTTACGTTATTTATGTTGTGTTTTCCTTATTATTTCCTTGTGGATTATATTATTTTGTTTGTTTTTTTTTCTTTTTTTTACTCCGCATTTATTTTATATTGCGGGTTACAAATAAACTTAATTACTTTACTTATACAATTGGTCCGAAATGTGATCTTTTGGAAAATGCTAGCCCTATCTCCCTTTTTTATCACCTTAAGCTAATCAAATATGCACTTACTAACGACTCTTGAATCATCACCACTTTTAAGTCGCTTATGCCATTTGTCAGGCTTTTCATTTTTACCACCTTTGAATACTTAAGCTAATCAAATATGCACTTACTAACGACTCTTGAATCATCACCACTTTTAAGTCGCTTATGCCATCTGTCTGGCTTTTCATTTTTACCACCTTTGAATACTTTATTTCCACGTCGAATATTTGGTATACGCGAGATCATCGGATTTAGGAACTTAATCTAAAACAAAGAAGGATATTAATTCAGACTAAAGCACTTTGGATATATATATATTTATATATAGTTCATTGTACATATATAACATATAATATAAATTTAGAGAGGAGTGTGAAATGGAATTAATTAGACGACATTCAAAACTAACACATAAATTACTCTTGGAAATTCAAAAAGTGGAAATTGGAAATTCATAAATTACTCTTGGAAATTGGAAATTCATAAATTACTCTTGGAATTACTCTTGGAAATTCAAAAAGCCCAAGACTAACTAGGTAGTTAAAAAACCCGCGTAAAAAGAAACGCGTAAAAAGAAACAACTCTTGATGAAAGTGTGCTCGAAAAAAAACCGCGTAAAGAAACGCGTAAAAAGAAACAACTCTTGATGAAAGTGTGCTCGATGAAGTTAAGTCCGATGGAAGCAAAAAAACTAGAAAAATCTGGAAAATTTAAATTAAGAAAAAAAGGAAACGTGAAGTCATAATAATAAGTGTATGAAAGCTGAAGACCCGAGCTGCCTACGGTAACAAGTGACGAGGGCCGAAGAAGCCGAGGTCATATTTACGAGGACCAACACACCCCCCCCCCCAACAAATGAAGAAAGCCAACTAGAAGTCTGCGAAGTGGATTTTCTAGCCAAGAGGCTTTTTGGCTAGTACTATATTGTTGTCCAAAAGAAAATTAGCTAGGCTATTTTAACAATTTTATATTGATGCAGTATTTTATAAACATTGTTGCAGTTAAGCATGCAAAACTTGGCAAGAAAAAGAACTTAAAAAACGGATTTTTTTCACGAACGTTCACTACACTTAGAAAGTGGGGGAGAAGGAGTGAACGACATAAAATCTGGGGCATACCAGCACCAGCTTCGCAGGGACGTAGGTGTAACTTCTGAATTTAAAATAGTAGCACTTAACTATTCTGCACATTTTAATTCTAAGACAAAAAGAAGTATAATTTGTTCGCAAAACCTTTTTTGAAAATGGCTCGGTCAAAAATTTATAAGCATTTGAAAATGACAGTCAAATTAAGCCTTTTTAGTGGTTTTTGACCCGTCAAAACCACTTGTTAGTTTCAAATAGGCCAACCTGTTATTCTGTACTATCGTAAGAAAAAACATGGAAAATCAGACTGCAAGGCAGAGTTAATAACAACTAAATTGAGACAAAACTTAGCGACAAATATAAAATCGAACCATTGAGATGCCCTATCAGTCGATTTATGGACTCTTTTGTTCCTACATTTAATCATTCGGAATTTATTGACCTGATATTTTTATTAAATGAATCTTGTATCTTTTAAATAGTTGGCTAACCGCATCATATCGGCCCCAAAAGGGTATTTTTCGTATTTTTAATTCGTATCGTATTTCGTATTTTTAATTATCATGGTTAAAATAACCACCTTGAAATTTTCGTCCGATCCCAGATCCCAAAGAGCGATTGGTCAATCGATTTAGTCACATAGAAAAAGGCAATATACCTCAGTGCGTTTTCGAATTAGCCTTCTGAAACCTTTCTTTAATCAACCGTTCTATGTGAATAGGCAAAAAATAAATGTGAGAATCAAAATACAAGGGTTAATAGCTACATTCAAAGAAGACCAAATTTTCAAATATAATAAAATAAAATTTAATAGATGGATATCTGTTTTCTTAAAGGAGAGGTAGGTGTGGTCTTGGAATAAATTGCTACAAGCGAGAATCGTTAGCATGAAGTAGGAATTTCTAATGAAGCATGAAAGGTAAGAGTCGATTAAAAAATCTACAGAATGCTTAAAAAAGCAAAATTAAAAAAAAAAACTTTATCTTCAAATGCATCAAAAAGTAAAAAAAAAATCCATGCCATCTGGAAAGATAAAAATTTTCTAAAATTAATGGGTGACCGTCTTACTGACGTGTTTCAAACAATAAGCTTTACAAAAAATGCTTTTTAGGGCTATAGTGAGAATAAAGTTTGATACGAATAGGACATATTCTACGGATGAATGATGATAGATTGCCAAAGATCGCATTTTTCGGCCAAACATAAAGTGGGTCGTCCCATAAGTGGGCGAGACGAGGTCATAAGGAAGGATCTAAGGGAAATCGGAACTTCTTGGTACAGTGTCAAGAAGGAGGCTTTAAATAGATTGGGATGGAAAAGAGTATGAAGCTGTATTAGCCTAAGGTCGCTTGGTGCTGCACTGAGTTGTTAGAAGTAGTAGTAAAAAGACGAACAAGAGTAGATAAATTAGTTTCTAGCACTGACAAGTCATATATTGCGCAACAAATTTTCAAATACCAAATACCATTTTATTCCGAAAATTACTATCTATGTTATAAAACAATCAAAGCTGAACTCACAAGCGAAATATTGCTCGTTCGAGTCTCAGTTGTGTCTATTGCTTGGTTTGGGGTGAGGGTAAGTGGCGTTTCCCTGAAAGACAAGCCCAAAGCCTATCCAGCTCCAAGTGAGTACCTAAGGGAATATAGGGAAAAAAAAACGAGGAAACTAGGATGAATTGCCCCCAGCCACACATGGCACTTTTGGCCGAGTTCAGAACATTAGGAGATCAGCGCAAGCGCTACATGGATCACCTTGGTCTGCATGGGACATTTTATATATATATATATATATATATATATATATATATATATATATATATATATATATATATATATATATATATATATATATATATATATATATATATATATATATATATATATATATATATGTATGTATATATATATATATATATATATATATATATATATATATATATATATATATATATATATATATATATAGTATATATATATATGTATGTATATATATATATATATATATATATATATATATATATATATATATATATATATATATATATATATATATATATATATATATATAATATATATATATATATATATAATATAATATATAAATATAAATATAAATATATATATATATATATATCTATATATATATATATATATATATATATATACATATATATATATATATATATATATATACATATATATATATATATACATATATATATATATATATATATATATATATATATATATATATATATATATATATATATATATATATATATATATATATATATAGATATATATATATATATATATATATATATATATATATATATATATATATATATATATATATATATATATATATATCGATATATATATATATATATATATATAATATATATATATATATATATATATATATATATATATATATATAAATATATAAATATAAATAAATATAAAATATCTATATAATATCCTATATATATATATATATATATATATATATATATATATATATATATATATATATATATATATATATATATATATATATATATATATATATTATATATATATATATATATATATATATATATATATATATATATATTATATATATATATATATATATATATATATATATATATATATATATAACACAAAAAAAAGAATCCTTTCAGGATTGGATCAATTTTAACATTTTTCCAAAATTGCCCTTCAAACTAGTGCCTTGAGAGTCCCCTTTAATAGCCTGCATCTCCGGAAAGGGTCTAAACAATGTTATCAAACAGTTCGTGGTAACGAAAGTAAGTAAGGAGCGATGCAGCTCAATAGTAACCTAAACTCTGAAAAATGGAATTTTGATAGCGATAGATACAACAAAAGAATTAATTTATTATGTTGATTCCAAATATATAAGCTTCATGAAGTTTAGTTTTACCTATCACAACTTATGGGCCTGAGAAAATTTGCCTTATTTTCGAACAAGGGGGGGGGGGGGCATCCCCTAAAAGTCGAAGGATCTTATGGAGATCACACCATCAAATTCAGCTTATCAGAGAACCCTACTGCAGAGGTTTCAAGCTTCTATCTGCAAAAATGTGAAATTTTGTATTTTTTGCCAGAAGAAAGATTACGGATGCGTGTTTATTTGTTGTTTTTTTCGAAGGGGTAACCGTACCGACCCAGTGGTCCTAGAATATCAGGAGAGAGCTTACTCGAACGGAAATTGAAAGTACTAGTCCCCTTTTTAAGTGATCAAAAAATTTGGAGGGCAAATGGGCCCCCTCCCCGCCCCCTTTCTCACTCGAACGGAAATTGAAAGTTCTAGTGCCCTTTTTAAGTGATCAAAAAATTTGGAGGGCAAATGGGCCCCCTCCCGCCCCCCTTTTTCTCAAAATTTTGAGATAGCCATTCTGTTCAGTATAGTTAAAAGGCCCATAAACTACGTCCTTTGAGATAATATGGACCCTTTGCCCCGATTGTTTAAGAACGACTCCTGAGACACGAGAGTCATTTAATTAGAACAATAAGAAGCTTTTTCAAAAATACTTCAACACTTTAGCGTGAAGAGCGAGAAGTTGAGGAGGGGAAAACCCTTATATATGCAATAATTTTTGTCCGTTTTAAGTTTTAATGTTGCTCCTTACTTTCAGTTGAAAAAACCTGTTTTTATTATTCACCTATGGTATGAGTCCAAAGAAGGGTTTAGTTGCAACTGAATATGATTATGATTATAAATATTATAATATTGTTGGGTGCTGTTTGGAGGTTCGACGGTTTTCCGATCCCTTAAGTTGAGCTCTAATTATGATTTTTTTTATTATTACTATTTTTTTTATCTTGTTTTTTTTTTTGGCTTATTGATTTATTAGGAGGTTTTTCTCCCGCACAAGCTTGCTTCAGGGAATCAATGATGTATACTTTTTTTTTCAAATAAACCCAGTGTTACTTGAAAAAAAGAGAGAATGTTATCTGAAGATCTTCTACAGAATTTCTAAAGAATAAACTGATTATTTAATTTTTCTGACGTTAAAATAAACATGTTGGATTCAATAACGTGGAAGAATAGGAACACACGATGCTTCTCTTTTTCCTGTCTAACTTGATAAGGAATTTAGACCAAGCGTTTTTGTTATCTGATTTTTGACATGCGTTGCGAATATTTCGAGAGGACAGCCGCCTCTCTTCTTCACCGCGAAAGAAAATAATTTATTCAAGAAAAGCGCCAAAGAAAACAAAAACGTTTTGTTTTTGTTGTTTTTTTTTTTCTTCGGCACTTTTCTTGAATACATTATTTCGTTTCGCGCTGAAGAAGAGAGGCGGTTGTACTCTCAAAATATTCGCTTTGTTGGTTTATTCAGTATTCTCGTTTGGCCTTAAAACCCCATTTTTGATCGTTTCCTTTTCTTATATTATGGCAAGCCAATATGGTTTAAGAAAAAATCGACTGTTCTATTTTTTTTTCTCTCTCTCTTTCGTCTGCTGCTGGTGAACGTTCATGATGGCGGACTTACAGAAACAAAACACAATGAAATCTCCCGAAAACCACAAACCGTCCGTATGTGCGTGACAAGGTAGTTATGTAAATCCAGGCTAATGAAATTTTTTGTTCTGCTTTAATTCACTAAGCAACACGATATCGCGTGTAGCACTTCCGATTGTCGATTAAATAACAGCGTTTTCAGACAGTTGAATTCTTACTTATGACGTTCCGTCTTTTTAGGTCCAAACTTTTTGAGGGTGGCAAACTTTTGGTGGATTGGCGGTGGGAGTGGCAGATATTTTTAAGTGATCCTTCAAAAAAATCTTTCTGTGTTCCAATTATGTAATATTTTCATATTTTCCAAACTCTTTGTCATACTAATTCTCTGGTGAGGGAAAAGGGGTGAGGGAAAAGGGGGACAGAGGATATTTTCGGACAAGATGTACACACAAAATCTCCTGTCTGGATGCATATTATGGATAACGGTATTTGGACCCACCCCCTCTGAAAAATACAGAAAATAGTCATTTAAAAATTATCTTTCTTCGTGGCCGTCTCCCTTACATTTACGGAGATTTCACTGTCCCGAAGAACTTACCTCAGCAAATAATAATCCTTTTGGCTCCAATAACAGCGGTCTGCCCTGGCATATATTGTCAACAAAGTCTTCCAGTCGCAAAAAGGTCACACCACACAATCCCCTCCAATCTTTCCAAAAGATATCAACTACCAATTCGCGAGATTTTTCAAGATCTATTGAGAACCTTTGATCCCATGCTTGCTGAGAGCAAGGCTTCCAAGCTGTTTGGCCCACAACTTGGTTATCTAATCGCAAAATGGCCATAATGTCGTCTAAAAATAAATAAATAATGATATAAGCGAATACTAAAATTAGTTTTTGAGGATAATGGTAACTTAAGACACTCTAATAAAATGGCCATAGGCATTAAGTTCACTTTTACACACGAATTTTTCCAAGAGAGGGAGCTGGGGTTCACTGGATCAAACTTAGAGGAACGCTTATGTTTGAAAGTATCAGACCACTGCAAAAGGGCAATTTACTTACAAAATTGGAAGAAACTACATTTTAGGCGATATTTTTCCTAAAAAAAAGCTGATCGCATGTATACGAAAATGAAGGTTTTATCATCAATGTCTTCGTGAACAGGCCAAATAGAATGTAACAAAAAGCTGAATAGTAATAAACTACTCGAACACCAAGCTATTAACAAGAATGGTAAAAAACTAGCCAAATAAGAATAAATTGAAAAAGAAGCTGATTGGAAGTAATAACAGAAAAAAAAACTACCATAATCAACATCTTTTCGAACACTCCATACGGAAAATCCACAACAAGTAGCCGAAAAGCAAGAAAAACTACTCCAACATCAAATTACTAACAAAAATAGCAAAAAACCTGCAAAATACCCAAAAGCTAAAAACAAGCTAATTGGAAGTAACCAAAATAAACTATTATTATCAACATCTTCTCAAACACTCCAAGTAGAAAACAGCAAGTAGCCCATTAGCATGAAACGACTCGAATATTAAACTTCTAACAAGAATTGCAGAAACAAGCCAAATATTAAAAAAACTAAAGAAGAAGCCAGGTAACAATTAACCCCCTTCAGGCAACCTAAGGAAAAGAGAGGGGGTTGTCTGCCTGAAAAACTGTTTTTGTAAAATTACTCCAATAAAAATTAATACGCTATGTGTCAAAATGAAATGATTCTAGTCTCAATGCATGTTGAGCGTGTTTCAGAAAGCTTCAAATTCAATTTGATATTAAATATAAGTTACAACAACGTAGCCTTTCGCATGGCCGAGAAATACAGTGGCCGAGAAATATGGCGCTCTGAGGATATATTTTTGTCCAAACAAAATCTACTGATTTTCTAAAATAGATTCCAAATTTCAGATTTGAAAAATTTTATACCTGACATGTTCTAAACGTGTGCAAAGGTCATTCAAGGACACCTCCTATCCCCAAAAACTTTTCAACCTCTTCCTAGCGGTAGTCCACTCTCCAAATTAATGGGGAAAAGCTTTGCTCCTCACCACGATCTGGACCTGCTTCATCTAGCAGAATACCGTGAGACATGCAGAAGGAGTATACATGCCCTTACGAACGTGTCCTACAATAACCTTCTAGAAAGAAGAAAACTGAACTCAAGTAAGCCAAAAAGAAATTACAAAACCCTTAAAGTGATTTCAGATTTATTTTTATCAGAGGACGAGAAAGATTTCCAAACAAGTATAAAAAAAGAACAAACGTGGTGCGAAGAACACTAAGCGCTCTATTACAGAGTTGGCCCAATAGAAAGAAAAAGTGCAATCCTTGCGTTTCCGATTACTGCGGAGGTCGTCTCAATATACAAAATCCTCTGATAAATGCTGGGTTTTGTTAAAATGATGTTTATGATCTGCGCGATGCATACACTTCAATAAAAGAAGTCTTGAAAAGCAACTAGAAACTGATAGAAGTTCACCCTTCTCTATAGGCGTGCAGCTTTCCAAGAAGTTATTTCAGACGCCATCAACAGGTTGTTTTAGATAAGGCTTGTAAATCTCGTTGGAAATCGTTTCATTTCAATGCTCATTAGAAATCTTGAAAATTTTAGAAATCCCCCCCCCCCGACAGTACCTACTTCTGGGGGGTTGTACAGGTGCCTTTTCCCCTGAAAAGCCATTTTATTATATTTTTCTTAGATAAATCAGCAATGAAGCTTTTTTTTATTCAGTTCAGTGCAATATTTTTAAGATATTAGCTTCTCACATTTAACTGGGGACACTCACTGTTTATTCGTACCGTAAATCCACTGTAGAGAGATTTAACCAGTACAATCATTGTCTATGTCAACCATGAAACAAAGCCAGACCGAGATGCACCTGCTCCGGAGAACATATGAAAGAATCATTTGTTTTGGCATCTGCAAAAGTCTTTTGCTATGTCGTATTAAAGTTTAATAATTAATCTACAGAAAATTATGCAAGCAAAGCCATTGGTGGATATAATGAGGGGCCATAACCCCCTTCTCTGGCTCCAAACATGCCCCGGACAAAAAAAAATTTGATTACCAAATACCAACTGACAATAAACTTGGTAACTAGAGTGATTAAATAATTTTAATAATTTTAAACGCAATTCTGAAACATTCCAAGTTTTATACCAAACTTGCGCGTAACCAGAAACTGGAAAGATAATGGAAAGAATCGAAAGGGTTAACTTAATGAGTCATAAAAAAAAGCTTTCTGATGAGAAGCTTTACGTAATTTAAAAGTTCGTGTCAGAATATTTACAACAATAATACCAACAAGCATTACTTTATATTCTTCTTATACCACAAATACAATTCTTTTTATATCCTTCATTTTTCTTAAAACTCACTAAGAATTTCACGAAAAAACAGTTCTTAACAGACATTTGGTATTTTCTTGGATAGGGCTATTCCACCAGTTCACTAGAAGAAAAACAAAGGCCATACATTTTCCGATAAAGTGTCTCATACTAAAGTGGTTCAGAAGGGGACTAGGTTATGGCTAGAATCTAAAAAGACTTCTAATTCTAACTGGATCAAGGTTGATGACGCATACTACGACCCGCTTACCCTAGTTTTCCCTCGGGCCATTCTGATTTTGATTCTGACGCATGATTATTAGTGAGTGCTCGCTTCCGCTCAATATATTATATCTTCAAAAAAATGTGCTGTTCGTTAATGTTATTTGTCTTTTTGTATTCTTTCCTTTTTCGTCTTTCTTTACCCTCAATATTTACACCTTCCTGTGCTATTTTACTTGATTTTTTTTTCTTTTTTTTTTTTTTCAGAGCAAAATAATCAAGTTCGTGTCATAGCCTTTTTAATTCGGAATAAGAGGTTGACGTCACTGGTGTTCACGCGACTACAGCATGGCTCTCTGTCACCTGCATCGGTAAGTAATTAGGGTTGAGATTGATTCTCTGTTGGGGATTAACGCTAACATAACACTAGGGAAATTAAATGATTATGAATTTGGGAGAGTTAACTTTAATGAAAGTATAAATAATCCGATTGGTAAAGCCCCCGATGTGAATTTCTATGAAAATTTTGAGAATATTATTGATAGTGTGTTTGTGGAGGAGCTGAGATTTTGGGACTCCGGGGCTCGGTGGGGTGTGATGCATTCCCGGTTGTGCATCTAAGCGTCCAGGACCTAAATTCCTCGTTTGATGATATTCAATTATTATTTAGGAAGTCGTACCCTGCAATTATCGGTCTCTGTAAAACATTTTTGAGTGAGAAAAATCAGGTATTTTTGGATATTTCCGGTTATATGTCGATATTTCTTAACCGCAAGACGGCCGGAAAAGGTGGACTCCGATTTTACATCCAAAATAATTTTCAGGCTGTACTAAGACATGATTATGTACAAATAATGAAAAGGTATTTGAGTCACTTTTATAGAAGTCCCAATCAACGCTAGATGCGTAATATGCAGGAAAAAGACATATCCAAAGAAAAAGACAAAGAACAACACATGATTAACGAATTTTTCTCTTTTTTCTTTTTCCTTTTTTTCTGTTGTTGATAAAGGCTTCCGGATGTGGAAACGAAATATTCGAATTTTTTTTATTTATTAACGTTTTATTGTTGCTTTTGTTTTTAGTACGTTTGTCCCTGCTTTATTTAAATCAAAACCCGTTTTTCTCTCTTAAACTCTCTTGTAAATGGAAAAGCAGTGTGGCCTAAGAAATTATTTATCATTGAATCTAGATAGAAAAGAGAACACATCAGCAGATTAAGATTTTCATAAACGTAGAAAAGTCATTTTTTTTCACACAGCCTTAAGCAAGTTCGGGTCCGAATTTGGGTGTTCCCCAAGAATACAACTTTTATACAAGCAACTGCAAGACCCTACACAGCAGCCTGGAAAAGCCTGTCACTTTATCATTTACAAAAGCTTATGAAGCATTAAAAACTTACTAAATAAGTGACAGGAGCCAGATAAACTTAGGAATACATTAAAAGTAAAGTAACGATTCAAATTTCAGAGACAATAGATTACTTATTATATTTACCCGATTAGCATTCAAAAACTACAGACGCAAGGCGGGTCCAGAAATATAAAACATTAAACGTAACCCTAATTGGCAAGCAGAAGAGGGACAGTTTCCCCGTCACAAGCGCCATTGTACCTACAGGGAGTCTCCTTTAAACTGTGGGGATCAGGTGAACGGCGACTGACGCTTCCCTTGTTCATTAGGGTACATCCAAAGAGGGAAGGTGACGTCACATCAGTATTTCCCTGCTTCCATGTGCTGTTGACTATAGCGTCCAGAATACATACTGATCAACTAGTATGGTGCCCAGTACTGAACTTTTATGCAGGGCTCGTAAAAGCTGGAATGTTTATGCCGATAATTTTAAAGCTGCGTCGAATTTTTTTTTTTTGAAAATGAGAATATTCTTGAATCGAAGAAAATGCTTTGGGTATTTGCAAATGTTTCTATCCCTCCTAGCGATAAACAAAAGGCGTCGGATAGCTATTTTTGATATTTTGAAAACCCTCAAAAAGCGTTGAAAAAAAAATGCAGCTACCAAGGTTTATGATTTATGAACCAGAGGAAGTGCCGTTTATAGCGAGGGAAGTGAGTGCCATGTTGTCCCGTAAAGTCAATGAACTGTGCGTGAAATTTGAGAATTTTGTTCGGACGCGTCGCAGCCCCTCATCGTTTCCTCTACCCGTCCTACTACCGACCCTGGAGCCTTCTTACTGAATTGTTTTGAAAAAATCCGCCTCAGCAACTGAATGACTCCAAGGAGCGAAAAGTTTACATAAATAGTCTTTGTGATAACTCTAAAACTGCAGATAGTGAACTACGAACCGGTAAAGATTTGTGGTGACTAGTTATCAGCGACCAGACCGCAGCGACTAACATAGCGGATGCTTTGAAGACCAAAATCGAATCCTTAAAACTTTTGTTGAAAATCCCTATGTACCATGGTATTGCTCGACTTGTCCCAGATTCTATCTTCGACGACGAACTGAACAACATAGTGCCCGGCTGTGTGAGAGCCTTCGGCATCAGAAAAACCAGGTCGTATAAGTTGGAGTCCTTGCGCCATGATGACCTGACTACTGTCATCTTTAACCCTGTTGTTATTGAATATGAACAGATTAAAATTGATGAATATGTACCCCTACCTCCTCGGTGCTCAACTGTCAAGCTTATGGACATATGTCCGGTGCATGTAAAGCTACCATTTGCTGTGGACAAAAGGGTCATTCGAGTAACCATAGCTCCCCTTGCCAGAACGGTGTCATGTGCGCTCTATACTCTCAAACTAATCATCCGTGTTATACTTATAAATGTCCTGTAGCACAGAAGCTTTTGCGTCCCTCAAAATGAACACAGGACTCAGAATAACGTCGTGGAATATAAACGGAGATGTAAATCTGAAGCTCCTATTGATACAAACACTATGTGAAGTGAATGACGTAGTATGTCTGCAAGAGCACCTGCCAACTACGGAAAGTCTTAAGCAACTAAACATCGACGGTTTCTACTGTATTTACTCTCACGCTGCTAAGCGCTCCGATGTGGGTTGATCTAACGGGGCACTGCCATTCTCTCGTGCCAAATGAACTATTGCCAGAGCCCTCCCCAAACTCGGATTATTTTCGTGGCAGTCAAAAAATACAAAATTGCGTCGTTGCCTGAGTTTACCTTCTCACTGATTATCGGAATTCTAGTTCCGATGTGCTATTTGATAAAGCACCCCGGGCTCTTAGCACTCTTGCCGCTGATTGTGAATCGAGGAATCTGACTGTCATATTGGCCGGCGACTTGAACTGCAATCCGTTTGATGACTTCAGTTGAAGAGCAAATATTCTGTGTAGCACGTGCCCATAGCTTGTCCTGGTACAAAATGACCTTAGATTCACACACATCCATAATTCTGGCAGAACGTTCTTTTCTTGATTTCATGTTTTACTGGCCTGAAATACTGCCGATCTCAGAAACCTCTGTTATTACCACATTCCAGACTTCAGATCATATGCCAATCAGAAACACTTTTCCCCATTGTGCTAACTCAAACTGATCCTGTCACATCAAGTAATACCAGCAAGTCGGATGAAATCTGTGACTAGGGTGAAATTGAGCTGCCCCTACTTTTGAAAGCGTAATTGATGATATCCTTGGAAACACAAAGTACTGTCCTAGCTTGTGTCTCAGAAGTCTGGAATTAATGTCCCTGAATGTCAGGTTTTACTCAAAACTCATTATACTGAAATTGCGCATGCCCTACGCATTACTGAAAAGACAAGTGTACTGGTCAGTAGAGTACAGGTCGGAGCTGCAAAGTCTGGCTGGACCAGCTCACCAAGGCGTGTGTCAAGTTCAAATTTTGGTTTCATATTTGGAAAGTGTGGTATGAACACGAACCGGTGTAGTGAACGAAGTCCGCCTCAACAGAAAGGATGCTTAGCGAAAGATCTGAAATGACATCAAGCAAATTCTATTACCACAATGTCCTACAAGGCACGTAATGACCCAAACTTTGTGTGGAAACGTTAAAGCATGGTAAATCCACACCAGGTAGCAATTCTGTCCTTACACGTGACCAGTGGTGTAATTACTTCAGCGCTGAATTTTCGGAGCCTGATGCTGTCTTGGAAAGTGTCTATGAGTAGGAGCTTGATAAATGTTTGCTCAAGTCTAGCAATGACCTCAGTTTTATCGTTACAAGTTCTCTGGTGATTAACTGTATTTCTAAGCTCCGTAAAAAAAAAAAATCCCGTGGCATTGATGGCATTTGTACTTAGCATCTTGAAGTTGACTCCCCGTCTTTAGTTGAGCACTTGACACTGCTTTATTAAATAATTTTTGCTCTGAATTGGTGCCAGATCTATTTTTGTGCTGGTATAATAAGTCCTGTCATTAAAAAAAGAAAACCTTCCAACCAGTACTCTTCGTTCAGACCGATTACTGTTTCCCCCTGTTTCATATTTGAACTAATGCTTGTTGATGAAACTACGATGAAGTGTAATACAACAAGACAATCAGTTTGGGGTTTAAGAAAGGGGTTGCCGGCGATCATGCACATCATCTTATTGCTAATTTGTCGGTACATGCTGCAGAAAACGATGAAGTACTTTACTTTGCCGGTCTTCATGTCTCAAGAGTATTTGACTCCCTATCCATGCCCACATTCTACTGACAGCTTACAAACGTGGAGAAAATTCTTCAGTTGTAAAGGTTTTTCGGAATAAAAATAGGAACCTGATCGCTAAAGTTTAATATTACTGTATCCCCTGGTGTTTACTGAACTTACTCCGAAAATCCCGACTAAGAAAGGTATTAGACAGGGAGCTCTGGCTTCCCAACCCCTGTTCAATAATAGCATTGCTGAACCTCAAGATAAAGCTGTTATGACTTGTGTATTTAGAGGGGTTGATGTATCCTTAGCAAATACGCTGATGATATTCTGGACGTTAGTCCAACACAGGCTGGAGTAGAAGAGAGTTTTCCATGTACTGGAGTATGACCGTATTGGAATAAAGTTCAATGGGAGTAAAACGGAATTCCTGGTTTTTAATCGCCGGATCCAAGAGCCAGTTTTTTTTTCTCTGGGTTCCCATGAAAATTCAGATTTTTTTGTGTCGTTCATGTTATTATTCTATTATTATATATATATCATTATATATATTATTATATATATTATATATATCCTATTATTCTCATGGACAGTCCTATTCCTCATACTTGCTAAGGTACATTTCTTTCTTAAACCTTAGCCAACTGTTCCTTTTTTCTTTTTTTTTTGCATTTCTTATAATTATTTCCAGGTTATTTTCAGTGGTTTCATTTTTTTTTCACTTTTTTCTCTTTTTTTTAGTGAAGGCATTGCAAAATTTTTAAATATGATTTGCACAATTTGAAAACATCCATGAGCATGAATTTTTTAACCATGAATATAAGAAAAAGATACTGATCCTTTTGGTCTATTTTTAAGCGCAAAAAAAAACTGACCCCCTGGCCCTGTATCCAAATTTGAATTCAAGCTGAAAAGCGCGTCAATTATAGTTGTCAGTTTTTTTTATACGCAGCTTTTAGTTTTTACTGTTTCTACTGTTTCTGTTTTAGTTTTTCTGTTTCTGTTTCTTTTAGTTTTTACTGTTTCTTGGGGAAAGTTAGATGTTTTTTCTTTTCTGAAAATGTACAATACAGTAAAAAGTGCCCTGGTCAAATGGTTTCGGTATAATTTAAGTTTTCTTTTATTTTTACTTCCAGAAATTCAAAATATTACGTTTTCGTGTTTACTTATTAAGACGCAGAATTCTATGTTTATGGTTTGCTTTCAGAAATTTGCTTTGGGAAAATTAGCGGGGAAATTTGGGAAATTTAGAACTCAGTGCTTTTTTTTTGATAAAACATAAGATCTTCCTTGGAAAATCTGTCGTTCATGTCGTTCATGAATTTACCTTGACTTACCTTGGATCTTAACTTATCTTGGAGTACCAACTGGGAAAAATTTGCGTAGGAACTCTGTTGAAGATTTTTTCTACGAATAAGAGTAGAAAAGCTAATGTCCTTTTAGTTGCTATGAAATTTAAACTTAGTCGCCGTATCCTAGGATCTCTTTACAATGCTTTCGTGGTCGCGCATTTGCTGACTCTTTCGCTTTTTGGTAGCTTTTCACTCGCAGTGATATTGCTGATATTAGAAAGGGTTTTTACATATATGTGAAATACTTTCTTCGGCTGCCCTTATGGACTAGCAACACCACTTAATCAACCAGATATAGAGTCCACTAGCCCCTTAGATGCTATCCGAAGAAGAACTGAGTCGTTTCAAAACTGGCTAAATTTTGATTCCACTTTCCTAAATATATTTATATAGGCTTTTTAATAGTTAAAATTTATTATTATTATTACTATTTAGCCTTTAGCCTTACTGGAGATATTAATTTTTATTCTGTATCGATTGATGTTCGTAACTAAATTACTTTGTTACTTTATTGGTTAGTTTTTAAATATTATTTACATTTTTACTTATTTTCACATGAATTTATAGTTTATTTAAATACAAACTTACTTGATATTTCATCTTTGACATTGTAAGATTTTGACTTGCTAAAAAATGACTTTAAATCACCACTGGGACTGTTTGTCAGCACAGGTTTTCTACTTCTTCCAGGAATGTCTTCCATTAAATCTTGACAGCCCATAAGCCTGTAAATACAAGACCTCAGTTTAGTAAAAAAAAAAAGAGAGACAAGAGTAGAATTTTTTAATCGCTTCAGAAATGACACGAAAAAAGTAACCACCTAAGATAAGACGATTAGAAATGCATGAATGTCAATAATAGAGAAGCCAAGGCACGGAGTATTTTCCACATTAAAAAAAGTTTGGAAGAATAGGAATACAAGTCATACAAAGAAGATTGGAGAACTAGAAGCCACGGTAGTGGCACTTGCAAGATATGGTTCCGCAACGTGCGCTCTTGGAAGAATTGAGAAGGATTAGGTACACATTTTTCAAGTGACTGTCAGTTTAAAGCGAACTTGTTTTTGTTACAGCCTATTAAAACAATAAACTGGACAACAATCGTAGTTGTATAGAGCTGGGTCTAGAACAAAAGAAAGGGTAGGGTGTGTAAGATGGATAGGACACGACAGTCGTTAAGTATAGTTCTAAAAATAGGGCATTTCCAAGAATTGTGAAAGATATGCTAGATGTTTTTAATAGGAATGGCCTACGGCTAGTTTAAGTACATGCTTGGGTAGCTTTATATCGAGTAGCAAGGTAAAGAATATGAGTAATAAGGCAAATATCGAGTAATAAGGGTAATGAATATGAGTAATAAGGTTATTAACAAGGTTATAACAAGAATATGAGTAATAAGGTAATAAGGTATTATATCGAGTAATAAGGTAAAGAATATGACGTTGGACTTTACAGTTCCTATCTCCAAGTACCCATTTAGAACTGGGTCCACACTGGCTGAGCTTACAGTCACACCACTGACCCCAGTTTCAAACCAAATAACCAGCGACACCAAGACTCGAACCCATGTTCTCACGGACAAAGGATTTCAATTCAAAGGATCTATGATAAAAGAAAGGTTGAGATTATTAGGACAAGTTTTGCAGATGAAGGATGATTGCCTCTGCGAAAAACTGCACATTTTGTAATCAAGCTTGAGATAAAGGAAGAACCTTAGATGAGGCAGAAAATGTAACAAGGAAGGATTCAAAAGAATTAGGAGTTCATGGATTGGAGTAAAGAGTGATGCTTTAAACAGAGCGGGGTGGAGAAGGAGCGTGAAGCAATGATCTCAGGTGGCTCCATGTTGCGATAATTTTTAACAGCCATAGAAGTTGTAACATAAACATAGAATGATCAAAAATATAAGCCAGTATACAATTTGAGCAAGCCCAACATAACCTAAAGCGTAATAATACTAAAGTCTAAAAGTTTAATAAAGTCTAAAAAGTATAAGAAAAAGTATAATAATAAGTAAACTAAAAAGTGTAATAACTTAAAAGTGTAATAATAGACAAACACCACACAAAGGTTGAACGAATTATTAGGAAAGAAAGGAAAGAACATTATCATAGTCTGCAACATCACCTGAGACATTCGAGATATCTTTGGAGAAGGCTCACTTCTAACATGTAATTTAAGGCAATGACAATTGGTATGAACTTCTCATAGGAAAAGAAAGAGGCTCTAGTGACAGTATGCTTATTGCTCTATGGCGCGAGTCATTTAAATCCCCACATGGGTATTGACCAGCTATGTTGATTGACTACGTATGGGAGGCTGAAACACTGAGGTGGTATTTCTAAGTTGCACTACATTATCCCCTCTATTTACTCATCTTCAACTATATTACCCTGTTCAAAAGCTTCTACTGCTAACGTCTCCCCTAGAAAAGACACGCATTATAAAGGTTTTTTTTTTTTTATTCTCATCCCAGCCACCTCTTGGGCATCCAGCTTTTCTCTTACAGCTTAGAACGTAACTAGATTTGTAAGGGCAATTAACTAGACTTTTGGCAAATTATAAATAATAAGATACAATTTGCGTCTACTTGGAGGTCGTGCCAAAGATAACTCAGTTGCCAAATTATAGTAATGAAAATTTGCGATTAGAGTCTATTCATAATGAGATTTGGCCAACCTCAAGTACTGTGTCCATTGTCTGTCTCTGGTACACATATGTTTCCTTTTTGAGGAAATGCCAAAATAGCTATTATTGCCCAAAAAATTGGAACTTCGAGTTCAACAAACGCCTATTCATAGAAAAATTAGGGCGAAGAGCTGACATTGGGTAACAAGAAAATTGACAAAATGGAATACTCCACTTACATGGGCAGTATCATAGACAGCAAAATAGCTCTGCCTAAATTAAGAGAGATATGGCTTCAATTTATTATTTATCCCCCCCCCCCCATCAAACCCCAAAGACATCTAATCAAAACTTCGAGAAAGCCATTTTGTTCAAAATAATCGAAAAAATGGTTGTGGTTTGAACATAGTTTGTTCAAAATAATTCATTGCCAAAGATTGCACTATTTGGCCTTCTAAAAGGGGCCAAAGGAAAAGAAGAGCATCTCTGATTGAAGCTGGATGAGGTGGTAAGAAAGAACTCAAAGTAAATCAGAGCTTCATGAGAGGGAGTAAGAGTGAAGCTTTGAACAACTTGGGTTGGAGGAGGAGTGTCCACAGCTGTGTTGGCCTCACATAACTTGGTGCTACAATGACTTGTTAGTAGTGGTATATTGAAAACTAGAGAAGGTCAAGGCTTAAGTAATGCTGAACTAGTGGCCATGAATGATCTGATTGGTTAATTTTTGACTGCTTCAGATAGGAAATATCCTAGCGGCAGCACAGATGGAACCAGAACTACTTTGGTTAGGAAGCACGGTTTCATCCATGGCATCATCAAAAAGTAAGAAAAAGAAGAATTCAGATTATTTTTTGTATACAACTAAGAATTGGCTAAATTTCAAATGTTCAAAAAATTTAACTTCGGGGTCAGATCCACCTAGGACTAAAATTTAGCAAAATCCTATTATGAAAGAGTCTAGAACTATAAGATTCTTAATATAATGGCTAGTTAAATCCCATTTTAAGTTGGTCTTTTATCCTGAACGGTTAAGGTGAATAGATACAAAACTTAGGAGGGGTGGAGTGGGGTTGGAATATCTTTTTCAAGGAAGGGATTAAATTTCTCCTGCTAAAATAAAGACAAATATTCAAATTTCTAGGCAAATTCATTTGCTTTTTGATATGAGTTTTTCAGCCACTTAGGAGAGCTCATACTTCTTCCCGTACGTAGATAAGATTAATTTAGTCATTTTTTGTTTACGAGAGCGTGCAGTAGAAAATATATAATAGAAAGGGGTTTAAAAAAAAAAATTTCATCCACAAAATAGACTAGATACTTCCACCACGGAATAATAGAAAAAAAAAGATATTCAAAGCAAATTTGTAGGCTGTCTCGGAATACTGACAGGAATTTTATGATGCTTCTCAAAGAAATAATGGATCCTCTCTCCTTTGCGCAGCTATACTTATAGACCTAAACAAATTCATTACCAAGATTAGAGATAAAGAAAATGCTTCAGAAAAGATGAAAGGGAGGCATCATGAAAAAAAAAACTTACACATAAAATATCTGATTATTGAAAAACAAATAAATGAGCACATGTATTAACAAAACAGGAAAAAACACCCCTCAAACTTACTACTGATTGCTACCGGTAGAAAATGATAAAACATAAGAGTTAAAAAAATGAACAAACAACTAAAAAAGAATGGAAAACCATAATCCATGCTTGCCAGTGATTAATGCTAAGTTACCAAAATCAAATAGATAAGACACAAAGGGTTTAAAAATAAAAGATAAGTCAACAAAAAACGGAACAAACCGGACTTCAAGTTTGCCAGTAATTGCTGCTGGTTTTGTATATGGCAGTCCGCGAAGATTATTCGTCGATTTCTTCCATGAGAGTTGACGTAGCTAATCGAACCAGGACTCGAAGTGATGGAATAAACACTTTCTAACTCCCGTTTCAGCTCCATGGCTAAAGGTGATTGGGGTGATATTTCTTTTAAACGAAGCTCCAAGGAGTGACGTATTAAATCAAGCCTCTGAAGGGATTCATTTAGACTAGTTTGTGCCTGAAAAGTATAAAGGGAAAATTAGAACCAACGTTCCAGGACTCGAAGTGATCGAATAAACACTTTACAATTCTTCTTTCAGCTCCTAGGCTAAAGATAATTGAGGTGATATTTCTTTTAGACAACGCTCCAAGGAACGGTATATTAAATCAAGTCTCTTCATTTAGAGTAGTTCGGGCCTGAAAGCGATGAACAAAAATTAGGCCTATTTTGATAACACAGTAGCAACGGGTAGCAACGGTAGCAACGGGTAGCAACGAGTAGCAACGCTGGTGGCAACGCACTTTCTAATTTCCTGTTATCTTGGTATCTGTTTAAAAAAAAAAAAAAAATTGTGTGATTTTTTATTTAGTTTTTTTGTGCTTCTACTGCAATCTTCTACAAGTAACTTAAATGCGCAACCGTAATATTTCTATCACCCACAATTTTCACAACCTAAATTACAAAAATGTAATATTTTTATTTTAACCCATAGTTTTTTTTTTTTGCGCAACGATTATTTGAATTTTTGGTGGAAATTTGGCACCCCAGACAAAAAAAAAAAAAATAGTAGCCAAAAATTTCCTTATTTTTTTTACCTTTCCGTGTGAAACTGTACTAGAAAACTTTTCTTAATGATAAAAAACTTTGCTGCTTAGATTCAGTCTAAAAAGTTCTATTAGTTATATATCTTAGCTACAGAGCCAAAAATCAGGTCAATTTCAATCACTCTATACGGTGTTAAAAAATGGAGTTATCAATCACTTGATATGGTGTATGGAGTTACAATTATGCTTCTATATGGAGCTATCAATCATTTTATGGTTGATTAAACTCCTTACATTACAATTACTAGACTTCTTAGACAACAGTTTTTAGGATAAGGCAGGTACGCAGTAATATTTTTTTTTTTTTGGGGGGGGGAATTTTGAAAAAGAGCAAGTAATAGGTAAATTATATGAAAAGTATAAGATTATAAATAAGCATGAAAATAATAAAGGGGATATTAGGATTCTTTTAAAGGAAAAGGTACAAGCAGCAGCCCTGGCCAGCAGAACCTATGTTTGGATCCAGCCTCATAATTGGTATAGGATGGGTTGATACCCTGACAGGATTTTTTTAGAACTACTTTAACAAAAAAATACAAAGACAAATTATCCTTGAAGTAGGATTCTAAAAAAAATGGTAAAGAAGAAATACTGAAAATAGTTTGAGGGAAGAAGGGAAATTATATACGAAACTATAGAAATCATATACGGGAAAAAAACCGTCTTACAAGCCGAAGTCTAATCCTTGGTGAGGGTCATATTCTGTTTTTCGAGGGTGGGAGGTCAATTACAACAGAAAGACACTTATGGTCCTTTTTTTTCGAGTTTTTGGATCCCTCCCCCCTCCATAATAGCTTCAAATCAGATAAAAATTTTCATTAAAGGCGAAGAAAAATGGGTTAGATTCTACAATATATATATATATATATATATATATATATATATATATATATATATATATATATATATATATATATATATATATATATATATATATATATATATATATATATATATATATATATATATATATATATATATATATATATATATATATATCACAGGTAGAACAATCGCGCTGCCTAAGTAAAGAACAATGTTGGCACAATAATTTTTTTTTTGGGGTGGGGGGGGGGGTAGACCAGGGCACTTCGTATCGAAGGAGTTGTCGTAGAAACTTCGAAAAGGGCTCATTCGACTGGAAATTGGAGAGCTAGTGCCCTTTTTAATAGTCGAAAGTGATTTGAAGTCATTTTTTTTCAAAATAGTAGAAGGTTCTGGAAATTAGGCCCTTGAGGATGATAGCCCCCTCAGAGACCTCAGGGCAAGGGTTGAAAGTTATACCCTGGGGGCATATAAGGTTTTTATTGAAAGCTTTGTCGTAGAAATTTGAAAAAGGGCGCATTTGATTGGAAATTCAAAGGGCTAGTACCCTTTTTAATAGTCGAAAGTGATTGGAGGGCAACTAAACCCCCTCTCACGCCCACCTTTCCACAAACACATACAATAAAAATTTTTAGATAGCCATTTTGTTCAATGTCGTTGGAAGTTTTGGATATTAAGTCTTTAAGGATGACACCCCCCCCCCTCCCCACAGCCTTCAGGGCAATGGTTGTAAGTTTTGTCCTGGGGGCATATAAGGTTTTTTATAGAAAACGTTGTCAAAGAAACTTCAAAAGGGGCTCATTTCATTTGAAATTGAAATGGCTAGTGGCCTTTTTAATAGTCGAAACTAATTGGAGGGCAACTAACCCCCCTCTCACGCCCACCATTTTCCCAACCACATACAATCAAAATTTGGAGATAGCCATTTTTTCAATGCAGTTGAAAGTTCTGAAGATTATGTCTTTGAGGATGACAACCCCTCACAGCCCTCAGGGCAAGGGTTGTAAGTTATGCCCTGGGGGCATATGAGGTTTTTATAGAAAGCGTTGTCGTAAAACTTCAAAAAGGGCTCATTCAACTGAAAATTGAAAAGGGCTAGTGCCCTTTTTTAATAGCTGAAAGTAATTGGAGGGCAACTAACCCCTCTCTCACGCCCACCATTTCCCCAAACACATCCAATCAAAATTTTGAGATATTCATTTTGTTCAACGTAGTTAAAAGTTCTGGAAATTAGGTCTTTTAGAATGACAACCCCCTTAGGGCCCTCAGTGCCCCCAAATTCATCTTTTGTACTTTACTGAAAACAATTCTTTTAAATGTTTTCACTTATAACTTTAAGAAAACAAAATTAATTAAGATTTTAAGGAATAAATATCAGCATATGTATATTAAACCGACAATACACATTTTTTTCAGTAAATTCATTTGAATTTTTTTCAGTAAAATAAAAATTATATTCTGGCTTTTAGAAAGCATAGGGGTTTAGAACCCTACTTAGATTAATTTCTGCTCGTTTTGAGTTTGACTCATTTTAATTTCTGTTTGTTTTGGGTTTCATTTATTTATTGATACTGATTTGTGGTAGTTGTATGCTTGGTAGATTATTTGATTCTATTTTTGTTCATTTTTGCTTTAATGGAGTTCTTTACTTTTTTTTAAACTTATTTTTGTAAAAAGTTTTTTTGATTAATATATAACAAGGGCTTAGAACAAGGGCTTTTGGATTAAAAAAATATGTCCGTACTTATTACATCATGGGTCGTGGGAAGCCCCTTTTCTTTTTAAATTGGATAGGTAACAGGGAAACGTATAAAACCACAAGGTAAGCCGCCTCAAGCATATACCATATATTCAGTTGGAATATTCAATGTTTCTTGAGTCCAGACTTTATTGAAAACCACATAATCATCAAATTTAAGACATTTTCCCATACAAAGAGATTTATAACTGAGCAATCAACCACTTAAATTCATTCAATAGAATGACAGACGTCAATTCAATTAAAATTTGGCAAAAAGTAAAACTTGTTGCGGCAACAATAAAATGTAATTGTAGTGTTTTTTCTCAAAAATCATTGACTTGAAAAATGAATTAAATCCATATTTTATCTATTAAAAAAAAAAAAAAACAATATAAAAAAAATATTTGCAGTGAGCCGAACACGGAAAATTTCTTCCATTAGATTTTTCCGTAATTCTGACAACTGCACAAAAGAAAAATACTGAATATTTGGCCACTGCCCCCCCACCCACAAAGTATTTGCTACTATATTATCTCTGAGTCTATCGCTGGTGTAGCTTGGCAACGGCTATGAGGGAGGGGGGGGGCTTCAAAGGGGTAGAGATTTTCTTCAGAACGTCAACAGAAAAATATACAAAAAAATGTAAAAAAAAAACCTCAAATAAGAACATATTAAACAAATACTTAAGAGATGCTGGTACCTTAATTTCAAAATTCCATCAAAAGAAATTAAGATACAAAACTTTCCTATTTGGTGACGGTGGAAAGATTTTCTATGTGACGAGGCTTTGTCAAATATGGGTCTACCATATCTATATAATAAATATGTCACGGAGAATACCCTTATCGTAAATTTCTGAGTCGGGAGCTGCTTCTAGTTGGCAGCAGGTTAAATCACCATCTTTTTTTGTATTTTAAATGCCTAGCAAAACAAGCAGAATGTTTGTCTGATTCCTAAACTTTACGTATAAATATATTACATATACAAAAACTTTAAAAAAACACATCAAAAAATTTTTTATATACATTTTTGTTAGGGTTTTACGAGTTGGACAAACATTTCAGGGTGGGGGGTTCCAATAACCTACCCCCCTTGATACCGCTTTTCGTGCCTCCATCCGGAAAAAAGTCTTCTAATAGTCCTTCCTTTAGGATTTCAAGGGCTGTATCCTTGAACCCCTCCATGAATAGAATAAAATGTTTCATATACTTCGGAATTTTTTTTTTCAAGGAGTCCCCTGATAACACTCCTCCATATCTAAAGCATTGAATTCTTAATTTAAAAAAATGGACAGTAACAGCTTAAAGCTAAGCAAATGATTAGAGAAAAGGTTAAGACAACCGGAACTCATACCCACCTTGAAAAATCCTATGATAACCCTCCCCCCTGTATTTGGAATGGCATTGCCTGTAGAGCCTTCTTAAATATTTCCTCTGAGAGAATCTACCTCTAACGCCATCACTCCTCTCCTGCTAGTCATAGCTACGTCACAGAATGATAACGAGAAAATAAAAACGTCATTTTAAATTTAATCAAATGGCTAAGGAAACAAAATAGCTGGGTTCACTGAATCTATCAATTCTTTTAACACATGTACAGTTAATAGTTCAAATAAGTATATTAATAGCTGTGAAAATTATTATATACTTGTCCAAATTAAATAAGCAACAATAAGAGCAGATGGTATCGAAAACCACAACCCGACAGCCAAAGGGTTGGTTATATCTATCAATAACAAGGAGTGATATACTCATTCAATTATTTTCCTTAAAAAAAAAAAAAATAAATAAAATAAAATCACACCCTGGAAAAAGACGCTATTAGTAAAAAAGGGGGATTGAAATTCGCGATAAAATTTTGAATGGCATTAAGATACAAAAAAATTGCAATAAAAATTAATTAATTTTTCGAGCTTGACAACTGACGTTGTAAGTAGAAAGAAAGGATTCAATCAGCGGTAGCAATCCAAAAGGCATAAAAAGACAAAATAAAATTAGTGCTTAAATAATAAAAAAAAAAAACTCCCTTTTTAAGCCTGAATGCTGATGTTACCGGCAGAAAGAGCAGGATTCAGATCACCGGTAACAATTCGAAAGACGTTAAGGGGATTTGAAACCTTAAAATCATTTTGCGAGCCTCAGCACCGGCTGACCGCCTCAAAGACATAGGGCCCATCTGCAAATTATCCCTCGGGACTAGCCACCATCAAGAACTATTGAGAATCTGGGGTTTGACTATAAGATTTGATTGAAAAGAAAATGAGATTTTACGTCCTTTGTGTCGGTAAGGGTTTTAAATAAAGCGGATTGCAGCATACGGAACTCCTAAAGCCGCCAAATTGTTCTAGTGATATTTCTTTAAGCTCATTTTTACCATTTTCCTAGGAGGCATGCTAGAAAATTTTTAGGTACTTACCTTCCTGAACTTTTATAAGAAAATACGGTACTCTTGTACTAAACGGACTCTTTTATATACGGCAATACATACCAGTCACGAAATAGACAAAGACGGGTGATGAAAACAAGTTTACAATGCCTTCTGGGATATAAACAAAGGCAAAAAAACTGTATTTAAAATTGTTTTTTTGGGGGGGGGGTTTGGGGGGGGGTACCTAGGTTAGGTTACGTATTTAATATATGGTATGCTTTGCCCCCCTCCCTAATGTGCAAATACATAACCCAAATTTGTTTCTAAACTATTATATATTCATCCTATTTTATTTTATTTCATTAGCATTAACCAAACTAGCACTATATAAAAGAGTCCGTTTAGTACAGCAGTACCGAAAATACTACTCTGTTTAATGAAAAAAATCTCATGATTTAAGTTTCATAAGAATTAAATACCTCTATTTGTGGCACAAAACAAGAAAAAGAGTTTCTAACTATTTAGTTTTAACTAGTTAATTTTAGTTATTATTAGTTCCAGTTATTATTAGTTCTAGCTATTTAGTCTAACTAGTTATTTAATATATTTAGTTCTAAGATTTCTTGGTTTCTAAGAAATCTTAGAATAGTTTTTCTAAGATTTCTGGGAAAGTAGGTGTCAGCTTTTATTTTTCTGCCATTAAATTCAGATCTCTTATCCACGCTCTACAGGTAATGGCAAGACCATCAAACCAATTCTAAATAGTATGGGCACACAAACTAAAAGAGTTTATAATGATCGAGATCATTTAGTGTGATCATTTGATAATTTGATCATTAGTGTGATCAAAATGATGGTGTGATCATTTAAGGCATGGAATCTACTGCTAGCAACTTACTACAGCACCAAGCCACCTGAGGCTAACATAGCTACGGACGCTCTTCTTCCATTCCAAAGTAGTCAAAGGCTTTGTCTCTCTTTACACCCTCCCTGGAAGTTCCAATTTCCCTGAAATCTTTCCTTACAACCTCTCCCATCCCATTTGGCGACGACCCGCTTTTCGTTTGGTCCTAGATTGTTGGCTGACAAGGACGATATTTGGTAATCGGTCATCTTTCATTCGCAGAACGTGTCCTAGCCATCTCAACCTTAATCTCATTATAGCCCTAGAAAGTAGGTATCGAATCCCGAATCGAAATCGAAGTAGGATAAAAAAAAATACAAAATACATCACTAGAATTTGTTTTCTTTTATCAAGCCTTAAATCTAACACTATCATTAGAAAAAGGTTGTTGCGAATCCTTAGTAATGCCCAAAAAGGGATACAGTCATAAAAAAATATAATAAAATAAGCTCGTTTTTTTTAAGCCTGAACAAAGTTAGTAGAATGAAGTAGGATTTAGATTAAAAGTGGTTATTGAAAAGGTGTGAAATAAAAAAAGATGCATTGCTAAAACAAGCTTTCTTTTGTCAGACCTGAAAAAAACGTTGTTCGCAGAGGAGTCCATTGGGGGGGGGGGGGGGGGCATATGCCTCCCCCAACTTTTCCCCCCTCCCTCGATATTGAAAGTACCTTTTTTTGAAAAACAATATTTTTAACCCCACTCCTTCCACAGATTTTGAAAAATGCACACCCCCCCCCCGAATTTGAAAAACGCATTTTGCCTTCCCCTGAGTTTTGTCAACTGCTGCCGATGGTTGTTGGAAGAAAAATGAGGATATAAATCAGTGATAGCACTTCAAATAGCATTCACGGACATCAAGAAAAAAAAAAATAAATAAAAATAAAATTATTTTTAAACCTGAAAACTGACCTTATTAGTAAAGGGAAGTGAGTTCAAGCCTTAAGTAGTAACTGAAAACGTAGTAAATAAAAAAAAAATACAAAAAAAGCATAAAAGTTTTTTTCAAGCCAGAACGGCAGTAAATCAAAAGGCATTAAATTAAAATAGACTTCCATTTCCGAGGATAGTATTTTTCCAGCATGAAAACTGACACTGTTCATAGAAAAAGGAAATGCAAATCATTCAAAACTTATTTAAATTTCGAACAAATTATGCAGGGAAGCAAAACAAAACTTACACTAACTTTTGAGTGAACTTCCCATATGAAATCACCAATTTTCATTTTTTTTAATAGGACTGGCTTATTTCAGATGGTCTTCAAAGAGCGGTAAGTAATTTCTTAGGCAACATTGTACTTCTATTTAAAATAGAAAAGAATAAAATATTGAAAAACGGGTGATTTTTTTAAATAAGAAAGTGAAAAAAAAAAAAAATATATCAGTTATTTGTAGCAGCAATAATAGAAGTTAGAATATTCGGGTTTCACATTCATAAGCCCTTATCAACGAGAAAAAAACATAAAAACTGAAAACTTAGCTTAAACAAACAAATAAAGAAAGGACGAAAAAGAAAATAAAAAAAAAAACCAAACACTATACAAAAGCAAAAGGAAAAACGAAAGAAAAATCCTATCGAACAGTTTGTGGTAACGAACTGTAAGTAAGGAGCGACCCGGCTCAATAGTAACCAATAGATACATCAGAAGAATCAGATTTTTATGCTGATTTCAAATATACAAGTTTCATCAAGTTTAGTCTTACCCATCAAAAGTTACACGCCTGAGAAAATTTACCTTATTTTCGAAAAAAGGGGGAAACAACCCCTAAAACTCATAGAACTTCAATGAAAATTACACCATCAGATTCAGCGTATCAGAGAACCCTACTATAGATGTTTCAAGGTCCTATCTGCAAAAATGTGGCATTTTGTATTTTTTTTTTCCAGAAGAAAGATCACGGATGCGTGTTTATTTGTTGTTTTTTTTTGTTTTTTTCCAGGGTGATCGTATCGATCCAGTAGTTCTAGAATACCGTGAAAGGGCTCATTCGAATGGAAATTAAAAGTTCTAGTACCCTTTTTAAGTGACCAAAAAAAATTGGAGGGCAACTTGGTCCCCTCCCACGCTCATTTTTTTCCCGAAGTCACCCAATCAAAATTTTGAGATAGCCATTTTGTTCAGCATAGTCGAAAATATAATTAATATGTCTTTGAGGATGACTTAATCCCCACAGTTCCCGGGAGAAGGGCTGCAAGTTATAAAACTTTGCCCATTGTTTACATATAGTATTGGTTATTGGGAAGTATACAGGCGTTTTTAGGAGGAATTTCTTTCTAGTGGGGGGTTGGGTTCAGAGTAGGGGTTATGGGGGAGGATCTTTCCATGGAGGATATTTCCTTGGGGGGAGGGAAATTTCCATGAAGGAGGCGCCAGATTTCCCAGCATTATTTAAAAAACGATAAGAAATTAAATAAAAAAAAACAAGTTTTTTCAACTAAAAAGTAAGGAGCAACATTAAAACTTAAAACGAACAAAAATTATTACGTATATGAGAGGGTTCGCCCCCTAGTCAATATCTCACTCTTTACGCTAAAGTTTTTTTAGTACTTTCAAAAGAGCTATCTATTCCAATTAACCGGCCTTTGTGATTCAGGGGTTTGTTATTCGAACAAAATTCGAAGTTTAGCGTAAAGAGCGAGGTATTGACTAGGGAGCGAACTACCTAATATACGTAATAAAAACATACGAATATAGAAATTCGTTACGTAAGTTAGTTCGTAATTTACGTAAGAACAAAATTTCGAGAAAGCCAATAAGCCAAAAAAAAAGGAAAATTAATATGCGAATTTCGTTTTAATTATTCATGTACGGTGAGCCAAAATCAAAGCTGCATTAATTCAAAAACGTTCAGAAATTAGCTAAAGAAAAAATTGTTTTTAACTGAAAGTAAGGAGCGACATTAAAACTTAAAAGGAACAGAGATTATTCCGTATATGAAAGGGGCTGTCCCCTCCTCAACGCCTAGCTCTTTACGCTAAAGTTTGACTCTGTCTCACAACTTTATTTTTAAAAACAATAAAAAACTTTAGCGTAAAGAGCGAGGCGTGTAGGAGGGGACAGCCCCTTTCATATACGGAATAATTTCTGTTCGTTTTAAGTTTTAATGTCGCTCCTTACTTTCAGTTACAAAAACTTGCTTTTTTAGTTAATCTAAGTAAAGGTCCAATTTGGCATTTCAATTAATTTTTTTTTTCAGGGGTTGTCATATTGAGCACTGGTCCTAGGTGATCGGGATAGGGCTCATTCGAACTTAAATTGAAAGTTTTAGTGCCTTTTTAAGTGACTAAAAAGATTGAAGGGCAGCTAGCCACACTCCCATTACCCCCTTTCCCCCAAAACACCCAATGAAAATTTTGAAATAAGAATTTTGTCCCAGTTTAGTTGAAAAATCCAATAGCTATGCTTTCTGGGGATGACATACCCCCAAAGTCCCTTGGGAAAAGGCTGAAAGTTATGCAATTTGCCGGTTGTTTACATATAGTATTTGTTATTGGGAAATATACGGAAATTTTTCAGGGAGCAATTTTCTATGGGGAGGGATAACTCTTTGGAAGAAATTTTCCAGGGGAAATTTACAAGGCGGGGGGGATTTCCTGGCATGATTTGGAAAACGGTTAGAAATTAAATAAAAAAACAAGTTTTTTAACTGAAAGTAAGGAGTAATATTAAAATTAAAACGAACAGAAACTATTCCGTATATGAGGGGGAGGGGCTACCCCTTCCTCATCCTGTGCTCTTTACACCAAAGTTTGACTTCTTGTCCCAATCATTTAAGAAAGAATTCTGAAACACAAAGGCCGGTGAGCTTGGATAAGAAGTATTTTTAAGGAACTTTAAAAATTTAGTGTAAAAAGCGAGGTTTAGGAAAGGGCAGTCCCCCTCAGAGACGGAATAATTTCAATTTGTTTTCTGTTTTAATGTTACTCCTTACTTTCAGTTAATTTTTTTTTCTTTAATATGTTCGAGGTGGGGCGAGGGGGAGTGGTGAGAAGTTGAAAACACTGTCTCGTGCCAAATTTGGGGTGGAAATATACAATCATGTAGGCTCATTTACCGTCCCATCACAAATTTCTGAGTTGCCGAGAAGTGGCTGTCTGCATCTTGACATGATTTTAAGCATAAGCATGGAAATAATATTGACGCGCAAAAATGTTTTATCAATAATTCGCAGAAATTTATGGTTTGGAATGAAACTAAAAATAAAGCAATAATATATAAACAAACGTGAAATAAAACACATTTTAAAATTCAAAAACGAGCATAGAAAGAAAACAAAAAACGTAAAATTACAGAAACAATTACTCTTCAAATGAAGATACTCAACATACTGAAGATACGATTAGTGACGATACTTTAAATGAAGCTCCGATTCCAGAATGTGATTCCTTTAATCTCATGCTTCAAATTCGTCAATAGTTTTCTCCAACAACATCCTTTCTGTTTAAAAAGTCCAACAATGTAACTGTTGGCAACCAGGTGTAGGTGTCAGTGGCGTAATTTCATCAAAATCCTGGGAGAGGGGCAAAGTTGAAGCCAATTTTCCCAAATCAAGTGAAAATGACAATAAGAATTAAAAAAAATAAGCCATTTGACATCATAAAGGTACTATTTAGTACTATAAGGGTACTTCATAGTACTATAAAGATAAATATAAACTAAAAAAAAAACTGATCTGTTTCTATTGATGCTTGAATTATGCAGATTTATCTTAGTTTTGACAAGATTTTGGAAGAAACTAAGTTTCAGCTGGGGGGGAGGAGATCTGGGAGGGGCAGTTGCCCCACCTGTCCCATAGCAAATTACGCCCCTGGTAGGTGTTAACTGATATTGGTTTGTAATTAGAAGCTGCTGCTAGTAAATTTTTGCAAAAACAGACCTACAGTCCCACAAAATGAGCCTGTGAGTAATACCCTGGCAAAGAATACAACACCAAAGATAAATAAAAATTAAAACAATAAGAGCCTACCTCAGATAAAGCTTTCTTGTCTGTTTTCACTCCTTGTAAGAGTGTTATGGCGTTTTTGGCTCCTTTAACAAACAGCTGCTTCTATTCGTAGATGCCTTCTTAATTCTTCTATTCGTTCATCTAAACTGGACATGATGCCATAATCATTGGACTCTAAACCACCAAATAATAAATTAACACAAATTAAATGCATACACTGATGCATTCAGGTCTAACACTGTGATAAGCTGTCATAGGAATTATCTCGGTTAAGAAGGGAGGGAGACGGATAAGACAGAAAATTTTTCTCCAACAATGTTTTAACTTCCTGGAAGAAGTCGCTTGAACTAATCTAGTAAGGAGAAGATTTTCTTTTCTTCTTTACTAGCAAATGTGGTGACATGGTATTTTATTTCTTCTAGATAATGGTCTTTGAGGATGGCATCAATATAGATTTAGCCTTTTTCCGAAGCCACAGCCTTTTTGAAACCAAAAAAAAAAGAAAGAAAAAAGAATGTATTTTTAAGTATGTATTCCCTCTTATTCATTTTAACAACGTTTAATACAGGGTAGAGTTAAATTTTGATGCTGGGTGGAAATAGAGTTAAACAGAGAAAAGTCGGATAGCATGACACATTTTTATTTGTGTTGATTTTTATTCTTATCAAATGTGTATGTGTTGTCGAAGTTTTGGTGGCGTGTAGAATATTTCTGATTTTCTTTTAAGATTTTTCGAGTTCAATATTTATAGAGCCGTCCTAGCCAAGTGGTTAGCACGCTACCCTTGGGATCTTTTTATCCGTAGGACAGGGGTTCAAGTCCTGGTGTCCGTAGGACAGGGGTTCGAGTCCGTTTAGAACGGAAGTCAGTGGCGTGACTCTGTGCGTGTCAACCAACTCTGAATGGGTACCTGGAGAAATCTGGAGAAGGTAAATAGCAAGAGTGAGCAAAATCATAGGAGGGCTGGCCCCCAGCCCCCAATTGTACTTCCTGCCTGAAGGGCCATGAGATAGAGATCAGCATCGCCGACAGGGACTGTGAAGTTCAATGCCATATTTTTTACCATTTATTTTGCTATTCTTCAGTAGTAGGCTTAATTCTTAATTCTGGTAGTATGAAACAGTTAGTGTTTCATACTACCCCTTCCCTCCCAGTGGAGGGTAGTAAAACACATACTGAGTTCAGTATGACACATCTATTTTTGCGTTTTCTTATTCTTCTCGCTCAACCATTAAATTAAAAAGAAGTAAAAAACTTAGATTATCCTAAGTTGTAGGTACTCAGGTCAACAGGAAATGAAATCTGCTCTGCTAGGCGTCTGGTTCCACCACTGATCTTTTCTTTAGACGAATGATGCAGGATTTGTTTACAAATCTGGAAGAATTTTCCTTTAAGAACTCAATTTTCTTCATCCTCCTCTTCATCACTCCCTCTTCATCATTCATGATAAAGAGGGAGTTCTTCACCATTCATCTTCATCACCTCTTCACCACTTCACCAGTTTTTCACCTCTTCACCATTCATCATCATCATTCATCTTCAAGATCTCCCTCTTCATCACTGACATGTCCTCACATTAACTTTGCTCGATCCGGTAAAGTACACTGGTAATAGATCCGGTTGAACACAAGCCTTTTGAAATGGCAAAGCTGCTTATGTAAACTATATGCATTGATGCCTGGAAAGTTTTCAATATAATCCTTGGTTGTGTTGCATCTTGATTCAGGTTATCAGTAACATAAGATGACCAAAACATACATTCAGGTATTGTATTTTTGTTGAACGTTAATATATGCTTTTGTGTCAAAACGCCTCACAATATTGCTCATGGTAAAAGCTCTTTGAAATGATCTACCAACAAGTCTTGCAATATCATATATTGTCACGGGGTTCCCAAGGTGACGAAGAAGTCCATCAGTTCATAGCACTATTGTGATGGCCCTTCTGTGGACCATAGACAGAAATATCCAGTGGTTGAAGTTTATGGCTACAACGTGGTAGAAAAGTCAGAAATACAATTCCTTGATTACTCGCCAGGTTGTGATTCTCAAGGGAGATGTGACTCTCACAATAGTGTAACAACAGCTGGTTCTACCACTGATGCTTGGGTCAGGCAGAACTAGCTCAACATCCTTTCTTTAGACGAATGATGCAAGTTTGCCACTGTTTACAAATCTGGTAGAATTGTCATTTAAGCACTCAATTTCTAGATCTCCCTCCTCATCAATGACATCGTCTTCACATTAACTTTGCTGGAGCCGGTGAACTACACTGGTAATAGTAGGTAATAGTTGAGCGTAAGTCTTTTGAAATTGGCAAAGCTGAACAAGCAAAACGATGTTTTAAACATATTCATTGTTTCCTGGAAAGTTTTCAAGGTCATATTTAGTTGCGCTGTCATCCACTGCGTCTGGATTCAGATTATCGGTAAAATAAGATGACAAAACACATATATTCAAGTATTGTATTTCTATTGAACGGTAATAAGCTTTGCGACAAAACCCCTCACAACATTGCCCATGATAAAAGCTCCTTGAAATGCTCTACCAACTAGTTCAACAATATCGTATATTGCCATGGGTTTCTCAGGGTGATAATCATCCACGAGTTCATAACATCATTGTAATAGCCCTCCTGTGGACCGTAGACAGATATATCTAGTGTTTAAGGCTACAACGTGGTAGAAAAGTTGGTACTGCAATTCCTTGATTACTTGCCAGGTTGAGAATCTAAAGGTAGAAGTGACTCTCAAAATAGTGTAACATCAACAGTCACTTGCTCTCTTTGATCACAGTTTATAGAATTAGCAGTATGATCATACCCTATCTCACCCATTATAAAAACCCGGACCAAGGTGCGAGTGCTCCAGAGAACGTTTTTGCAGATAGAAACATAAGCGGCATTAGATCTTTTTTCACGGGTAGACAAGTCAGATTTCTCTTGGACACGAAACAAGTGGAAACCCCGCTATTACGAATAATGCACTTTGTAACCATTTCTCATTGATTGACGGAAACAGACTAACCCGCTAATGCAGAAAGAAGTGGGAGGAGCTTTTTGTTCGTACCGAGAATGAAGACCAGAAATGATCTGCGATAAACTTACTGGATAATTCTATAAACTGTGTCTTTGATATATTTAGCATCTTTGCAAAATTTGGCATGAAACGAGAATTGAATATTTCGGTGTGGTCATCCTGCCATTAGGGTTGGCGGCTCAAGCAGACGATGGAGGTGTATTTGCCAGCATTCTGTTCGTTTTAAGCTTTAATGTTGCTCCTCACTTTCAGTTGATAAAACTTGTTTTTTATTTAATTTCTGACTGTTTTTAAAATCATGCCAGGGAATTTTGGACCATAGGACTCTGACTCTGATCATAGGACTTAACGATCAAATACATAGATTAATACAAATTAACTTACACAGAGTTGCACGCAAGTTCTAACCTGTACTCGGCAGGGGTTGAATTAAATATATCCGTTTAGTTGTAATACTGGGTAGACTTAAATATATAAAAAAAAGCACTCAATTATTTCCATAGCCACATTATCAACTTTTCTAGACATTTGAGTGATTGTAATGGACATTCTTAACCAATATCCAATATGAGCTTTACTTTCACCCCCAAAATTCACAATCTTCACTTTATTTTAATAGCTTTTTTTGGTATACTTGAATTATAATAAGTATAACAACTTTAAAAAAATCAATCGATCAACATAAAACATTACGAGCCTTATGTGAAGGCTTACAGAATGAATTCCAGAAGACCAGACAAACTCGACCACACTTAAAAGGGAGCCGGTGTTTACCCCCCTCCCTGGTTGGTTGGTCTCCAATTACTTTTGACTCATAGAATAGGGATTAGATCTCTCAATTTCTGATCGAATGACCACCCTTCGAAGTTTCTGCGACCAAGAGGTGGAGGTAAGGATGACAAAGGGGCAGTCCCCTTCCTATACGGAATAAATCCTCCTCATTTTGGGGATTATTATTACTCTTTACTTTTATGCTCTTTAGCTAATTACAAAACAGTCATAAAACCCCATTGCAGAGTCTTAAAGCCCTTATATACAAATATTTGGAATTATAAAGACAACAGAAATTTACCTAAGACAGTGAAATTTGTTTAGACCTTAAAATATTTTGGCTAGTTAGGGAGGAGGGAGATGCCTCAAAGGGTGCAATTTAATGCCAAAACATCCCAACTCTCATTGAGCCTTCAGATAAATAAAGAATTAGCTCTAAGAAAGAGACAAGGGGAGGGTAGAGGTAGAAATTGATGTATAGTCCCCGGGGCCGTATTTAGGACTTTTGTTAGGGGGATTATTTATTTTGGGTTGGGGGGGGGGGGGACAAAAACTTATAAAAACGCATCAAAAATGTTAAAATTGATTTTTAGTTCCTCTTGATTTCTGGGAATATTTCAGGTCTACGCTGTTATTATAAAAAGTAAAGTGTAACATTAAACTAACAATAGGAGGCGGACTGCCACTTCATCTCCACCTCTACCTCATGGTCACAGAAACTTTGGAGGATGCTCATTCGATCAGAAATTGAGAGTTCTAGTCCTTTTTTATAAGTCAAAAGTAATTGGAAACCAACCAGCCTTGGAGGGGGGGGGAGTAAAACACCTAGGCCTCCTTAAAAGACAAGTATCATTCCGAAAGTAATACAAGATTAATTTTTCCGCCTTTTTTGCACTAAATCAGACAACCATCGATGTTGAAAAAAGTAGCTGGGATCTAGACTTCAGCAAACAATTATTAAAAGTTGGGTTCAAGCTCTTTTGGTGATTTCAGTTGTGATGGAGAGAGACGCTCTGTACGTGCAACATCTATAAAACAATGCATCAAATGGCCAAGCAGCACTATGCAACACAAACATATGAGTGTGTACATAGATGCTGGAGCAATAACAATGAGTGGGTTTCTAGTTTTTTAAGCGTTAGGAGCGTTGATAAAGCGAAACCCTGTGTAAATAAATCGTCTGGAAAACAACCAAACGACACAAAACCCAAAACAGTTTCGCGCAAATTCGAACACAATTTCAGTAGTAACGCCTAGGACATGCTGGCGCAGGCCTTTCTTTTGGAGCGTACCTTGTATATCCAAGGGTAAAATGTTTATACAACACTTAATTGGGCTTGATAATCACCAGTATGAACCGTTATTTCCGCGAGAATATACCTTACCTTTTTTGGATTTCAAGGTTCCATTCGTTTCTTCTTCAAGGAGCTTGGCGATAGTCATCTTTAGGAAGTCTACTTTGGCTTTGGAGTCGCTATACATTTTTTTTGGCCTGTTCTAAAGATTCCTTATCCTTGGTATGTTGAAATTGCTGAACCATGTTTTCTGCTCCTTGTTTCATCTGCAAAATAAATACACACTTAATAAGTGCCATGGCTGCAGTGGAGTCAGAAGCAGTAAAACACATCACACTATTCCAACAACGCCCTTTTTTGCATAAAACACAAAAAGGTACAACTGCAAGTAACTTCAATAGTGCCCAAAAGTAACAGCTGTCACAAACATCTTCTGACAGTTTTTGAAAAAATGTTTGGAAGAATAGGAAGATAAACTTTCAACCAAAAGTTGAGTAAGATATTTTAAAACTTCACTCTGAAATTACTCCCCTTTACAGACCTTTTATAGTCCTGGTATTTATAGCCCTTTTATAGTCCTTATAGTCGGTACTAGTCTGAGAAAATTTACATCAGACAAGAAGCTATACAAAAAATAAGGTTCGATAGTAGTCTACTTTCTAGAACAAGTAAAAAAAAAATGAAAAAAATGATTGGGTCATTCGTTATGGACAAAAGGATGATCGATTTCGAAAAATTGTGATTTTTCGGCAACCCGTTTGGGGTCAAGCAAAACAGAACGTTCTTGAATCGATGGGAAGACGCTTCAAGAAATCCCATAAAAACAAGTGCAAACTTCATGGGAGGGGCCAGAGAGTGTAGCTCTAAATAGAGAGGATTGGGAGGGGGGTTGCACGCAACTGCATTATTCTCAGGCGACTTGATCCTGTAATGAATAGAAAGTGATAGCGCGTAGCCGTATTTAGATGAATTACTTTATATCTCAGCCACTGTTCAAAAGGTGGGGTAGCACAGTAGCAATACTACTTTGTAGTTTTCATGATTTAGTGAAATTTGTCGATAGATTTTGTCTGAAAATACTATATTTACATATAAAAATACTTTTTGCTCAAAGAAAAGCTGTCAAGTGTCGGCAGCTTTTAGAATTTTGTCAAATTCTGCTACTTGTAGCTTTGGAACTTTTTCCATACCTGTAAGTGATACCATGTAATACCATGTCAGTGAATAAAATAAATTAAAACAAAAGAGCTTTTCTGCTTATTTGATTCACTGTCTAGAATATTAGTTACCCATTACCTATACATTGCCTATTTGCCATTTGCCATTATTGCCTAATTGCCATTACCCATTACCTAATGTATTTATAATTGGAAATTATAGCCAAAATGGAATTCTTAACTGTATTTTCAAACCACCTAGTGGTTTGAGTCCTTGTTTTTGAGTCCTGGGTTTGAGTCCTGGGTTTTTGAGTCCAAGGGTTTGAGTCCTGGTGTCGATGGTTATTTGGTTTTTGGAACGGGTATCCAAAAACGGGTAACAGTTTGGAACGGGTAGTTTTTGGAACAGAGTGGCGTAAGTCTGTAAGCTCAGCCAGAGTCAGCCCACCTCTAAATAGATACCTGGAGAAATCTGGGGAAGGTAAACAGGAAGGGTGTGCAAAAGAACAGAATGGCTGGCCCCCGACCCCAATTGCACTTCCTGGTTATAGGGTATGAAACGGAGATGAGCAACACCGGTAGGGACTCTAAATTCCAATGCCGTCTTTTTCAGTTTTCCCTACTCTCTTGGGCAGAGTCCATAGATTATGGCCAAGCTTAAATGGCAGAACTGTGTGCAACAAGGAATTACCAATCGCAAACTTTCAATCTTTGGCAATCTGTCATCCTTCATCCACAGAACGTGCCCTAGCCATTTCAACCTTACTCTCATTGTAGCCATAGAAAGCAGGTTTGAAAAAACAAAAAAAAATTATCCTAAAGGAGACCCATCGACCCAGATGACATTACTATTACTACTGCTCAATGGGAGCCACAATAGTGGAAAAACATCATATATAATTTTCTTGTGAAAAAATATAGTTTTTACATTAATGAAAACTGGAATTAAACATAAACTGTTTTTTTTTCAGATTTTTTCTTCCAAAAAGGGGGCACGCCTTTTCCTTGCTTGGAGGCAGAAACAGACAAAGAGGGAATTTGCATTGGGGGTGGGCTGGATACCTTGACCCGACGTACGAGAAACAGTCTGAATTTTTTTTCTTTTTGCAAACTTTGCAGACACAATACTTTCATTATACTCACCCATCTTTTGGGATTGGGTACTTTGAAATAAGCTATTTGTACTTCTCTGGCGATTTATTTACATTCAAAGCCCCATTTTAATGAAAATTACAATCAAATTAAATAAAAATGAAAGAAATTGAGCATGTGATCGTTATGTTTTCAACGTTTTATTTTTCTAGTATCGTCTTATCTTTCCTATTTAATTAAAAAAAAAAAACATTACGATCATCTGATATTTACAAAAGAACATGTGGGCAATTTCAGTCATATCTGTTGATAAACTTCTACATCAAAATGAAATTATTTTTTATTTTTAGATAAGACTAACTGATGGCACATGCAAAACTGAATTGTTCAGAACGCATATCAATCAACAAATTTTTATCGATGTTAACTCAAAAGTTCTTTATTTGCCATTTGACTTTTGTGTTCACAAAAAAAATCCTTTAAAGAAGGATCGTTTGCACAAAATGATTAGAAAGACTATAGATTTCAAGTATTTTGCATAATCGAGTCAAAACTTCCACTATACCTGAATTTTTCAAAGTTTCCCGAATTTCCCCAAAGGAACATTGGGTTCTCTGATATCCCCTCCAAAACTAACATTACATAAACTAACCATTTCCGTTTTACGCCCGTCAATTCTCCTGAAGATTCTGGAAAGCCCAGTTTTACTATAGAAGAAAGTCGGGGAAACCCAAGAGGATAAGATAACCCAAGCACTGGATAACCCAAGAGGATAAACCCAAGACGCACTGGTACAGGTATACCAGCATCGTTACCAAGAACTGCATAGTATAATTAAATATAATATAATTACATATAATACAAATATAATTAAATATAATTACATATAATTCCGTCAATTCTTTCTGAAGATCCTGGAAAGCCCAGTTTTACTATAGAAGAAAGTCGGGGAAACCCAAGAGGATAAGATAACCCAAGCACTGGATAACCCAAGAGGATAAACCCAAGAAGCACTGGTACAGGTATACCAGCATCGTTACCAAGAACTGCATAGTATAATTAAATATAATATAATTACATATAATTCCGTCAATTCTCCTGAAGATTCTGGAAAGCCCAGTTTTACTATAGGAAAAAGTCGGGGAAACCCAAGAGGATAAACCAAGAAGCACTGGTACAGGTATACCAGCATCGTTACCAAGAACTGCATAGTATAATTAAATATAATATAATTACATATAACACAAATATAATTAAATATAATTACATATAATTAATATAATATAATTACAATTATAAATAATTACACATATAATTACAAAAAAAATATTGTCAAGACCAAAACCAAAAGAACGAAGCAGACATTTTATTTTAGAACGTGGGACTTTGAGCAACGTTCCTCTTGTGAATCCCCTGTTCAAATTTGCAGAACTGTGACACTAAACATGATTGGATAGCTAATATGAGTGTATGCTTTATTTGCCCAAAAAAACCCTCCAAAGATAAAAGCGCTTTCCCGAAAAGCCTAATAGATTTATTTCCGCTCTTCTATAATTTCTGAAAAAGTTGAAGAAGGCCATTTCACTTAGGGCCCTACATTAGGTAGTGATTTTGTGAAGCTAAGATTGTAAATCTTTTTACCTTCATTTCCCGTTCTAGTTGTTTTTCCAACGTGCTCAACGAGCTAATATCTTGCATAGATTGAGGTCCAGGAAAGCTTGCGAAATCTGAAAAAAAACAGCTCTTAAGAGATAGAATTTCAATTTCAATCAGCTTCAATTTCAACAACTTGAATTGCATTTGAATTTTAATGGGACAGAAGAAACTATGGGTGGCTTTTTATTCAGTAGTTTCCAAATCTATATAAGGAGCTAAATATCTATGAACACAGGTGAAATTAAAACGATTAAGTCATATTTTCCAATGAAGAATGATTTATTGCCAAAAATTGTGCTTTATGGCTAACCAGCCGGGGCTAACTGGAGAGCAGGGCATTTTTTAGTAAGATAGGGAAAGGTTATAAGAAAAAACTCAAAGAAAGTGGGAACTTTATAAAAGGGACCAAAGAGGTACAAAGAATTGAGAAGCACAAAGACAAATAAAATGAAAACAAAGCAGATATTTGGCAAGACTTTCACTAAGCAGTCTCATCTTGACGTTTTTTTTATTTCTTTTTTATTGTCATTTATAACCAGTGTAATTTTAGAGCCTATTTAGGGATATAAGGGCAAAGCATAGAGGAAGAGTGTGCATACCTGCTTCAACCACATACGACTTGATACTATAATAACTTCTTAGTAATAACATAGATTGACACAGATCAGTCTGTTGGGGGGAAGGGCGGCGGGGGGTGCTAGAAGATGGTTCTTAAGTGGCTAAGGAGTATTTCTAGGCCCCATTTTTTACCTTTCAGGGAGAGAGGACTTTTGGAACAATTTTGGGGCATAATTTATTCTATTCCTTTCTCCCCCTTAATGTGCAAGGATGTCCTAAAGAATTACACATTTTTAATGATTAAATTTTTTAAATTTGCATCTGAATTCAGCTTATTTTTAGGTTTTATTATTAAAAGAATAAGGATTCTCATCAACAAATCTACATACTTAAAAGCGTGAGTTTTGAAGACATATTTCCCAAATACTTTGCCGACTATGCTTGCCAAGTAAAACTCGACGCTATTTGTCTGCTGATTCTGAAAAAAAGTAACCTACTAAAATCGTTAATTGGACTTAGGTTACGGAGTTTGAGTTAAGGACTTTGGTTTATTTTTAATTGATTAAATAAAAAATAAGTTTCTTAAACTAGTTGTAAGGAGCAACATTAAAACTGAAAACGAATAGAAATTGCTTTGTACATGAAGGGGTTGCAACCCTCTTCGATACCTTGCTCTTCACGCAAAAGTTTTTAGCACTTAAAAAAAAAATACTATTCTAATTAAATTACCCTTGTGTTTCAGGAGTCATTCTTAAAAAATGGGAAAAAAAAACTGTTAAATTTTAGCATAAAGATCAAGTTAATGGGGAGGGGGAGGGGCAACCTCTTCAAGTACGGAATAGTTTTGTTTATTTTGAGTTTTAATGTTGCTCCTTACTTTCAGTAGTAAAAACTTGTTTTTTTTGAATTTAACTTCTGGTCGTTTTTTTAAATAATGCCGGTAAATTTTCGATTCCCTTTGAGAAAAATTATCTCCCCTCATGGGACACTTCCTCCCATAAAAAATACACCCCCTTAGAATTCTTTCCGAACAATTCTATCCTCACTGAACCCCCCTCCCTAAAATTTCTTGCAGACAATTCAGCCTGAAAAATTATTCTTAGCATATTTTATTTGAAAAAAGACTTTCGAATTGTTCTTCTGATCACTCCAGAAATTCCCCCTTCCCTAGAATTTTTTTCCCGGAGATTCAAGCACACTGAAAATTTCCCTCGAGCAATTCCCACGGAACATCTCCACATGCAACATTGAGTTGGCAAAGAGAAAGTGAGACAAATAAAAGCGTTTCGTATAGGATTTCTGTCAAATCCCCCAGTGTAAAGCTCCCTCCCCACGGAAAAGTATTCAGATGGAAATCCAGCCCAAAGCACAAGATTCTTCCCCCTCCCAAAAAAAACGTCTGCACACTTCCCAATAACAAATATTATATGTAAACAAGGGGCAAATTTTATATCTTGGACGTATCCTCAGGGGCTGTGGGGGATCATGTTATCTCCAAAAGCAAATTCTTGGGACATTTCAACTATTCTGAACAAAATGGTTGTCTCAAAATTTTGATCAAACTACTTTGGGGAAAAACAGGGACGTAAGAGGGGTGCTAGTTGCCCTCCAATCTTTTTGGTCACTTAAAAAGGGCACTAGAACTTTTAATTTCTGTTCAATGTTCTAGGACCATTGGTTCGGGTACAATCACCCCTTGGGAAAAAAAAAATAATAAAGACGCATCTGTGATCTTTCTTCTGGCAAAAACATACGAAATTCCACATTTTTGCAGATAGAAGCTTGAAATCTCTACAGTAGAGTTCTCTGATACGCTGAATTCGGTTGTGTAATTTTCATGAGAATTCTTTGGCTTTTAGGGGGGTGTTTCCTTCTTTTTTTCGAAAATCAGGTAAATTTTCTGAGGCTCGTAGCCTTTTATGGGTAAAACTAAGCTTAATGAATCTTATATATTTGGAATCAGCATAATAAACCAATTCTTTTGATATATCTATTGATATCAAAATTCTGATTTTTGAGTTTCGGCTAATATTGTGCCGTGATGCTCCTACTTACAGTTCGTTACCACGAACTGTTTCGACTGGATTCTGAAAATCCTATTTGAATATTAAAATGTACTACTACTATTACTACTACTAACAACTCACCAAAGCACCAAGCCAACTGAGGCCAACACAGCTGCGCACGCGCTTTAAAAGGTAATTTATTTAAAAGCCTTTTTTTACAATGGCACAAGTCACTTGTTACCAGATTGCGCACAAGCTAATTTTATTCAAAAGCCGAAACTCACACAACATGAAAAATCAAAGCAAAAAGTCAGATGGTACTTCTACAAAACCAATGTGCTCTCAAACCCACAAAAGAAAAAGAAATCAACATCTCACGTTTTAGGGGGAAACGTATAGTCAAACAGTTCGTGGTAACGAATTGTAACGTCAGTAGATACATCAAAAAGAATCAGCTTATTATGCTGATTCCAAATAAATAAAATTCATAAAGTTTAGTGTAACCCATTAAAAGGTTAGAGCCTAAGAAGATTGCTTACTTTCGAAAAAGGAGGGAAACATCCCCTAAAAGTCAGGGAATCCTAATGAAAATCAAACTGTCAGATTCAGTGTATCAGAGAACCCTCTTGCAGAACTTTCAAGCTCCTATATACAATTAATTAAAAAAAAAATTTTCCACAAAATAAGTTTTTCAAAGAAAAGTAAAGAACTCCATTAAAAAAAATGAGCAAAAATAAAATCAAATAATCTACCAAGCGTGAAACTACCACAAATCAGCCTCGATAAATAAATGAAACCCAAAACGAACAGAAATTACAATAATTTACCGAGTCAAACTCAAAACGAGCAGAAATTAACATAAGTTGGGCGCAAAACCCCTATGCCTTCCCAAGGCCAGAACAAAATTTTGCACTTTCCTGAAAAAATATAAATGTTTTTACTTTTATAACTTTAATAAATCAAATAATATTAACATTTTGAATACTAAACATAAGTGTATGTATATTAAACTGACAATACACATTCATTTGTTTCAAAACCCTGAAAGATTTCAATAAAAACCTTATATGCCCCCAGGGCATAACTTATAACTCTTGCTTTAATGGTTGCGGGGGAGTGTCCTCCTCTTTACTTAGTCCCCGTTTATTGTCTCGTTCTCGAGTGTCCCAGTTCTTTATTTAGCAGCGCGATCGCGCTGCCTATGATTTATACAACAACTTTCTATATAAACCTTATATGCCCCCATGGCATAACTTACAACCCTTGCTTTAATGGTTGCGGGGGAGTGTCCCTCCTCTTTACTTAGTCCCCGTTTATTGTCTCGTTCTTGAGTGTCCCAGTTCTTTATTTAGCAGCGCGATCGCGCTGCCTATGATTTATACAACAACTTTCTATATAAACCTTATATGCCCCCAGGGCATAACTTATAACCCTTGCTTTAATGGTTGCGGGGGAGTATCCTCCTCTTTACTTAGTCCCCGTTTATTGTCTCGTTCTCGAGTGTCCCAGTTCTTTATTTAGCAGCGCGATCGCGCTGCCTATGATTTATACAACAACTTTCTATATAAACCTTATATGCCCCCATGGCATAACTTATAACCCTTGCTTTAATGGTTGCGGGGGAGTGTCCTCCTCTTTACTTAGTCCCCGTTTATTGTCTCGTTCTCGAGTGTCCCAGTTCTTTATTTAGCAGCGCGATCGCGCTGCCTATGATTTATACAACAACTTTCTATATAAACCTTATATGCCCCAGGGCATAACTTATAACCCTTGCTTTAATGGTTGCGGGGGAGTGTCCTCCTCTTTACTTAGTCCCCGTTTTATTGTCTCGTTCTCGAGTGTCCCAGTTCTTTATTTAGCAGCGCGATCGCGCTGCCTATGATTTATACAACAACTTTCTATATAAACCTTATATGCCCCCATGGCATAACTTACAACCCTTGCTTTAATGGTTGCGGGGGAGTGTCCTCCTCTTTACTTAGTCCCCGTTTATTGTCTCGTTCTCGAGTGTCCCAGTTCTTTATTTAGCAGCGCGATCGCGCTGCCTATGATTTATACAACAACTTTCTATATAAACCTTATATGCCCCCAGGGCATAACTTATAACCCTTGCTTTAATGGTTGCGGGGGAGTGTCCTCCTCTTTACTTAGTCCCCGTTTATTGTCTCGTTCTCGAGTGTCCCAGTTCTTTATTTAGCAGCGCGATCGCGCTGCCTATGATTTATACAACAACTTTCTATATAAACCTTATATGCCCCCATGGCATAACTTATAACCCTTGCTTTAATGGTTGCGGGGGAGTGTCCTCCTCTTTACTTAGTCCCCGTTTATTGTCTCGTTCTCGAGTGTCCCAGTTCTTTATTTAGCAGCGCGATCGCGCTGCCTATGATTTTATACAACAACTTTCTATATAAACCTTATATGCCCCCAGGGCATAACTTATAACCCTTGCTTTAATGGTTGCGGGGGAGTGTCCTCCTCTTTACTTAGTCCCCGTTTATTGTCTCGTTCTCGAGTGTCCAGTTCTTTATTTAGCAGCGCGATCGCGCTGCCTATGATTTATACAACAACTTTCTATATAAACCTTATATGCCCCCAGGGCATAACTTATAACCCTTGCTTTAATGGTTGCGGGGGAGTGTCCTCCTCTTTACTTAGTCCCCGTTTATTGTCTCGGTCTCGAGTGTCCCAGTTCTTTTTAGCAGCGCGATCGCCTTTTTATCGGGGGGAGTGTCCTCCTCTTTTTTTCCCCTCCCTCTTTACTTAGTCCCCGCTGCCTATGATTTATACAACAACTTTCTATATAAACCTTATATGCCCCCAGGGCATAACTTATAACCCTTGCTTTAATGGTTGCGGGGGAGTGTCCTCCTCTTTACTTAGTCCCCGTTTATTGTCTCGTTCTCGAGTGTCCCCAGTTCTTTATTTAGCAGCGCGATCGCGCTGCCTATGATTTATACAACAACTTTCTATATAAACCTTATATGCCCCCAGGGCATAACTTATAACCCTTGCTTTAATGGTTGCGGGGGAGTGTCCTCCTCTTTACTTAGTCCCCGTTTATTGTCTCGTTCTCGAGTGTCCCAGTTCTTTATTTAGCAGCGCGATCGCGCTGCCTATGATTTATACAACAACTTTCTATATAAACCTTATATGCCCCCATGGCATAACTTACAACCCTTGCCCTGAGGGTTGCGGGGAGTATCCTCCTCTTTACTTAGTCCCCGTTTCTTGTCTTGCTCTCGAGTGTCCCCGTTCTTTACTTAGGCAGCGCGATCACGCTGCCTATGATTTATACAACAACTTTCTATATAAACCTTATATGCCCTCAGGGTATAGCTTACAACCCTTGCACTGAGGGCTCTGAGGGGGTTATCATCCTAAAAGACCTAATTTCCAAAACGTTCAACTAAGTTGAACAAAATGGATATCTTAAAATTTGGATTGGATGTGTTTTGGAAAATTGTGGGCGTGAGAGGGGCGTTAGTCGCTATCCAATCCCTTTCAACTATTAAAAAAGGCACTAGCCCTTTCAATTTCCAATTGAATGAGCCCTTTTGAAGTTTCTACGACAAAACTTTCAATAAAAACTTTATATGCCCCAGGACATAACTTACAACCCTTGCACTGAGGGCTCTGAGGGGGTTATCATCCTAAAAGACCTAATTTCCAGAACTTTCAACTACGTTGAACAAAATAGATATCTCAAAATTTTAATTCGATGTGTTGGGAAAATGGTGGGCGTGAGAGGGGCGTTAATCGCTATCAAATCACTTTCAACTATTAAAAAAGGCACTAGCCCTTTCAATTTCCAATTGAATGAGCCCTTTTGAAGTTTCAATAAAAACTTTATATGCCTCAAGGGCATAACTTACAACCCTTGCCCTGAGGATTATGGGGGGAGGGGTTGTCATCTTTAAAGACCTAATTTCCGAAACTTTCAACTACGTTGAATAAAATGACTATCTAAAAATTTTGATTGGACATGTTTGGGGAAAAGGTGGGCGTGAGAGGGGGGTTAGTTGCCCTCAAATCACTTTCGACTATTAAAAGGGTACTAGCCCTTTGAACTTCAAATCGAATGAGCCTTTTTTCAAGTCTCCACGACAAAGATTTCAATAAAAACCTTATATGCTCCCAGCGCATAACTTATAATCCTTACCCTGAGGGTTGTGGGGGAGTGTCCTCTTCAAAAATATATTTTCTATCTGTAAATCAACTACGTTGAACAAAATGGCTATCTCAAAATTTTTATTGGATGTGTTTGGGGGAATGATGGGCGTGGGGGGGGGGGGCTAGTTGCCCTCCAATCACTTTCAACTATTAAAAAGGGCACTAGCCCTTTGAATTTCCAATCGAACGAGCCTTTTTTGAAGTTTCTACGACAACACCTTCTATAAAAAAACCTTATATGTCCCCAGGGCATAACTTAAAACCCTTGCCCTGAGGGTTGTGGGGAAGTGTCCTCCTCAAAAACATATTTTCTATCGGGAAATCAACTACGCTGAACAAAAGGACCATCTCAAAAATTCTGATTGGATGTGTTTGGGGGGATGGATGTGGGGGGGGGGGCTAGTTGCCCTCCAATCACTTTCGACTATTAAAAAGGGTACTAACCCTTCGAATTTCCAATCAAATGAGCCTGTTTTGAAGTTTCTACGACAACGCCTTCTATAAAAAAACCTTATATGCCCCTAGGGCATAACTTAAAACCTTGCCCTGAGGGCTGTGTGGGGGAGTTTCCCCCTCAAAAACATATTTTCTATCTGGAAATCAACTACGCTGAACAAAATGGCTATCTCAAAATTTTGACTGGATGTGTTTGGGGGAATTATGGGCGTGGGGGGGGGGGCTAGTTGCCCTCCAGTCACTTTCGACTATTAAAAAGGGCACTAGAACTCTCAATTTCCAATCGAATGAGCCCCTTTTGAAGTTTCTAAGACGACCCCTTCCATATGAAGTGCCCTGCTATAAAGGAAAAAAAATAATAAACAGTACATCAGGGCATAACTTAAAACCCTTGCCCCGAGGGTTGTGGGATGTGTCCTCTTCAAAAACATATTTTCTATCTGGAAATCAACTACGCTGAACAAAATGGCCATCTCAAAATTTTGATTGGATGTGTTTGGGGGAATGATGGGTGTGTGTGGGGGGCGGGGCTAGTTGCCCTCCAATCACTTTCGACTATTAAAAAGGGTACTAATCCTTCGAATTTCCAATAGAATGAGCCTGTTTTGAAGTTTCTACGACAACGCCTTCTATAAAAAACCTTATATGCCCCCAGGGCATAACTTAAAACCCTTGCCCTGAGGGTTGTGGGGGAGTGTCCTCCTCAAAAAACATATTTTCTATCTGGAAATCAACTACGCTGAACAAAAAAAATGGCTATCTCAAAATTTTGATTGGATGTGTTTGGGGGAATGATGGGCGTGGGGGGGCTAGTTGCCCTCCAATCACTTTCGACTATTAAAAAGGGCACTAGAACTCTCAATTTCCAATCGAACGAGCAACTTTTGAAGTTTCTACGACGACCCCTTCCATATGAAGTGCCCTGCTATAAAGGAAAAAAATAATAAACAGTACATCAGGGCATAACTTAAAAACCCTTGCCCGAGGGTTGTTGTGGGATGTGTCCTCTTCAAAAACATATTTTCTATCTGGAAATCAACTACGCTGAACAAAATGGCTATCTCAAAATTTTGATTGGATGTGTTTGGGGGAATGATGGTGTGTGTGTGGGGGGCGGGCTAGTTGCCCCTCCAATCACTTTCGACTATTAAAAAGGGTACTAATCCTTCGAATTTCCAATAGAATGAGCCTGTTTTGAAGTTTCTACGACAACGCCTTCTATAAAAAACCTTATATGCCCCCAGGGCATAACTTAAAACCCTTGCCCTGAGGGTTGTGGGGGAGTGTCCTCCTCAAAAAACATATTTTCTATATGGAAATCAACTACGCTGAACAAAATGGCTATCTCAAAATTTTGATTGGATGTGTTTGGGGGAATGATGGGCGTGGGGGGCTAGTTGCCCTCCAATCACTTTCGACTATTAAAAAGGGCACTAGAACTCTCAATTTCCAATCGAACGAGCAACTTTTGAAGTTTCTACGACGACCCCTTCCATATGAAGTGCCCTGCTCTAAAGGAAAACAAATAATAAATAGTACATCAGGGCATAACTTAAAACCCTTGCCCCGAGGGTTGTGGGGGGAGTGTCCTCCTCAAAAACATATTTTCTATTTGGAAATCAACTACGCTGAACAAAATGGCTATAACAAAATTTTGATTGGATGTGTTTGGGGGAATGATGGGCGTGGGGGGGGGGCTAGTTGCCCTTCAATCACTTTTGACTATTAAAAAAGGCACTAACCACTCTAATGTCCAATCGAATGAGCCCTTTTCGAAGTTTCTACGACCACTCCTTCGATACGAAGTGCCCGGGTATGAAGAAAAAAAACACAAAAAAAAAAAACACATTGTGCCCACATCGTTCTTTACTTAGGCAGCGCTAGTGCGCTGCCTATGAAATGTGGAGTTTTGCATTTTGTGTCAGAAGAAAGATCACGGATGTGTGTTTTTCTTTCAAGGGTGATCATATGAAAATAGTGGTCATAGAAGATCGGAAGAGGGTTCATTCGAGCGTATGTTAAAAGTTCTAGTGCTCTTTTTAAGTGACCAAAAAGATTGGAGGGAAGCTAGCCCCTCTCTCCCATGCCCCCTTTTCCTCGAAAGTTGTCCAATCAAAATTTTGATATAGGCCTAGTTATTTTGTTTAGCATAGTTGAAAAATTTCTATATGTATGTCTTTAGGGGTAACATGACCCCCTACAGCCCTCGGGGAGAAGCTTGCCCCCCCGCCTCGTTATGAAATTTTCCCATAGTCTACGGATAGTATTTGTTATTGGGAAGTATACAGACATTTTTTCTTAGGGGGGGGGGGATTTGTGCTTGGGGCTGATTTTATACCTTGGATCTATCCTCAGGGGTTGAGGGGGATCTTTTTATGTCCAAGAGCATATTTTTGGACATTTCAACTATGCTGAACAAAATGGCTGTCTCAAACTTTGATCAAACGACTTTGGGGAAAACAGGGACGTGAGAGGGGTGCTAGTTGCCCTCCAATCTTTTTGGTCACTTAAAAAGGGCACCAGGACTTTTAATTTCTGTTCAATGTTCTAGGAACATTGGTTCGATACAATTACCCCTTGAAAAAAAATAAATAAAGACGCATCTATGATCTTTCTTCTGGCAAAGAAATACGAAATTCTACATTTTTACAGACAGAAGCTTGAAACCTCTACAGTAGAGTTCTCTGATACGCTGAATTCGGTTGTGTGATTTTCATGAGAATTCCTTGGCTTTTAGGGGGGTGTTTCCTTCCTTTTTCGAAAATCAGGTAAATTTTCTGAGGCTCGTAGCCTTTTATCGGTAACACTAAGCTTAATGAATCTTATATATTTGGAATCAGCATAATAAACCAATTCTTTTGACAAATCTATTGATATCAAAATTCTATTTTTTGAGTTACGGCTACTATTGTGCCGTGTTGCTCCCTACTTACAGTTCGTTACCACGAACTGTTCGACTGGATTCTGAAAATCCTATTTGAATATTAAAATGTACTACTACTACTACTAACAACTCACCACAGCACCAAGCCAAGCCCTGAGGCCAACACAGCTGCGCACGCTTTAAAAGATAATTTATTTAAAAGCTTTTTTTTTACAATGGCACAAGTCACTTGTTACCAGATTGTGCACAAGCTTATTTTATTCAAAAGCCAAAACTCACACAACATGAAAAATCAAAGCAAAAAGTCAGAAGGTACTTCTAAAAAAAACTAATGTGCTCTCAAACCCGCAAAAGAAAAAGAAATCAACATCTCACGTTTTAGGGGAAAACGTATAGTCAAACAGTTCGTGGTAACGAATTGTAAGTAAGGAGCGACTCGGCTCAATAGTAACCGAAACTCTAAAAAAGGGAATTTTGACGTCAGATACATCAAAAGAATCAGCTTATTGTGCTGATTCCAAATATATAAAATTCATCAAGTTTATTGTTAGGCTACCCATTAAAATGTTAGAGCCTAAGAAAATTTGCTTATTTTCGAAAAAGGAAGGAAACATCCCCCAAAAGTCAAGGAACCCTAATGACAATCAAACTGTCAGATTCAGTGTATCAGAGAAGCCTCTTGCAGAACTTTCAAGCTCCTATATACAAAAAATGTGGAGTTTTGCATTTTGTGCCAGAAGAAAGATAACGGATACGTTGTTTTTTTTTTTCAAGGGTGATCATATGAAAATAGTGGTCATAGAAGATCGGAAGAGGGTGCATTCGAGCGTATGTTAAAAAATTCTAGTGTTCTTTTTAAGTGACCAAAAAGATTGGAGGGAAGCTAGCCCCTCTCCCACGCCCCTTTTTCCTCCAAAGTTGTCCGATCAAAATTTTGATATAGGCCTAGTTATTTTGTTCAGCATAGTTGAAAAATTCCTATATGTATGTCTTTAGGGGTAACATGACCCCCACAGCCCTCGGGGAGAAGCTTGCCCCCCCCCCCCGCCTCGTTATGAAATTGTCCCATTGTCTACGGATAGTATTTGTAATTGGGAAGTATACAGACATTTTTTCTTAGGGGGGGGGGGGGATTTTGTGCTTGGGGCGGGTATCAATAGGGAGAATTTTCCGTGAGAAGGGAGTATTTTCTGGGGGGGGGGTGAACTTTCCATAGGAAATTTTAAACTGGGAGGATTTGACAGAATTGCTACACGAAATTCTTTTTTATTTGTCTTTACTTTCTCTTTGCCAACTCAATTTTGCATGTGGAGATCTTCCGGGCGAATTATCTGGAGGCTATTTTCAGCGCTTTGGAATTTCTAAGGAAAATTTCTATGGAAGGGAGATTTCCGGAATGATCGGTAAACGATTAGAAATTAAAGTCTTTTTCAAATGAAAGTATGCTAAGGAAAATTTTTCAGGCTGAATCGTCTACGAGAAATTTCATTGCGCGGGGGGGAGGAGGGGAGGGGGTTCAGCAAGGATGGAATAGTCCAAAGGGAAATTTTAGGGATGGGGGGGGTATTTTAAGTGGGAGGAACTTTCCATGGAGGAGTTTTCGGCGAGGGAAGGGAATTTTTCATGAAGGGTGAGCATGATTTACTGGCATTATTTGAAAACAAGTTATTATAAAACAAGTTATTCAACTGAAAGTAAGGAGCAACATTAGAACTCAAAACGAACAGAAATTATTCCGTATACGAAGGGGTGTCACCCCCTTCTCAATACCTCGCTCTTTACGCTAAAGTTTGACATTTTGTCCCATTTCTTTAAGAACGACTCCTGAGACAAAAACGACCGTTTAATTGGAATAATAAGCTAATTTAAAAGTTATAAATAAAACTTTAGCGTAAAGAGCGAGGCATTGAAGAGGGGGCAACACCTGTCATATACAGAATAATTTCCGTTTGTTTTGAGTTTTAATGTAGCTCCTTACTTTCAGTTTTTTTTTAAAAAAAGCTTTTTTTTATTTAATGATTAGCAAGCTCGGTTTCAGGGTAGAATTAAAACATACGGTTTTCCCCACATTCGGCTCCTTACTTTTGAATAAAATTCCAATATTCTAACAAACTTAAAGCAAATAATTTTTTCTCAAAAGATGCTATATTCAGGGGGCCAGGACGACTGGAGAAGGGGGAATTGCCCCCTCCCTCCAATCTTCAAAATACCTTGTTTGGTATTTTCACTGAAAAATACTTTTTTTTGTGTGTTTTCATTGATAAATTGAAAAATAACAAAATCCCTCCTTCTTGATTCTTCAAATGTCTTTGACCCCTGCATTTTCAGAAATTGGCACCACTGGCTACACCATAACCAGCAGAGTGCATGATATTTTTAGAGAGACAAAAGAACAGAATATTCCCATATAATTGGCTAATGTCCATAACTCTAAGCTATGAAAACAATCGTTTGACACTATACAACGGGTATCTGAAGCAGCCCTCTCAAGCGAGTATTTCTGATTATACATTTTCGATCATCACAAAAGAGCATAGGCAAGTTGTTTTTTTTTATGCCTGTTGTCTGACAAGCTCTTGTTCTACTGTTACATATTTTCTAAACGCCCTGTTTCAATTGGGATGATACAAGAACTATAACGCAATAATCCTTCCTGTGACCCCTTGAACACCCCACCCAGCAGAAAGGTAGACATGTTGCATCTTGTATGAAGCAGGATATCATAGGAATTTTAAATCTGTATTAATCAAAGCATAAATCAGACCGTTAATCACTTCAAAATCCATCTGTCCATCCCACTTTGAGCCAAACAGCAGGCATGTTGCACCATGCTTGAACTGCAATCACACAAGAATATTCAACCTACATAAGTGAAAAGCTTATGCGGGGCCGTGGCCCCTCCAAAACAACTCTGTCAATTTTTTAGTGGAAAGGCAGGTAACTGGGACCATGCTTCAATCAGAACCTGCAACAGTTTGCAATTTGCATGACTTGAGACACAAAGTTGGTTCAAAGCCCCTCTACAATCCTTTCCCTTCTCCAAGTCAACTTTTCAGTGGCAAAGTAGGTAAGTTTCAAATTGATGAACTGGAATCATCAAAGAATGTTTTATCTGCACGATTTGAGGCACAAAGTAAACATGTGACCCTTCCAACTCCCCTCCTACACTGACTTTTCAATAGAAAAGCAATATTTTCAGGAATATTGCTATGTTGCTGCACACAAGTGGGGAGAAAAGTCCCTTTAGATTGGTCAAACAGACCTATTCCCCCTAAAAAGTTTGGCACAAAAACATGATATTCATTTGCTTGTGTCTAAAACACAAGCAAATCATTTTCTGGCAGATTTTTTACTTTACTGATGAAGGTGCTCTGGACCAGCCAATAGAGAGGAATACCCTTACCTGTTTGTAGGCATGTAGGCATACTGTAAACCAATCTTTTGTTATGCTGCCTCAACATACCTGCATTCAGAGGAAGGGGATAGGGGGGCTACTTGCACGCCTATGAGCATAAACAGACCATTAGGAGATATTAGTTTTGATACTAATGGCCTGAGTCTCAAAATGATGGTGATTCCTCTATTAGGCTACAACTATCCCATACAGACTAAAGCAAGGCCAAATTCAGTTTTTTTTTTTCTAAAACTTTTTTATTCCATTACATTTCCCTTGCTCTGAGTTACAGCCCTGGCTGGATTGTGTAAACCTAAGACTCATTTGGTTATAATTCCTTTGTTTTTTTCTTTTTTTTTACTCAAGAATCCACAATTCGGGGAAGCATGTGACAAAATTAATATTTCAAATGTTATCTAAGCTAAAAGAAAGAAATGCACTGAAATAGTATAAAATTGACTTTAAAATATATGTTTTACATAAAAAAAATAAAAATTCTTCAGTAAAAAGTAAATAAATAAAAATACTACCTCTCTCAGTGCCAGAATTGGGTCTGCTCCTTTCATGTTCTGGCATTGTAATATAGGTCTGATTAGCAAAGTACATTCCATCATTTTGTACAGCTGACTGGGTTTGAATCATTATCAGTTCTGATTCAATATGAGAGAGTTCATTAGCTAATTCCACAAGCTTTGTATTAGATTCCTTCACAGCCAAGTTCACATCTGAGGTTTTCTTACCTCCATGAGCTCTTTTCATTCGCTCAGCACCTTCTTTCAGCCTTAACTCTTTGTTATATTCATCCTTCAATACTTTTCTTAACTTTTCCAATCTCTGAACCACTGACATGTTCCTAAAGTCATCACGAATGGAGAATCTTTCACACACATCATGAATAATGTCATTGACATACTCTTCCTGAAAAAAATGTCTATGTTAATTTATAAGCAACATCTTTATCATAGTACCTATAAGAGCACACACTTTGTAAGGGGCATCCCAACATTCTCCTGATAGGACAAGGGGGCTGCAGCTTCAACATTTTACAAGTGCTTTCCAAGGTTTTCCTAAAAGTTCTTCAGTAAATTATCTGAGCAAAATGCTGGTAGATTCCCTGAGCAATAAATTTTGTACATTCCCTAGAAATCCTCCAGTTCAGATGCATTTTACAAATTTTGAATGACTTGGCTTCCTTACATCATTAATATTGCAATGGCAATGTAATATAATTATTTTAGTGGCGGTTCTGGGCCTTGGCAGGAGGGGGACAGCTCCCCCTTCCAGTTTTTCTGACATTAAAACTTTTATTTTACATTTTTACACTCCACGATATACCTTATCCCCCCAAATTGTGAGGCCTAAAACCGGTACTGGATTAACATTTGATTATTTACTACCATTCCCTGAATAATGCATAGGCAATCATGAGCCACACAGGGTACACAACATCTGTGTAATAAGTTTTTTTAGTATCAGTGTGCATCAGCGTGATAAGATTTTTTGCATATGATAGTGAATTGGGTAAACTGAAAGAAATTGACGGAGAACAAAGAAGACTTATAGCAGTAGAGCAAATGAGAACCAATGATCATCAGAGTTTTGACTTAAATCGTAATGTGTACAGGGGCAATGAAGTGATGGACAATGAGTGAATGAACTTTATTTCCCACTAAAAAAGACATAATGTTACTAGCAGACTAATAAAAGGAAAGATAGCAACTTGCACAAGTATATACAAGCAGAACAGCAAATGGCCACAAAGATTGTAAAGGATAACACAGTTCATTTTCCGTTAAACTCATATAAAACTTCTCTCAATCTTTTCTGAACAACCATGTATGGGTCCAGTATGTTGTTTTGGTTGATAATAACTGCGTTATGCTTCCAAGGAGGCAAGCGCAAAAGAAATTTACCAAAACAGTAATAACAAGAACGCACTGTATGCTTATCCTTATCAGATAGGAGAATCCAAAAAGGAGAGTGCCAACACATGTGGTTTAACCATCACTGAAAATAGCTGGGCCTGAATCCATTGACTGTATGAAGCTTTCAAAGATACAACCGTACCATAAGCTTTTTGGACTTTACTAGTAAAATCATCTATTAACAAATGATGAGTCAATTCAACATTACAACCCAATGGTAGACCAAGATACACTATACTGGAAAAAGATTTTTTTATCTTGTCACAAAGTTTTACTTCTGGGGCAGGAACGCTTATTTACAATTGAAGACAATATACTCTGTTTTAGTCTCATTGAAAGACAGACCTATTTTCTTATGTGAACTTTTCAACGCCATAAAATTTTTTCCAAAACGGTAAAAAGAACAACTTAAATACAGAATATCATCAGCATTATTCAATAAAGAGAGATCTTGACCAAGATACAGAAAGCTTGGCTTAACCACATGCTGAGCCTCAATAACACTATTATTGAAAAAAAAGGTGACAAAGAGATAACTCCTTGACGAACGCCTTTTCGAACTGGGATAATAGTAGAAGGAGTTAATTAGTAAATTAATTAGTAAATTAATTAGTTAATTAGTAAATTAGTATCCCACATGGTAAACTAATTTGAATCTTCACTGCAAATTTTCGATACAAAATCACAGAACGTAAGGACTACCGACTTGTCAAGACCTCGGTTATATGCACTTGAAAAGATTTGACTATGAATACCAGAATCAAATGCTTGACTGACATCTAAACCTGTAATAACAAAATTCGTCAATTTGCTCACACCCTATAAGGATATTGCACATAAGATGGTGCACATGTTCACTACTGCTACCCTTTTTGAACCAAAACTGGTTGCTGGGCGTGTAACAAACTTGGTATATCTCATTAATTACTAGTATTAAAGTTAAGTGCTCAGACAGCATTGGACTGCCATTCACCAGATGCAAGCCACAAATATGATCAACTTTCTTTGAGTATTTTTTTTTTACTTTGCTAATGACATCAGACACTGGGAGAAAGTTACTATAAAGCCCAAACTTTCAGTAGGCTCTGAGAGTCTTTTGTCGAGTTCCTTAAAAAAAGGAAGTGCTCAAGCTGGGGATCAGGTGCACAAAACTTAAAACCTTTAGACCTACCATTGTCACACCACAACTGAAACCAAAACTGCGACCAACAGCAGGCTTCATTAAGCTTGGGGTTTTTCCCACCTTGGTATTTCTTTTCTGATTCGAATTTTTCTAGTAGGTAGAGCCATAATTTCAGATCAATTTTTTGCTACTCCTGTTTCCAGACACAGCGGTTAGGATCTTAAGTGAGGTACTAGGATTACTTGAACCAAGGCGGAACGTATTTGAAAACCAGTAGGTGGTCAGAAACACTGATTGCATTGTCAACACGGGAAAAGGGGTGAATTGCCTCTGATTTTGTTGAAAGGAAAAAGTCAAGATTGGATGTAGACCCACTATTACGCACATATGCAGATGCCAGGTTGATGCTAATGACCATGAGTTGAGGACAGGAACTAAGAATGATCATTGTCCAGTGGCTATTAATATCACTAAAATTACAGTTCATATCCCCTGTAATGATAACAGTAAAGCTTTCTTTTATGCCTCTGACACAGCATTTGCAAGCTTATTACAAGCTATGCTGAACTTCTGCTCTGAGTATAAGTCACAGTAGTCAGTTGGCATATATGTTGAAAACACACACCAATGTCTAAGAGTTGAACCAACATAAAGAAATCAGGAGATGGAATTGGTTTGGGCATAAGTTCAGCACAAATAAGTAGAGCCACACTGCCAGAGTCTTCCTCTCCCACTCAACAATCCAGGCATACCAAATACTTCAACCCAACCATCAAGTTGCAGCAGGGATAGTCCCTCTTTCAATAAGAAATACTCCTGTAGACAAAGTACATCACAATCCCCCATGAGCTGACATAAGAGGATTTTTATTGATCATTGCACCATTTATATACCAAGAAGTAATTCTTAGAGAGCAACTCATTTTAATAGTTTCTGAGCTACATGGCACTTATACACATAGCATGGGTGGTCAATTTTACCACACAGTGCACACATCAGGGTTAGCTGACCAGGACTGTCTTTAGATTTCTTATGCGGACCTGCCTACTGAGAGCATTTCTCTGGATTAACATAATTTAGAGTTTCAGAGGTTTGGGTAGGGGACAAGGAGATTACATACTTTGTTTTTAAACGGAGAGGATGAGGGGACCTAAAAATGTTTGTCTACAATCTGCCTAAAAAATATGTCCTATTAGTACCAGGAGAACAGTGAATCTATTCATTTTGAAACTCTAATGTAAATGCAAAGACAGCTTATGTACTCAATAAAAATTAGCGTGTTCTGTAATGTTTCTGAAGGGCTTCCAAGCTGAGAATGATTGGAGCAATGTGAATCGGCCAATATCTTTCTAGAGTCATACACCAGAGCCATACAGAGCAATGCACAGAGCAAGGGAAGCATAATTTTTTGCTACCTTATCCCTGCAGTTTAAGGGAGACACCACTCCAAGCAGGTACAATGGCCCCAGCAGCAAAAAACTCCCTTATTGATAAAAGTGACAAAATAGTTCAACAATAATAAGTCAAGTCAGAAACTATAATCCCTTGCCAAAAATTGTGAAACCTTTTGCTTCACTGAGATTAGACTGTGAAACTTACTAATTTAATAATGTTCACAAAAGATCTGTTTTTAGACAGGTGTGATTGCTTTGAACTCTGAATGAATAATGCAAGTTTAATCTAAAAAGAAGGAATAAGATCAGTCATGCATGGGACTGTTATTGAAGTTCAGTCAAGAAAAACATATGTGTGATGATATGGCTAGCCCCCATAATGATTTTAATGAACCTGGGACATCTTATGCTAGTGTAAATCAGAGTATTTTGCTTGAGAGAAGCAGATTGGTAAATTATGCTGTTAGTGGTTAGAGTTTTGGAAGTACTGCTTCTGTATTTAGTGCAGAAGAGGGGGCCAGGCTGCTTTTGTAGGTGGGCAGGCAGTTTTTGTTGGTTGGCCAGTATTATATCCCTGTTAGTCATGAACCTGCTGTGGATTTAGCTCAGCAGGGTGTCAGCCGGGTTAAAAGAAATAGTAAGAACATTATCCCTTTAGAACAGGATAAAGGCATGAAATAAAAGTGTTCAAGTAAGGGAGGCAATTCAGGATTGTAAATCATTTGTCAGTTTGGCAAGTAATGTGAGTCCATTACCAACCAAAGTAAGTTGAACCCTAAAAAATTCTGGAATTATGTATCAAGCAGAGATCACAACTGGAGATCCATAAAACACTTAACAACAAGTGATGGAAATGAAGTCATTGGCACCCAAAATATAGCAGATCTTCTAAATGAGCAATTTGCATCAGTCTTCACAAATGAACCTGATTATGTTCCCATTCCCAACTTAAAGTCAAACATCCAGAAGCAAATGAGTTGCATTACAGTTACTACTTATATGGTTGGAAAACAACTCAAAAGCCTGGACATCAACAAAGTGCTGGTCCTGATAACATTCATCCTTGCCGGCTAAAAGAAGCTGCTCGTGAAATTGCCCCTGCACTATCTATACTTTTTCAACATTCCCTTCATCATAAGTGTGTCTTCTCCCAATGGAAACTAATCTATATCACACCTATCTTTAGAAAGGGGGATAAATCCAAAGCTGAAAATTATAGACCTATCAGCCTCATGTCTGCTGTTGCAAAAGTCCTTGAGAGGATTGTTAATGCTTCACTTCTTCAACACCTTGTTACTAATGAAATTATCTCCAACAGGCAGCACGGCTTTCTCCCAGGACAATCTGTAGAAACTAACCTTCTAGACACCTACAAACAGGTTACCCAGCTACTGGACAAAGGCCTTCCTGTTGATTTGATGCTTTTAGACCTAGCCAAAGCATTTGATAAGGTCCCACATAATTGGCTTCATTTTAAGCTAATAGCAGCAGGAATCCACCATGAATTAGTAGACTGGCTAATGGAATTCCTGACTGATAGATCTCACACTGTATGGCTCTTCACAACAGATAGCAAATGTATCTACTCCCAGCCCTGTAATGTTCTAAGTGGTGTTTGCCAGGGAACAGTTTTGGGACCCACATTGTTTCTTCTTTATATAAACGATATGATTACCAAAGTCAACAACCACTTAACCCTTTATGGTGATGACTCCAAAACTATTTGGTGTACCTGATAACCCATCAATACAATCTGACCTTGACCACATTCAGGCATGGGCAGATAGGTTGTTTCTCTCTTTCAACATATTAAAATGCATCACCATTCATCTTGGTAACAATAATCCTCTGCACCAACACACTATGAATAATAACCAGACATCATCCGCCATTCCCCTCCAAACTTGCACCAGTGGCAAAGACCTGGGAGTCACAATAGATAATCTTCTGAAGTTGCATGAACACTCTGCACAAACAGTTTCCAAAACAAATTCTAGCCTTGGACTAATTAAAAGAGTACTTACTAGCTGACCACACAGAATCTTCTTGAAGCTTTACAAGGCCATTTTTGAGACCAGTTCTTGATTTTGGAACCTGCCTTGCTGGTCCTTTTTACAAGGGTGATATACAGCTGATTGAAGGTGTACAAAGAAGGGCCACCAAGTGCATCTCTGGACTTGATGAGAAACCATATGGTGAAAGACTATCTAACCTAAACCTCCCATCTTTGACCTTCCAATGCAAGCAGAGTGACATGCTACTCACATATAGATTTGTCAACCAACCCCAAAATAAGTTCTTTAACCAGTTACCCAATGAAAAACAACACACGAGGTCCTTCTAAGAAGCTTCATAAGCCCCAAGTTAAAAGTAGAATCAGACAACATTTCTTTAGCCAAAGTGTCATTAATGATTGGAACTGTTTAAGCAAGGAGACAGTGTCTTCAACATCAGCTGAAGTTTTTAAAAGGAGACTTGACAAAAAATGGGAAGTCAAACCTTCAAGATACAACTGGAGCTTTCCAACATCAGTGTCTCATAAATAGTGATTGATATATGTGTACATACAACAGAGTTGTGCTAGGATGCTGATGCTGCTTGTCATACCCAACCAACTTGCATACTCTATCAGAAATTGATGCTGTGTGGTGGTGTCTACTCTAAACTACAGAAGAATGGTCCCCTTGATCATATCTATCTGTGGTCACCTTTACCATGTGGGCTTAAATTGTATCTATCCTAGCACACTCTTAGTTGGAAGGTGTGTCACTGGGCCATAAACACAATCACCACCCTGTTCTTTTTATATTTTTGTGTAATTGTTTTTTAACTGCCTTCTCAACAATGGAGCCAAACAGATCCAACATTGGACCTTATTCTGCTCCAAAGTTCGAATTAAGGTAATAAAGAATGCAAGATGTTTCACAGTGGTCCTGAGCTTCAAGGACATTGTTATTGAAATAATAAGGTGAGGCAAGATTGTACCTTGCCTGGCTCCTTTCTTAACTGGTACAATTCTATCCAGTGTCCTTGCCATTTTGTCTTGCTTAGAAGGGATTTTAAGATGGATTTGTAGCTTAGCATACATATCCCTTTGAGATCTGATGATAGCTGGTTTTACTCTACTTTTAAGAGCCCTCAAAAGCATAAGGGAGTGGATAAGGGAGTCAAAGGCATGGCAGATATGATGACTCACAAAGGCAAGGGAGCTATCTGTACAAGAAGCATCAAGCAGAACATTAGTAACAAACGTAAGGGTGTCTGCACATCCAATGCCATGTTGAAAGCCAAATTGATGTGGAGGTGTGTAACATTTTTCTTCAAGCTCTTTTATGAACAGTAGTTCATAAGGCTTGCATAAACTAGTTGATAGTGTTACAAGCCTGAAAGATGTGCATTGATTGGAGGTTATTTTTTTTGAATAGGAGAAAGATTTCCTATGCAGAATGTTGATGGAATCAAGCCTTGTGTAAAAATCATCTGCAGCAGTAACATGAGATGTTCTAAAAGCACAGGACCACCATTTTTAATATGCAGTGTGAATTCCATCTATGTCTTGTTACAGCTTTGGCTTAAGGTGCATATAAACATCAGCCACAGACATTACAGACACTGAAAATCAGAGTCAGAGAAGGTATACAAAAGTTGGTCAAGCTCTTCAGCATATTTGTGTCCAAGTTGGGGGTCTAGTGGAGATAGTTCGGCCTCATAGAAAGAAGCCCACTCAGATAGAAGAACATCAAGCAGCAGAAACGAAGGTTTTGGGAATCCTTGGACACAGTGTCCACCAAAGGAAATGAAGGTTATCTTTCATTTTTTGGGCTGACTCTTCTGTAATTTTGTTGCAGTGGTTCTGAAGTTTCTTGGCAAACTTTTTTTTTTTTGTGATACAGATAGAATTAACAGCAGCAGACCATGGTTGGTTGCACTCGATCTGTAGATGTAGCCAAAGCTTTGCTGAATCACAAGATCTGGAGAGACTTTGATTTTCACATCACTTGGGAACTTTCCCTGGATGGCAAAACTTCAATGGAACAGCACAGGATCCTGCATATTGTAAAGCATGGCATAAATCTGCACAACAAATATCAAGGAGAATGCATTTTTCCTCAGTGCGCAACTGTGAGTACTTGATTAGCACGACAAATGGTACCTTAACCATGGAAAGGATTGTAGAAACAATCCAAATACAGCTCCAGGTCAGTTAATGCCCAATTATGTATATATAATGGATTTGGTGTTTTTTTGTGTGACTAGTAGATATTTGAGAAGTTTTATTTGGTGAGAAAGAAAACAAAACAGGCAGATGATCAGATATTAAATAATCACAAAGAACCATTAGTTGAGGGGATGTCAAAGGAGGGAGAAGTAACAACATGGTATATGTTGGATGTGGTGAAGGAATTGTAAATGTATGTGAAAACTTGGTCTTTATCAATAACATTCAAATGATCATCAAATATTTCACCAATCAGAGAAGAGTGGGTAGATTGAACACTTAGGTCACAGTAAAAATCTCCAACAATTAAGACATGCAGAATTACTAGAAATAATGCTTGAAATGCTTCTACATAACTTTTCAGAAGCAAGAGCAAAAGGTACACAGATATGTCATTATGGTAATCAGTTGGCAAATAAACATATCAACTTTAACAGCAAGAAAGAAATCACAGGATTCTGCAAGCAGCAAACATGAAGTAGAATTCACATGTCACAAGACTGCCAAATAGTCTACCACCATTACAATCCCAAGGTATTTATAAGACACAGTCCATTTTATAACGCCATTGGGCATATCTAATTCCTTGATCCATGGGTAAAAGTTCAAAACATACTCTTTTTTCTGTTGGTCACCCTTATTCAGGGGCATGGCAACACACATCACAAATTCCAGCAATGGTTGCATGAGACCTTTGTACAGGTTTGTAATGACTTTGGATCATCTGCTATGTCCTATATGCTTAATTATTCCAAGGGTCTGAGATGCTTTGGCAACTGCTGTTTGTGTGTGTTTGTGGAATTTTAATTCTTCATCAATGACTATTCCCAAATCTCTTTCAGCTGCTGAAGATCCAATTGATTGCCTAGAGCCATCCCCTCCATTCATATGGTGTTGCCACTTCTCATTCTTTTTCCTGAAATGTACTGTCTTGCAATACTGAATGTTAAACTCAAGCTTCCATTGGCAGGCCCAAAGGGAAAGTGAATTCAGGTCTTCTTGTATGGTGGCTTTTGTTGCTGTTGACTCCGCAGGCCCAAAAAGCTTTGAATCATTGGCATAAATGCTCATCTTAGTTCTTACAGCCTGTGGAGCATCATTAATAAAAATATTGAAAAGCATTGGGCCCAAGATTGTTCCCTGGGGCATGCCACTATGAACTCCAGTAACTTCTGAGAGGAATTCTTGCCCCTTATCCCCAAACACTTTAACTCTCTGCTTTCTTCCTGAGAGGAACTGCATCACCTATTCAACAACCTCCACATGTATCCTGGTAGCTAAGAGTTTTGCCTTCAAATGGTGATGGCAAACTTTTTCAGAAGCCTTTGCAAAGTCTAATAGGATCATATCAGCAGGGATACCTAAGTCTAGCAGTTTGATGACATATTCACATGCATCAATAAGATTTGTCTCAACCAAGCATCCATATCTGAATCCATGTTGGGTATCAGCAAGTAGTTTTTTGTCAATCAGGTGTTTCATAACAGCAGTATTAACAATTCCTTCAAGGATTTTACTGACTGTTGAGGTGATACTAATGGGTTGGTCCTGCTTCCATCCTTGTGAACAGGTGTAATATTTGCATCTCACCAATCTTGAGGGACTTGTTTGGTATCAAGAGACTTCTGAACAGTTTTGCTAGGGGGAGGGCAAGCTCTGCATGAGCATCTTTCAAAGTCCAAGGGTGAGCCCCACCAGGACCAACTGACTTATTTGGGTTCAATCTTTTGAGCCATGATTCCACATCTAAAGTGCTGACAATAATGATTTGTATTGATCTCTGAATATCATATTCCAGCATCTGTGGCAAGGGGGCATCTTCTGGAGGAGTAAAAACTAACTTGAACTGCTGGTTCAGAGCTTCAGCTATGTCTCCAGGATTGCTTATAGTATTCCCATTAACTGAGAGTTCTGTTACTGAATGTCTTCTGGGATTTTGAGTGGAGACATACTTCCAAAATTTTTTCAGATTTGTCTTTGACACTGAAGCTAAAGCCTCCTCATACTTTCTAGTAACTTCTCATGTAAGGTAACACTTTGTTTTGTATTTGTTATGTTTTGCCTGTGTTGGGATGTCCTTGTACCTTCTCCAGAACTTCTTTTTCTTTTGGATTTCTTAAGTGATGAAAGGGAGCATTCTTGGTCTTTGTTTCCAAGTGGTTGTTGTGTGTTTTGCAGTTGTCTCACTGAGGACCCTTTTTATCTCAAGCCAAGCTCTTTGTACATTATTCTTTTTAACAAAAAAAACAATCTTGGTTAGCTAAATCTTGCCTGACCTTGTTCTAGTTTGTATCCACATGCTTTCTAAAATTGTTTGTCTATGGATACATCTTTAGTTGACAAGTTATGGCCATATGGTCACTTGTGCCAAAAGGTGGCTCTGGGTCTATACTACCTGACTGGCAATTTACTGCTAAGTGACTTACCTTGTGATACTTAAACATAGGCAGGGAAGATGGAGAAATTCCTGAACAGGGAAACATTCATAACCAACATGTACTGATTCTTTTAGGGAAATATCAAGGGCACTACAAGTCTTAGACTGCACTTTAAATTACCTTAAATCACATTGTCCAGCAAAATAAGGATTAAATCATGTAGAATTGCTGTTTTGTGATGATGATGATTGGACATCTCAACAGCCCCCCACTCAGTTTGCCATGGCTTTGAGGACCATTCTACATCAATGGCTCTTTTAAAGGCAACAGTACTGGGGTAGTGACTGCTTCTTCAGTGAGTGAATTCCACAAACTCACTATTCTATTAGCAAAGAAGTTATTGCATAGTCTAGTGGCAGCTCTATTCTGATATAGTTTCCAACTGTGCCCCCTAGTTCTGGCTGATTGGTCAAGTTGAAATGGCTTATTTAATGGAGAGTTGGAATTCAGGAGATTATGCATCATAATAAAATCACCCCTTTCATGTCTATAGACAAGAGTGGGGAGTTTTAGTCTCTTCAGATGGGATGAATAGTTTAAATATTTGCATCTGTCAATTGCTTTTGTAGCTCATCTCTGAACTGATTCCAACTTCTGCTAATCACCTTTGTTGAGGGGGCTAGCAATACACATGCAAAACTCCAAATTAGGCCTGACCAATACCTTATATAATTTAGCCATCACCATAGGTGACCTACTAGTGATTGTTCTTTTTATAATGCCAAGGGTTTGGAGTGCTTTAGCCACAGCTGTCTGTGTGTGCATAGTGAATTTTAATTCTTTATCAACTATGACTGCCAAGTCTCTCTCTGCTTCAGACAAGATGATAGTCTGTCTTGATCCATCCATCCCAAACATATGATAAGGGCATTTCTCATTCCAAATTGGATTATTTGACATTTATCTACATTGAATTCAATCCTCCATAAAGTTCCCCACTGGGAAAGTACCCATTGGTCATTCTACATAGTGGCTCTCTTATCAGGTGTATCAACAGGTCCAATATGTTTGGAGTCATCAGCATAAAGACTTATTTTATTTTTGACTGTGGTGGATGTGTCATTAATATAAATGTTGAATAGTGTTGGTCCCAAGATGCAAGAAGGTTACAGGTGCAGGAAACACCACAGTGGCTTATCTTTGTGCTTTTAGGGATTAGTTGCTGAAGGTCAGAAAAGTCAAAGGATTGGGGGATTTACCTAACAATGGCTGCAAAGAATGGTTCTTCCATAGAAGCACTTATAGATGGCTGAGCAGCTTTCACTCTCTCAACTATTTTATTAGTGGCTGATTTGGAGTGTACAACAATTTTCCAGTGGTTATTTGAGTTCTTAAGATGTGTATTATCATTTGAAGCTTCTTTACATATGCTGTCAATAAGCTGTTTATGGTTGTAAGGATCCCTGATATATTGTGGACAATTTTTTAGCACTACAGCATATGATGGCTTTAAACTTTGCAAATTGTAGATAGCAGAGGTTGATGCATTGAATACTTTTTCTGCATGCAGAGAGGTAACATTCAAGAGTGTGCAAGTCATGATGTCAATAAATTAATCTAGCTTTTGCAAAATCTCATTTAGTTTTGCAGCTGGTGTAGCAGAAACAGCATTGCCAACAACTGGAGCTTCACAGGGATTGAAAATAACAAAGCATGGTTGATAATTAATAGTAGCCAATACTCAACAGATCTTTTGCCTTGAACTCTGAATCAACACTCCCTGGATTAATTCCTAGAGGTGTTGTTCACATTGCTCAATTAGCTTAGTTCCTAACATAGCAAGAACCCCCTGAACTTGAATTTTAACCTACTGCATTTTCAAAACTAAAGCTAATGAAAAAGAGCTTGAAAACTCAAAATTAGGGGTAAATTTGTAGTGGGCCTTATAATTTAACTAAGATGAAAGTGAAAACATTTAATGTCTTTTTTTATGGTCTTTCATAATTCAATAATTCCTTCTGGGGCTAATTGTATCTTGAGCCCTTAAAGGGGCCCCAAAGGTATTTTATATGAATAATGAAAGAGCATAGAAAAGCATCAAATGATGTTTTCATATTCATCCTAGCTAAATTAAATGACCCACTGCAAATTTACCATGAAATTTAACCACCTCACCCTCCTAATGTGCAAATATATACCCTGAATTGTCAAAAGGAAATTTTAAATCACAAAATTCAGTACTATGTTTGTTGATGGCATTCAAAAAACTTGAAACAATAAGAAAACACTTTATATTTGAGTTGCCTAATAAATGAGGTTTGAATTGTAGTAAATAAGTATTTTCAAATAAATTACTCTTGAACAACCTATTTATAAACTAGTGATATGTTTTTAACCACTTTTCAATAACTTAACTAGTGTTGATAACTTCTTTGTGTGGTTACAAAAATGAAATACCTTTGGGGTCCCTTTAAGGGCTCAAGATGCAATTAGTCCTATACAGGGGTGTTGTTTGGGGGGTGGCAAGGGGAGGCAGTTACCCCCCTCATAATGTGGAGAAAAAAATATTATGCATCCCATGCTCTTTGACTATCCAGATATGGACCCTTCTTGCCTCTCTAATAAAAATGCTGGAGATTCACCCCTGCCCCCAGAAGCAATTATTGAATTATGAAAGAGCATAAAAAAGGGCATTGAATGACATTTTCACTTTCATCTTAGCTAAATTATGAGGCCTACAGCAAATTTACCAAATTAGGCTAAATCGTTTTTCTTTGTCACAATTCAAATAGGCTAGGTAATATGCCTGTGAAGCAGGTATTCTCCTAGGCAATGGGAGAACAAAAAGGGTTCACATAGCCTAGTAAACTGGCAAGAGGCTACCTTCCCAGGATACATTTTTGGCCTTGGGTTTATTCTTAAAAGTTTCACTAATCTAACACAACTACTTTCCAAGATAACAAGCAAACCCTGAAATAGAATTCTAACAAAAATGCAGTTCCAGTTACTTCAGTAGAATTTTGAGCCACATCAAAAGTTTGTTGCCTAATTTACAAGACCTTTATTCACAGAAAATTAACAGACCTTTAAAACTTTGTAAATCACTAGCCTATTGAGCAAAGGTATGACAGTTAAAATACTTGTCTCTGTGATATACTTGAGTAGGCTAGCAAATCTAGGCTAGCCTATTCAGCAAGGTTTAAATTCAATAAATTAAATTATAAACAGTCATTGTCCTTTGGGATGGAGAGGGGTAGAGTTCAGGCACTTCAAAATAGCCTACCTTCCAGGAGGATCATTGAGGCTCTGGCTCCACTCCTAAGAGCTTCCTTGGTCTAACCAACTACTTTTCAAGATAGCAAACAAGCTCCTAAACTAGAACTTTGCCCTTAGAATTCATCAAGGCCATAAAAAACTATATATTTCTAAAAATATTAAAGGAACCTTGTACAAATCCCAATTGCTAGGTCTAAATATTGACATGCAGGCCCAGCCTAAGAAAAAAAAAATTAAAAACTCCAATTACCATTTTCATTTTGAAAGAATAGTGATAGAGCTGAGATTTTCCAAATATTCGCTAGGGCTTAATCCGTGATAATGTGCAACACTTCAACATTTTTAAACTAAAAAAACACTAGGCTATCGTTTGTTTTGCCTTTTTTATGCCTTTCTTCCTTCAAACTTTCTTTCGGCGGCGCTCACACAAGTAACCAAATCGATGCAAAAATATACAGTGCATCGACGCCCCTTTGAGAAAAAAATGGGACTCCCAACTAAATTAAGAAGTCATTGGCAGTTAGCCAACAATGGCGTTCAGACGCTTCCTAACATTATTGGCTCCCGGATAATAGTTTTCATATACACAATACAAACCAAAACCGTTTTAGTGTTATATTTGTTAGAAGCGTGGCCACACCAAAATTAAGTGTGAGCACATAGTTCCCGCATATTTAATTTGTGGAGGAACGTGTCACAATCAAGGAGCTTGTGCTAAAAAGTCGTACTGTAAGAACTGTAAAATCTAAGGGCACTCTTCGTTGTAAAAGCAAAAATACCCTTCGTACCCCAAAAGAGCTGTTTTAGCAAAAAAAATGGCAGAGCAAATTAAACAACTGTACTCTGTTATTGAACCAATAACTCTTAAAAAAGAACTAACTAAAAGAATAGCAACAACATCCAGACACTCTGCACAAAATCCTTCTGCTGAATAGGGTAGCCAGCCTAAGCAGTAGAACAACTCGCCCTAACACAGAAGTATACGGGCTAGTACATTTGGCTAATAACCATCAGAGCAAGGGCGCTGGCAGAAAAGTTTCCAGGGGGCAGACGCCAAAATAGCCTGGTGGTTGGGGTGACAGTTTAGGTAGTTTAGGGCACCAAATTACCGCTTTTCCACGAAAAGAAAGGATTTGCAATCACTTTAAAATCTTGAGAAACTAATTGATTTAAAAGTATCAATAACTATATTTTAGGCTTCCCAGTTGCAAAAGAAGTAATGCCACACGGTGGTAGTACAGAATTCAACCAAGTTGATTCGCTTTATTTGTAATGAAATTAAGCTACGTTTGATGATCTTTAATTTTTTCTTTTGGAGTCTTTTGGAGTCATTCGTCACCAGTAAAAAGGTTGCCTTTTAAAATATGTTCATTTTATAGCCCAAAGGGAAGAAACCAAGATATTTGGCTTGCTAAAGCTGCCTTTGGGAAGATGTAAGTAAGTTAAATATCATGGAAAAGTGTGTTTAAAAGTCATTTTAGAGGTTCCACGTGTTATAGTTCTTAGGCTATTTGGCTCAAACATTTATTATAGTATAATCATTACTTAGTCATAGACTTGATGCTAGGACCAGCATACCTTTTTAGACATGCAACATTGCATGGACCGTAAGATGTCCAGTACACTGATCCTGACGACGATAAACGAGATGAGCTGTGAAACTGTGCCATCTGCTTCTAGATTGAATTACAGGAAAGCTGTTTAGTACCAATTCAAATAAGTTTTAAGCAACACGAATTATGATAAGGTATTCCGAGCTCTAGGGGTGGGATAAAAAAAAAACTACAAATTAGCAATATCTTAAGAAATGCTGCTTTTTTCTTCTTCTTCTTCTAATTCACAGCAGGCGGGCTATTCAGTTGATACTATTTGACTTTAAACTCCACATCAAAATATTCAGCTTCTTTTTAAAAATTCGTCTTGCTTAGATTGTTTTAAATTCCTTTTCCAAATGTGTTTATTTTGGAAATTCTGCCTACTCTTATAGATCTGATTGGTCAGATGTTATACAATCTTGAACACAGTTTTCAGACAAGATTAAAAACTGCCCGTCTGTCTGAAGAAGAGTTTAAGCTTTAATCCAAAACGCCGTCCAGCGTCTGAACGCAACTATTGTCACCAAATATCCTCGATTAGCAAAGAATTTCGTCTCAATAATAATAATCATTTACCTCTCCAAAGAAAAGTTGGGTGGCAGAGATCTTGTTTTTAAACTAGTTTAAGCTTCAATCAAAAATTATTTCAGCTGGTGTTTTTTTTTTCTGAAATTCTTTTTGAAAATTTTTTCTGAGAGATCGAAAGGCTCTAAAAAACTTTTAATTTCTCTGTCATTATTATAAATTACCGTGAAAAAATAATCATGCTGAAAATCGCGACAAAAGATCAAACTGTAAAGAACATCAAAGTAATAGCATTTATTTTGGTCGTTTCAAAACTATAAAGTTCTCAAAGCATTTCCACCATTTTGTCAGTGTTACAATGTTGAAGTGCCGAAAAAAAAAAAAAAAAACAAAAAAAAAAAAAAACAGCTAGTTGAATAACCAGTTGATTCCCAAAGAAAACTGTAACTTCAAAAGAAAACTGCACCTTTTCATGCTGTTCGATGCAATATGCTTCAGCTAATTGTTTTTTGAATTTTGACTGAGTTCTTTTTTTTTTATTTGTAACAAGCTGCCAGCAGAAACTCCAAAACTACCTATCATTTAAAATTGAATTTCAGATTTTACTGATTTCCAAGATACTTTCAGTAGTGCAGTACAGTAAAAAACAATCTTTAATTTAAGCTGACTATTTTTATTTTCCATATAATCGAAAAGAAACACTATCGTAACCAAGATCATAGGCAGCGCAATAGTGCAATAGCGCTGCCTAAGTAAAGAGTGACGTTTCTCTTATTGACCACAATGGGAAAATCCTCGAAAAGCCTAATTTCTGGCTAAATTTGATTTCCATTGCCCTTCAGAAAGCATTTGACCTTGTTAACCACAATATTTTAGTTGAGAAACTAGCCAACAAGTTCAATATTGATCCTGTACTGGTGAAATTGATTGCCTCCTTCTTAACAAATTAGATCGCAGTTAGTAAAATACCAAAAACCATTATTCAAATCCTCTCCCTTTCCACAATGGCATACCCCAAGGTACTCTCTTAGGTCCCCTCTTTTTTCATTCATGATTAACAGCCTTGTGAAGGATTTTTCTGACCGGTGGAAATTTGTTGATGACCTAACAGTTGTTGAAACTTGCTTCAGAAATTTAATAAGTTACCCAATGAGTATCCTCAATAAAATTGGAAATGAGGCCTTGCCTTGGTCTTAGACATGACAGTAAACCCCTTTAAATCCATGATAATGCCGATTTGTTTCCTCAAGTCCTCGTCCTGTTTTCTTAATCATAACCCTCCTGAAATTTCTATGTGCTCATTTAAACTACTTGGCGTCACAATTTTTTCAAATTTAAAGTGGGATATACACGTTAAAGATATCATCCCTAGAGCTAATGCGTCTATAGCCCTTCTTAAGCCCCTAAATAAATTTAGCGTCCTCCCTCCCGTTTCTTTAGGATTTATGCGTCTTTTGTCTGCCCCCATCTCGAATATGCTTGTCCAGTTTGGCACCCTCGTATCTCTCGCGAAGAATCGGAAAAAATATGGAATCGATCCAAAAATCAGCCTTGCGAATAATTTTCGAAGAAGCCAAGGTGCCATACTCTCTGCTCCTAAAAAAAAGCTGGTTTGGAAACCCGTGAGCGCAGGAGGGTTTCGTTGTGCCTCTGTTATGCAGAATATGCAATAACAAACCCTCGGACGGCAAGTATTTTACCCAAAAATCACTCCCCATCCAGATTACGACCGCCTTGAGCTGTTTCTGAGCCCATCCCTATTTTGTCCCCCATTCGCTGCGTTACTTCCAGATATAAAAAAAAAATGTCCCCTTCATCACAGAAGACATGAACAAAATATCCCACTTGTTTCTTCCCCTTTTTTTATTGGCTGAAGGTGCTGCCCAGGTTCTTGCACTTATTTTATTGTTTCCCCCCCCCCACTATTTTTTTGTTTCCCTTTTAATTTTTATATGTTTTATATGCCGTTCTCTCTTTTTGTTTATTCACTCATTTTTGTCCTCTCCCTCCCTTTTATTGATCAAGTTTTAATCTTCCTAACTTTTTTATTGACTTTATGCAGTTGAATTATTGACACTTTTTTAGTGTCCTTCTTAATTTTATATATATTTTGTATCTCGTTCTTTTTGTATTTATTCGCTTTTTTACTTCATTTTACTTTTTGAGTCGTTGCGTTTCTTGCTGTCACTTATCTTTTAACCGTATATTTCTTTGTTGTTTAACTTGGTTCTTGACTCGTAATTGTCGCTTTCGCGCGTTGCTTTTGCCCTCTATATATTATGAAACTATAACACTTTTTATTGAATTATTGACACTTTTTAGTGTCCTTCTTAATTTTTATATATATTTATATCTCATTCTTTTTGTATTTATTCGCTCTTTTACTCCATTTTCGTTTTTGAGTCGTTGTATTTCTTGCTGTCGCTTATCTTTTAACCGCATATTTCTTTGGTGTTCAATTTGGTTCTTGACTTGTTGTAATTGTCACTTTCGCAAGTAATCTAACTATCTATTATTTTTGCCGTTTTATTTTATTATTGCTTCAGACATTTTCCAATGCCCTTTGCCTTAGCTACTCGGATTGGTCTTTTCACTTTTTATGGTCTAAGTTGTTCATTTTCACACATGCATTTACACTTCTAAAATTGTTCTCTTAATCAGGTCTCATTTGATGGTCAAGTTTGTTCAGTTTGAGCTTATGTTTTTGTCCTCATTTTGAGCTTATGTTAATTTACGCTTTTGTCCTCTATATATTATAAAACTGCTGAAAATGCCTTTTGAAATTTACATCACCAAATATGAATACATGAATTTACATATTTCTAAGTTTTTGTTCTGTAGATTCTTCTAAAACTGTTTGAAAATTTAACTCCCTTGTGTCTTCACTTTCCCATTGACATAATTGCTTAATTCTTTATTCTATCCTGATTCATTGCTGATATCAGATGGCGTTTTATTGGTTTTTCTCTTAAAAATGATCTCTCTCTTGAAGCAACACTTACTGAAATTGTTAAAAAATATTTCACAATTCTGAAAAAAATTGTTCATTTTGATGGCAGCACAGGACCTTTTAAAACGCGGGGCCCGATTGGGCCCAATTGTTCCAATGACCCAGTGCTTCCATTTCTACTATATTTTAGAGTAGTCTACTTTATTTTGAATGTTCCTCCTCTAATATTTTTAGACCTACTTTAATACTTTATTTCTAATTTATATTTGGATTTTCCACTCTTTTCCTTGCCGAGCCTATGGATTTTTGTTACGGAAAAAGGAATTTTGGACACAACGACGGGATTTCGGCAAACGTCATGGACAAACGTTCTTGTTCTTGTCGGACTTGGATAGACCAGCAAAATTTGAAACAAATTAACCAACGTGGAAGGACCGACGTGATGGAAAAATCAAGTTCAAGTTTTAATCTTCCTAACTTTTTTATTGACTTTATGCAGTTGAATTATTGACACTTTTTTAGTGTCCTTCTTAATTTTTATATATATTTGTATCTCGTTCTTTTTGTATTTATTCGCTTTTTTACTTCATTTTCCTTTTTGAGTCGTTGCGTTTCTTGCTGTCACTTATCTTTTAACCGTATATTTCTTTGTTGTTTAACTTGGTTCTTGACTCGTTGTAATTGTCACTTTCGCGCGTTGCTTTTGCCCTCTATATATTATGAAACTATAACACTTTTTATTGAATTATTGACACGTTTTTAGTGTCCTTCTTAATTTTTATATATATTTATATCTCATTCTTTTTGTATTTATTCGCTCTTTTACTTCATTTTCGTTTTTGAGTCGTTGTATTTCTTGCTGTCGCTTATCTTTTAACCGCATATTTCTTTGTTGTTCAATTTGGTTCTTGACTTGTTGTAATTGTCACTTTCGCAAGTAATCTAACTATCTATTATTTTTGCCGTTTTATTTTATTATTGCTTCAGACATTTTCCAATGCCCTTTGCCTTAGCTACTCGGATCGGTCTTTTCACTTTTTATGGTCTAAGTTGTTCATTTTCACACATGCATTTACACTTCTCAAATTGTTCTCTTAATCAGGTCTCATTTGATGGTCAAGTTTGTTCAGTTTGAGCTTATGTTTTTGTCCTCATTTTGAGCTTATGTTAATTTACGCTTTTGTCCTCTATATATTATAAAACTGCTGAAAATGCCTTTTGAAATTTACATCACCAAATATGAATACATGAATTTACATATTTCTAAGTTTTTGTTCTGTAGATTCTTCTAAAACTGTTTGAAAATTTAACTCCCTTGTGTCTTCACTTTCCATTGACATAATTGCTTAATTCTTTATTCTATCCTGATTCATTGCTGATATCAGATGGCGTTTTATTGGTTTTTCTCTTAAAAATGATCTCTCTCTTGAAGCAACACTTACTGAAATTGTTAAAAATATTTCACAATTCTGAAAAAAATTGTTCATTTTGATGGCAGCACAGGACCTTTTAAAACGCGGGGCCCGATTGGGCCCAATTGTTCCAATGACCCAGTGCTTCCATTTCTACTATATTTTAGAGTAGTCTACTTTATTTTGAATGTTTCTCCTCTAATATTTTTAGACCTACTTTAATACTTTATTTCTACTTTATATTTGGATTTTCCACTCTTTTCCTTGCTGAGCCTATGGATTTTTGTTACGGAAAAAGGAATTTTGGACACAACGACGGGATTTCGGCAAACGTCATGGACAAACGTTCTTGTTCTTGTCGGACTTGGATAGACCAGCAAAATTTGAAACAAAATAACCAACGTGGAAGGACCGACGTGATGGAAAAATACAAATTTAAGCACTTCTGCACATTTACCATCTTACTTGCTTAAAACAGAAGTGCTAGAAGTTGCAAAGAGCCTTTGTCAAAATTTCACGGTAAAAGACTACTGTAAACAAAATTGAGTCTGTTCAGTCTGTGAACCTTAAAAGAGAAGAGTTCTTCCTTCCCACCTCCTAAGGTTTACCTGGGACTAGGACTGACCGCTTGTCTGTTTTCCTTACAAGGAAAAGATACAAAGTTCACGGAGAAATGCTAGAACATCAAAGAGATTGCCCAGAAATTTTATATTGAAGATATGTCCCAGCTAGTCGACTGATTTCCATTTGATTACGACATTTACAACTTCGTAGAGATTAAAGACCAAAAAGTCGCATCGGATGGTGATATTCTATTGTTGCGGCTTTTTTGCAAAAGTTCGGGCACCCCTCGTGGGATTTTGGGCTGGTTGAAAAAGAGTAGCGGGCATTGATGCTGCTTAGTCCAGACGACAGTTTACTCAATGGCGGAGGCCCTATTGGTTTTTTGGAACTGGGTGGCGTCCATCAAGACGCCAAGTGGAGTGCTAAAGTTCACTAGCGTTCTTCGTGTTATTCGATTTATTTTTGAATTTTCCTGCTCAAATGTCGTTCTGGAAAGACGTTCACCGAAAGTTTAAAGAAAATAATGAAGTCCTTGAAGTTCGATGTGACTGCGTCCAAATCCGTCACTTTTTTAGGCATTGGGAAAAGACGATGAGGATGCCGACGGCAACGATGACTCGGGGTATTAATATTAGCATTTGGTGTTTTCTCTTAAAACTTATTATTTGGTAATTCTCATTAAATTTTCTGAATACAGTTTAAAGTGCGTCTACATTCGACATTTCTGGAAAATTGGGAGGCAGGTAGCAGTCTACACTAGTTAAAATTGAATAATTCAAAAGATCAAAATGCAGGTGCTGTCTTTAAATCAAGCTATAAGTGATTCATTTTTGCTACTACACTGCTTCAAATTAACAACTCAATATAAAAAAACTCAAAACAAAAATAATGCGTGAAAACGCGTTGGATATCATTCATGCCAATTAGAATAAAACGAGGGTGTTGCAAAAGTATTAATAGAGAGGGAAAAAATAATGGCAAAGAAAAACAAATAAATAAAATATATTCATATGGTCCAGAATGTGAGATATGGCCACGGAATCTATAAATCAAAACCGAACTCAACCAGTCAATAAATAAAAAGCATTGTTTTAAACATCAAAAGAAGATATTTTGGTACAAAAAAAAGGTCTTGAGTTGCAAAATAGGTCGTCTTGAACAAAAGCTATTAAGAGTCAGCCTAATAAGGTTTTACTTGCAACTTGGAAAGAAGTCAGAAAATGGGGAAACTTTTAGAGATTTTGGTATTGAAAATAGGGATTTCTAGGGATTTTCCACCAGCCTTTTAGGGATTGAAAAAAATTGAAATGAAAACACTGGTAATATAGCGTAAGAATCAATTTTGTTAACATTCCTGTTCAAATAGTAAGCACGATAATATACTTACTTCCGGATTGTGTCCTACTATAATTCTACTCTTTTTTTCGCACTTGAATAATTTATTCCCACATTAGTGAAATGGAAGCACTGCAATGACCCTTTATCTGGCCTGAGTAGATTATATTCTGCTTCTCCGTCCAGCAGAAAAATTATGTAAAAGAATAAAAGCTCGTTTTTCCTGGTGCTTCCTGGTGCTTTACGTTCTTCCTGGTGCATTTCCTGGTGCTTACGATAAAATGTGATAGAAATTTAGTACAAGAATCATTATACTAAATTTCTATCACATTTTATCGTAAGCACCGGAAAGTGTCACAGCTCAGTAATAAGCCTAAGCAACGAGTCATTATTCTTTTACATATTTTAATTAATAAGTTTTACCTGTCATAAGATTTTTTCAGGAATCTGGTTGACTTCTTCACTTACACTCTAAGGTTAAGATTTCTGAATTAGTTTTCAAAATTGTTAAGTTTATTGGATTAATGGGGATAATTTGGACAATTGGATAATTTGTTTGGTATAATTGGATAAGTTATTGGATAATTTGTTAAGTTTAATCTGGATTAGTTAAGTTTACAAAATTAATTTTTGGATTAGTCCAGCTGCAGCATCACACAAACAAATAAAAACTTTTCAAGAGCTTCGGTCTCTCGGTGTATCAGTTCCTATTTCTCTAATCTCTTTTGACAATTCATTGACAGTTAATTTCATAAATTAATGACCTATTGTCTATTTGTTAGCTATAAAATGAACAACATGACATTTTGGGAACCAGTCCTGTTTATACCGCAAATATAGTAGAAGCGCCCAAAATAGACCCATTATATTGCAAAGTTTCTTTTCCATTAAATTTTTTCGATAGAAGCCAAACAAACCAACCAGTGGAAAAAATATTTCTCGTAGAGTCTCGTAGAGTGAAATCTGTTTTCATTTTTTTCCATTGAATAGTTAATTTCCATTGATATCCGCAAAATACCAAACTAAAATAAAACTTTACATTATTGGCAAGTAAGAATCAAATAAAAATAATAGAATGATTTTAACTCTGTGCAGAAGATAAATAATTATGGCAAAACATATGTTATCATTTGACATAACTACTACACAAATTTAAAATCAAATGAAAAAGAAATATTTCACATATTAATTTTTATGTTTGCTGAAACGTTTGATTTTGATTTTGTGCGTTAAGCATTAATTTGGGTGAATCACCAGATAAAATGTAGTTTGGAAAAAAAATTGTATTTAAAATTAAGAGAATATGACTCAGCTACCAAAACCTTATAGCTTATTTTGATATTCCATTCGACGCTATTTGTAGAATTCTGCATTTTTCTGGAAAAAGTAATCTTTCCATGTTGTTCATTGTGCTGCAAACTTGAATCACGTTGCTTGGACCAGCCAATAAATTTTCTTTTAGAAATTTTAGTATTTGTTTCTCATTTGGCTTAAGCGTAATAATGTTTTCTATTTGTTACACTTAATTTTTCGGTCATTATTTTTTACCATCAAACTTTGTATTTAAATTATTCTGCTATTCAAAGATGAAAATACTAGTCATTTTCCGTTTCAAAACTAAATTAAATTTAGACAAATTACCACTGTAACAAAAGCGCCCCAGCCCTTTTTCTAATAGGCTAGGATGTTAGTGTTTCAGTGAGATGCTGGTGATAATAGTAGAGCTTAAATTGTTTAAAAAAAGGTCGACAAGAATTATAACGACGTACCCTATCCATTGACTTATTGTATTTACACTTAGGAAATATGGCTCTATCCATAAATTACCATAGTTTGGTATCAAACTGAAGCTACTTTTAGTGGGGGTAGACTCTAAAAATTGCTGTGGACCTCTAAAAGGCATTTCTGGATAAAATGCCATCTAGGATTATAATCTTTGGTCAGGTTACACCCGTTACGATTGCCTCATACCACTATCTGCGTTTGAAGAAAAATGATATCCCCCCCCCCTGACGAACAACTTCAAGTTCAAAAGAATTGATTTTGCCTTACAGGCTCCTAAACTTAAATTGAACTTGGCTAGAAGAAAAAAGTTTGCTGATTCTGCGGTTTTTCAAAATAGTTTTCTTTGGCCTCACGAAAAAAACTGTTGAAGAGAAATAACCATAAGAACTAAAAGAAATATATACATTCAGAAAAATATAATCTACGGCTACATCCGCTACCATTTGGGAAGTGGGACGCGTTTGCGACGATAGTGACTGGTATATTTGAAAAGAACGTTGAAAGGCAAATCAAATGTGATTTTTTATCTTTTAGTGAGCAAATTAGAATGAAAATCCTACATTATAGATGAAATTGTAAATTCTGCTATATGGAATACGGGAAGTAAAATGAAGAAATTGTATTATTTAATTAAATCAACCAACAGTTTGGAATAATTTTGCTCGTTAGAATATTAGTATTTTGGCTTTTTATTTAGCGACTTTCAAATTATGCCAACTATGGCTAGTCATTGCGTCAAAATTTGAAATAAAATCACATACTGTGACTTTCGAAATTTGTCAAGATGGAAAACTTCATTCCGCCTGAGGATATTAAGGTCTGTTTGATTGAATTTATAATCTTTAGTTACTCCGAATAGATTTACTAGGGAGAGTACTTTTCACAATGCTCTTATTAATCCACATTTTTTTATTTCTCTCACATAATTGCCATAGCCTAGCCTAATGTACAAATCACGAGTAGTAAAAATATGCTTTTGTATTTAAATAAAATTTAATAAAATTCTAGACAAGCTATTTTTCACTATAGGCCTAGGGCTGTTTTTCACTCATCAATGTGCTAAGATATTAGGCTACATCTTTGTGCTAAGATAGATCATCAAAGTGCTCTCATCATTGTTCCATATGGCAGAACAGTGGTGGTCTTCACACTTTTTGCTAACATCAGTGAGCTGTAAGATCTTAGAACAAAGATGAGTTAAAAAACAATAATCTTTGCAGAAAGATTTAAGATCTTAGATGGGTAAATATATACCAAATCATATTATTAAGTTAGGAATAAAGTGAATACACCATTCAATGCCTTTTTTTATGCTGATTACAAATATAATAATCATTTCTATTGGAAATGAATTTTAGCCCCCCCCCTATATATGCCAATTCAGGGTAGGGCAAGACACCCAGTAGTCGGACACTTAATCACTTTGAAAACTTTTTGACATTTAAACTACTCTAATTACTGTATTATACCACATAGAAACTTAATTTTTGTATCGAAAAATTTCTGAAGAATTTCTGAACAAGAAGGTTACTAATTTAAATAGTTTCACTTGTACAGCGCCTCCTATTTTTGAATTTACTAACAAGTGACAATTCTGCCTAAACTCGGACATACAAACGGGTCATTGTAAATTGGTCATTAAAATAGTATAAAAGATTCTGTCCAAGAATAGGCAGGTGGCCGACTACTGGGTGTCTTACCCTATATACTTCTACATTGGGGGGGGGGGGGGGGGGGGGTAAAGTTTAAACTTACCTCCCATTTACATCAGAAACAAAATTCCCCCCCCCCCCTAATGTAGAAATATATACCTTGAATTGGCATATATAGGGGGGGGGGCTGAAATTCATTTCCAATAGAAATGATTATTATATTTGTAATCAGCATAAAAAAGGCATCAAATGGTGTATTCACTTTATTCCTAACTCAATAACATGATTTGGTGTATATTTACCCTTAGACGTAGGCCTAAGATCTTAGTGCTAAAAAACAGGCCTTATATATGAAATAGGCTAGGAAAATGAAACTTTCAGGGTCTTTATCTGAAGATTAAAGTAGCCTATGTCATAATAATGCTTTGAAGTAAAAATAATTTTGACAACATTTAAAAAATAAATTATTGTTTTGGTATAAGCCTAGGACCCTTGCTATACATAAAGAAACATGTCCAGAAAACAATTCTTACTTCATAATGTGCAGAATAATCCTAGGTAACTCATTTTGCAGGGGGAGAACCTTTATCTTTGTTATATTCACTGTATTACAATTTTTGGTAAAATTCTACTTTAGCTACTTTTGGCTATTTTGGGAAGGGGTTAGTTTAGGAAAATGAACCTTTGAGGGATGGGTCTACAGGCTAAAGTATGCCTCAGGAAGGTATTTTGAAGTACATACCTCCACTCCTTCTCCCTCTAGAGGGTCCTGACCTTTGATGACCTTTAAAATCTGTGTGTTATAAAATTCAAACCCTACAAAATATATCTTGTGCTTAAATGAATTACAACAAAATTGTTTTCAGATTCACAACTTTGCTCAATCCCAATTTATAAGGTTTTCAAGATATGCAAATGCATTTCCTTAAATTTTGAAAAAAAAAAAACATTGATATGACTTAAAATTCTACTCAAATAACAGGAATTGCTTTTCAGAACTAAAACCAGAGAAAAAGAAACTGATAACTAAAAATTAAGGTAAAATGTTGTTTTGTCAAAATTTCAATATGTAGGCTATAGACCTGTCTTGTAGGCAAATTTCAGGACCCCCTAGAGGGAGAAGGAGTAGAAGTAGGTACTTCAAAATACCTTCCCAGGACATACTTTAGCCTGTAGACCCATCCCTGAAAGTTTCATTTTCCTAACCTAACCCCTTTCCAAGATAGTCAAAAGTAGCTAAAGTAGAATTTCACCCAATTTTCTTAACAAATTTCTGAAAATAAACATGAATTTGACTGTGTTTTTCCATTTTCAAATGCTCTATATATCTTTTAAACACCATTGGTGCCATTTAATTATTTCTCACAGAAATATCAAAAGACAAAGAGTGATAAATTAGGGGTAAATTTGGGCACTATAATTTAGCTAGGATGACAGTGAAAACATCATTTGATGCCTTTCTTATGCTGTTTCATAATTCTATAATTGCTTTTGTTGCAAATTGCACCTTAAGGGGCCCCAAAGGTATTTTATATGAATTATGAAAGAACATAAAAAAAGCATCAAATGATGCTTTCACTTTCATCCTAGCTAAATTATAGGGTCCACTGCAAAGTTACCATGAAATTTACCCACCCCCCCCCCCTAATGTGCAAATATATACCCTGAATTAGAATGTACCCTGAATTGTTGATGGCAAAGTTTCAAATTGCAAAATTTAGTGTTATTTTTGTCAACAGCATTTGAAAAATTTGAAACATTAGGAAAATGGTTTTATTTGAGTTGCCCCATAAATGAGGTTTGAATGGTTATAAATAAGTGTTCTGGAATATATTACTCTTGAAAAAACTATTTATAAACTAGTGATATGTTTTTAACAACTTTTCAATAACTTAACTGGTGTTGATAACTTCTTTGTGTGGTTACAAAAATGAAACAGGTTTGGGGCCCCTTTAAGGGCTCAAGATACAATTTGCAATAGAAGCAATTATTGAATTATGATAGAGCATAAAAAGGGATCAAATGGTGTTTTCTCTTTCATCCTAGCTAAATTATAGTGCCACCTGCAAATTTACCAAACTAGGTTAGTTTAAGTTAGACTAGGCTAGGTTTGGTTAGATGACATTTGGGTGTTTGTTTATAAATGCTTTTCAAGACTGAAGGGCTGGGCACACATAGCCGATTTTGGGAACCAATTTCAGCATCAGTGGACAAACAATAATGGTAAGAAAAATTTGTTGAAAGAAAATTTATTGCACAAGATTTTCAAAACAAAAAATCATGGACACAAATATTCAACTGGAGTTTATTAATAGTTGCATGATTGATCTCAGCTTAGTTCTCAGCTTAGTTCTCAGCTCAGTAGTGGGGTCTTTCACCACAGACATATCTGGCTGACCATTTATTTGTATCCCTATTTTTTGTGATGATCATGATGAAAATCAGTACCAAAAACTCAAAATTTTTTCAATCTCAAATCAATGCAGATTTCTTTTAAAATCAGCACTGATTTGAAAATCAGGTCCTAAAATCAGCTATGTGTGCCCAGCCCTTTAGAGAATAGACACAAATATTTAGAAATTTGAGAGAAAAAATACAAGGAAAGAAGTGAAGGTAAAGGTTCTCCCCCTACAAAATGTGTTACCTAGGATTACTCAGCATATTATGAAGTAAGAATTGTTTTCTTAGCATGTTTCCTTATGTATAGCAAGGGTGCTAGACTTCACCATTGTTTTATTACTAAAGTAGATTAAGTATAATTATTCTGCATATTATGAAGTAAGAATTGCTTTCTTAACGTATTTCCATCTCAATAGCACTTAATCTAGGCTTATACCAAATTGATAACTTAGGCTACAACTTTCTAATTTGAAAGTCATATGATAATTTTTAATCTTCCTAATGTGTATTTTGCTGGTATCCAGAACCCTAGATGCCAGAAACTTCCATTTTTTTTATATATAAAAGAATGCTGTTCAAATCTGAAATTAAGGGATTGGCCTAATCTAAAATTAGGCTAGCCAATAAACTTAGCCTTATTTGCACTTTGAAAAGTAGGCAAACAAAGTATACAGGTTACTGGTAAGATAATGCACCATGGTAGATGATGCCTAGTAAACAGTAATCTGGTTAGCCAGAGGTCTATTAGGCCTACTTTATTATATGTAATCTTATGAGAATTTGGTAGGCCTACTTCAAAGCTCAAAAGACAATTAGCATAAAAAGAAGAAGAAGAAAAAGCCTTATACAAAAAAAAAAAAATCTGTTATGAAAATTGTGTCTTACTGTCCAACAGTATGCCTAGATTTATTGTTGATTGTTGTCATACTTTTTTTATTCTTTTTAAATTTTGTTTTGAGCATACTGGCTAAGAACCATCTTGTTTCTGGTAATATTTACATTTTCACACAATTTAGCTAAGATAAAAGTGAATGGACTACATCATGGGGGGCCTTTTTTATGCTCCAATTTCAATAATTGCTGTTGAGGGAAATTATATTTTGAGCCTTAAAATGTTATTTTGAAAACCAATTTGCAAGAATTTTTAACAGAGCCATAAACCCCTCAAAAATGATGTAAATTTATTGATGTAACATCATTTTAAGGGGGATTTAGGTTCTGTTTAAAAATTCCTGCAACTTTGTTTTCAAAGTGACATTTTACTACTAAGACAAATGAAAATAATAATTACCATACTGCCCCTGAACTAGCAACAAATATCAATCATTTCTCACTAGACAGTTTTTTTTAGAAACACATTTTTAAACTTTTGGCTACTATCAGCTGTTTTGAGCCCCCTTAAGGTCTCACTATGTAATGTCTCCTAGAAGCCATTAGGCCCATTGAATTTGGAAAGAGTATAAAAAATCGCTCAAGTGTTGTATTAATAATAATGATTTATTTTTAACCCACTATAAACAACAAGAAAAAAGTGGAGTAGTGGAAAAAAAAACACAGTGGAGCACAGGAAAAAAAGAGACAAAATAAAACAAAAAACTATCAGCTAGAACAAAACATGAGGTAAGACCATGAATTGGCCGGAACTTTGAGATAGCAGACTTTTACAACTCATGTTACAGACCCAGTTTTGCTGTTTATATCTGGAGCATTAAAATTCTGCAACATTTTTCTATTCTTATACCATGGTGGAAAAATAAAGTAAAAATACTCAAATACCAAAAAATGCTGAGCAGAGATCTTGGATATCTTTTTGGGAAAAAAATTGAAAAAAAAACAGATAAAGATAAGATGCAGTAGTCACAGTAGGTCAAGTAGAGTTTCAATTGTGCTTTATGGTTATATTTACTCCTGTCAGCAATGATTCTTGAATACCCAATCTGGAGCTTAAACTTAGCACCAGAAACTGCATGCAAACAAAACAACTTTAAATTACATGTAATCGAGATTCCTAAACATTTAATAGATTGAACAAAAGGTAAAGAAAAATTTTGACAACTAAGTGTTGATCTAGAAAAGCCTTAACATTAAAAGAGAAGAACTATGATCAATTAAAATAATGTCGTCCACATAAGCTATGCATGGCACATTAGAATTTTCCAGAAAGGAAGTATTCAGAGGATTATTCAATAAATTAGAAATACAAAGTTTAAAAATGAAGGGGGATAAAGCCCTACCTTGTCTCCTTACATAAATTGGAGAATTTAAATAAAGACCATCACTGGTTTTAAGATATAGAAAAGAATTTCCATACCAATACTTTAATAGATAAATAAATAAAAAATTATAACAATTGAAACCAGAGAAAAAAGAGCTTGAGCATACACAACAGGGTCAAAGGCTTTTGACAAATCAACAGCACATATATACAGGCCATCACCTTTTTTTGAAGGTTGGATTAGAAGAGAAGACAATCCTATGTGTGTACTGATAACCGAAACTCCTCTGAAACCCAAAATGGATTATCCTAAAATTAATATTATAAATTACAAAAAGGAAGAAAGCAATTTTCAAGCACTTTGTTCAGATTACAAGAAACAGTTATAGGGCAATATGAAGAACAAGAAAATAGGTCCCTGCCCTGCTTTAAAGTACAACTGACCATGCTGCACATGATGCTATCCAGGAATACCATGCAACAAAGTGACATTTGAAAAAGCAAAATGGACCAACAGTAGACAACAATCAACATGTAAATGATCCACACTAATCCCATCTAAATCAAGGGACTCCAATTTCAGTTAAAGAATGGCATTATGCACACCATGAGCAGAAATAGGTATAACTTGGCACTGAGAAAGATCCTGGGGTATAACATTTAAGAATAACTTTTCAAAACAAATAATGTATTTTTATTTAGACACATAAAAATAGAAGTAAAGTGAGAAATTTACATAGATTCACTAATCAAACCAGCCAAATTACTGGTAGACATCATCTAAATTCAAAGAATTTATAGCATTTTTCTAATCATGTTTACCATGACGAAAATCCCAACCCTTATAGCACGCCCCATGTAAATGTTTCTTATACACATGCTTAGTATTATTGTTAAATATGATACACTGTGCCTGATTTTGGCCTATCACAATCCAACCATATTCTATGCCAAAACTTAGCCTGCTTTTTAACTGATTTTAACTCAGGATCAACAGGCCAAATGCACTGATGTGTTCTGATTTTCACACTTTCGAGAGGTATGGATAAAAGCTTTGAATTTTTCATATCAGAAAGAATTCAAGCATAATCTGAATTAAGCTTGGAGTTAGAATTCAAACTGGCATTTCCCAATTGAAGTAAATGATGCAGCATGTAAATACAACTCAATGGCATGGCAAGAGACAAAATATATAAAGAGATATTTTCTCAATCCCAATTACTTTGCTGGAACCATTTAGTGCTTTGTTTCCTTAGGTGTACAATATTTTTACATGCAACTAATGTACAAAAAGAAATTGGCAAGTTATCAATATTATTCTGATCAATATGCACATGAATAGAAGAAATTTCAAGATGTGATGAACAAATTACATGATTTAAATCAGTAACGCTAACGGAATTGTGGGATATAAGCACATTGACAGTCTTTTTTTACAATCTTTAAACCTGTCAAATGATCAATAAGACACTTAGTCTTAGTAGAGTTGCAATGAAAATTTAAATTGAGATCGCCAACAATGGCATAATTCAGGGACTTATTGGAAACATGCTTCATTAGTGAGCCAGAGGTTACGCAGGCTTTAGCAAAAACTATTCAGTGGCTGCACTATATTTCAGTTTTGTGGAAGATAAGAGTTAATGGAGATACTGTCTTCTAGTTATATGACCTAAAAATTATCATCATAGTGAATGCAATTTGTCTGTAGTCCAGTTAGTCTCTTATTTACAAAACATGCAAGTCTGCCAGAAGGGCAACCAAAAGTTCATTGAGCATTAGTACAATACAAAAATGATATAAAATTGGCTGTACCAAATTCAAACTAGTAGCAGTAAGCAGGTGTCCTTGCTGACAAAGAATATCAAATTACCAATTAGTTTATTAGTTCAGAGGTCTTTATTTTTAGTCCTGTTTATATTAACACAACTGTAGAGACTGGTTCACTCATCATTTCTTGCTGGACAAGACACTGCAAAACACAGTATCTAAGACTAAAAGACACTGCAAAACACAGTATCTAAGACTGAATGCTTCATCCTTGCGAAATTTTATTAAAATGTTAATATGTACCTTGTTTCTTTCATTGTCCTACATTTTCTCATAATATTATACTCAGCTACTTGGCCATAATAGTCTTTGAACTCAGAATCACCCCTCCCCAAGAAAGAAATGTATCAAATTAAACCTCGGTAATTATTTGTAATTACATGTCAAACTAGATGTACATGTCAACTTCATCCATGTCAAATTACATGTCAGCCTCCTGTTGAAAATCTTGCTAGTCAAGTGCCAAGGTTAAAATCTGACATCCCAGCCTAAAGATAGGGATTCTGCAGGTTCTTGGAGTGTCCTCTTGTGCTATTTAAGAGACACAGAAAGAAAGCTTGACTTAAGAGGTTATTTTAGAAGAAACTAGCAAGTTATTTTTACATTTCCTTGTTACATAAAGCATGCTAAAGTTGGAAATTTGTGTGAAGTGAAATACTCCCCATAGTTTTTTTTTTTTTGCAATGCAGGAATAAGCTTTGTTGCTCTTTGTTGAACACTGAAGTACCTTCACATACATACTATATTGAAGAGGGGGATACTTGGGTCATGCCACATTCTAGGTGTAGATAGATCATGGCTTTGTGTAGTTCTTAACCACATATGACTTCCTAGTGTTGAATGTTTTTTTTTTATGAGCCTAAGGGCTCAGTTTACTCAACTTTTGATATTGACATTTTGGGTTCTTGTATCCAAGATGAAAGACTTTACATTTTGAGGTTTTGAACTTCAAGCACCAATCTAATGACGATGTAGATAATTAGTTCAAATTTCCTTTCAAGGCCTTATAAAATCTTTACATCAGTGACTCAACTTGTTTCTTGTTTCAATTTGTCTCAACTGATCCTTATTTAGGATGCTTTGTCCAAGATGACGAGGGTTTGAATCTTAGTGTACCCAATTATTTGGTTTGGGATGGGTGTCAGTGGTGTCACTCTGTAAGCTCAGCCAGAGTCGACCCAGCTCTAAATGGGCACCAAGAGAAATCTTGGGAAGACAAACAGGAAGAGTGCATGAAAGTACAGGATGGTTGGCTCCCAACCCCCCATTGCACTTCCTGGCTGAAGGGCCTAGAAACAGAGATTAGCACCGCCAATAGGGACTGTAAAGTCCAATGCCGTATTCTTTACTTTTACTTTTTCTTTATATGACTCAACCTCTGTGAAATTCACCCTCATTTAATACAAACTGTATTTTAATCAATTCCCATACAACTTAATGCCCATTTAATTCAACCTCCATTTAATTCAACCTCCATTCAACTCAACTCCAATTTAACTAAATCCCAGTTAACATAACCCTATCCTAATCCATCCCCGTGCAATTCAACTCTTGTTTAATTCAGCCCTCATGCAACCAACCCCCATTGGGCCCAACCCTATTTGACTCATTTCACATTCCACCCCCTTGCTGATACCATGAAATTCAGGCCAATTCAAGTGAAATTCAAGTGTTTGGGACCTGGGCACGGACAATTTTGCTAGCTTCAAATAAAATAGATAAAACGATAATTTTACCTGAGATGGGAGGGGGGAGGAAGAAGAGTGTTGCGTTAAAACAGCATTACAAACTTACAAATGATTGACCAATGAATAATGTACCGCAGTCGAATGTAAAATTGTAATTAAAAAGGCCATCCACAAATATGTGGTATATGGACTTGACCTGAATCTTTCTAATGAAGAAATTCAGCTTGAGCTACTAGATGCATCAGGATGGTTAGTAGAACCAGCAACTGTAACTAGACTTCAACAAAAGAAGGATGGTGATCTAGTGGACAGTAAATCTGTCCTGAAGCAGCTAAAATGAGATAAAAGTTGCTTTGTATCTGTACGGCCCAAAAAGTTTGGTACAAACAATATAAACCAAAACCGTTCCAGTGCCCTATTTGTCTGATGCGTGGCCATACCAAAAATAACTGCGAGCAAGCGATTCCTGAATTTCCACAATGTGGAGGAATGGGTCTCAATCAAGATGCTTGCACAGTAGGAAAACCATACTGCAAGAATTGTAAAACATATGGGCACTGTTCCCTGCAAAAGCAAATTTGTCCTTTGTATTAGAAAAGAGTTGTTATAGTAAGGTTGTCAGACCAAATGAGACTTTTGTACTCTGTGGTAACAGCAAGGATTCCCAATTCAGAATTAGCTCAAAGACTGACAACAACACCGGGTCACTCCACACCGAACCCCGCGAAAGAGAGTGTGAGTTTTGAGATTTCACAATAGAGATTTGGAAAGCAGCAGAGGTGCTCACCAGAAACAGCAAATGTACAGCATTACACCTCTACCATCAACTCAACAAACACAAAGAAAAGAGACACAATCTTCTCAGCAGAGACCCCAGGCAGCCTCAGAATCAAGTGAGTTGGAAAAAACTGCAACTTATTCAACATTTAGCCATCTGATTCAATCCAGTGGAGAAAAACGCACCAAGTGAAGGCAATTCTGACTAGGGCAGCTATCACAACACTTCTTGGCCCAACTATTCGGGCTTCTGCAACTGCTGAATTTCAGCTCCTAAAAAGTGCAATAGCCATCCCCGTTTCGTCCCGAAAAAGTGAAAACGAAGAGTCAGATGGAAAAGATTTGGTAAACCTAAAGAAAGTTAGCAAAGGGAAAAGCCCCTCGCACCCATACTAGTTGAAAACAGCAAGCAGATGGAGAAAGGGAAGACGATCTCCTCTCCTTTGCAAGTGACAGTGATACGATTGATATGGCAAATCTAGAAGGAAATGATGGAAATCAATACAGTGAAAATCCTCCAATGGAATGTGATTTCCTTAAACTCGACTAAGCTTCTAGATTTAACAAATTGGCTAAGCGCAAATAATGCAGACATTGTATGTCTGCAAGAAACAAATCTGCATGAGCTAAAAAAGATTATCATTCCTGGTTTTATAATATATGGAAAAGATAGGTCTTCTGATCGCAAGGGTGGAGGTGTTGCTGTACTTGTTAAAAATAATCTATCTCAATCTGCAGTGCCAATTAAAACATATAATCATGATGTAGGTGTGGTTGGGGTTATTCTTCACCTAAAAAATGGTGACCACCTTAAAATATGTTCCTTTTATAATCCCATTGGAAGAAATCCAATTTTTGATGTCTTACATGAACAGCTAACCAGGCAAAAAACAATTTTGTGTGGTGATTTTAATACCCATAGTCTCCTGTGGGAAGATGTAAATCAGTCAACCACTGCAGGAAAGTGTATTAAAAAAGTAATTATAGAGGTGACAGATGCTTTGGTCCTTACACCGTTTGGTCTAAACACCTATTGCAATATAAGGAATTGAAGCTTTTCAACAGTTGACCTACAGATAGGACCAGCATATCTACTTCCACATGTAACAGTCCATAGTGTACAACACCTACAGACATACCATTCTGCAATTCTGACCACAATAAATGACGCATGCTGTGAAGCTGTGCCACCTACCTTTAGATTTAATTATAAGAAAGCTGACTGGCAAAGGTTCAAAAATATCTTAAGTAATACAAATTATGAAGCGGTTCTTCAAGCTCTGGAGGTTGACCAAAAAGCCAAAATCCTAACACGTGTTCTAAAAAATGCTGCTTTAGAATCTATTCCAAGATCTTCCAACCAGCCTACACTACGCCAACCCAAAAAGACAAATAAAGTATGGTGGAATGATGATTGTAAAAAGGCCGTCGGAAAAGGGACGCAAACTTAGAAACAGGTTTCAGAAATTTCCTAGTAGAGAAAATCTTATACATCTCCGTAGAGTAGAAATTAAATTGAAAAAAGTAGTCCTAAATGCAAAAAGATCAACATGGAAGAATTTTTCAAATAAACTAGACATGAATAGCCCACTTTCAAATGTCCATAGCTTCATCAATCGAATGGCGGGGAAAAATCCAAAAGATGGTACTATACTGACATTGCAGCATAACAGCATTCTTCTTACCAGTAACCAACAAAAAAGGGAGGCCTTTTCGAAATATTTCGGACATCCAGCCCCCATTACATTTCCTCATCTCACCCCGCATGTTTGCAAACTCCACAACAAAACAAAGGCCAAGGAGGAATTTCTGGAACTATTTTCAGGACGAGAGCTTCTCGAAGCTCTGGAGGATGGGAATGTGGACTCAGGATCTGGAGAGGATGAAATAAGTTACCTGATGTTGACTAATTCAAAGCCGAGATGGAGAAGAGCTCTAATTCATGTATACAACGAATCCTGGAAGCAAAGTACTTTTACCAAAATTTGGAAGAAGTCAATAATTAGTTCAGTGACTAAACTGAATAAACCACCAGAAAGGGCTATATTCTTACAGGTCTATATCACTCTTACCCGTCCTGGGAAAAATTATGGAAAAGATGATAAAGAAAAGGCTTGAATGGTTGTGAAAATATAAAGGCCTCTTTCCGCAACAGCAGTGTGGTTTTAGGAAAGGCTTCAACACAACTGGTTGTATACTTGTGCTGGAGGAGGCTATACAAATTCTAAAAGTCAAAAGAAGGTCCTCGTAGCAGCATTTGTTGACTTCGAATCTGCTTTTGACAAAATATTAGAGAATATGCTATGTCAGATTTTAAAAAACAATTGACCTCCCAGACAAATTCATCTGTTTCATATCTGATTTCCTTAATAATAGAACATTCAAAGTGAAGATCAATGAAACTACATCCTCTATTTGTAGAATCCATCAGGGTTTACTGCAAGGATCGTCACTTAGCCCACTTCTTTTGCTCCTCTTTCTAGCCGAGCTCGAATTTTCAAGTGAGAATTTAGGGCTAGCAACCTTTTGCAGATGACCTCACCATTTGGGGCTAGGAGACATGACAGCAATAATGAAGCAATTGGAAAAGTAAACGCTGCTCCGAAAGAATTAGTTCGATTCTCCAAGGCATTTGGAATGAGTGTATCAGCCCAAAAAATAAAAGCGATGGTGTTCAATATCAAAAATAATTCCACTCCAATGGCTCAAATAAGTATTGGAGGAGAGAGACTTGATTTAGTCAAAGAATGCAGATTACTTGGATTGAAAATAGACCATTGATGGACTTGGAATAAACAAGTAGAGGTGAGAAAGAGGTCTGCCTGAAAAGGATTGTAATTCTAAAGACTTGCCTCTACAAAATGGGGAAACTCACCAACTGTATTGGGAACTTTTTACAAACAATATATAAGGCCAAAAATGGAGTATGGGATGGTTGCTTATGGCCATACCAATAAAAAAAAATTGCCGAAATTGGAAACTATCCAGAACATGGCACTCTGACTGGCTCTTGGCTTGTACCCACACGCTTCTAGTGATCGTACCAGTAAACTAGCAGGAGTTGCCCCTAATAGTGAGAGAATAGCCAAAGCCACTGTTAAATATTATACCAACATCCAAGCCTATGGGGAGCGACACCCTATTTTCACTCTTTGTCATGGGAGCTCTAGGCAGCAGAATAAAATCAGGATTGCATCGTGGTAAGCTTTTTCAGCACTCTGTCCAAACTGGTCATTGGATAAAATTCAAGTTGATTCTTTTAAGTTCCCTCCTTCTTGGAAGTTTTGCCAACCAAATGTCAGCCTAAAGCTTATACAAGACAAAAAGGAGAATATCCCACATCAACTAATTAGGGCACTAAAGGCGGTCAAAAATACACCTCCCTATTTCAGCAAAGTAGCAATCTTCTCGGATTCTCAGACTGCTCTTAAACTAATGAAAACCATGACCTGGAACGTAAAGGACACTGATTTGCAGGAGATAAGAGAACAGCTTGATTCTCTATACAAGATTGACATAGCAGTGGCTTTCCAGCATATTCCTAGCCATGTAGGCATCCACTATAACGAAAAAGTGGACATTCTTGCCGCAGAGACTGCAAAGTCTATCAACCTACAGCTTGCTCAAAATCTTCAATCGCACTTAGGGATGCAACTAGAAACCGTCATCCTTATAGAAAGCCTTATCCTGCTTTAATTCCAATTTTCAAAGAGCCTGAAATTAAAATAAAAAGCTTAGCAGTAATACTGAGACGAGAAGAATTTAGATGGAAGCAGTATAGTGACCCAAATTGTAGACTCTGCAACTTGACTGAAGAAACTTACTGAAGATACAGGTTCATCCTCAACTGTTCATGGGAGGAGAGAAGGAGGTTTAGAAGGAAATAGTTCGCCACATATAGCAAGCCTTATCCTGCTTTAATTCCAATTTTCAAAGAGCCTGAAATAAATCGGGCCTACTTTAAAATAAAAAGCTTAGCAGTAATACTGAGACGAGAAGAATTTAGATGGAAGCAATGACTTAAATTAAAAAAAACAAGTTTTTTCAATTGAAAGTAAGGAGCAACATTAAAAATTAAAACGAACAGAAATTATTACGTAAATGAGGTGGGGAGGCTTCTCCCCCTCGTCAATACCTCGCTCTTTACGCTAAAATTCGAATTTGTTCCAATTCTTAAAGAATGACTCCTGAATCACAAAGGCCGTTTAATTAGAATAAATAGGTCTTTTGAAAGTACAAAAAAAACTTTATCGTAAAAAGCGAAGTATTGACGACGGGGCAAACCACCTCATATACGTAATAATTTCTGTTCGTTTTAGTTTTAATGTTGCTCATTATTTTCAGTTGGAAAAACTTGTTTTTTTTTATTTAATTTCTGATCTTTTTTAAATAATGCTGGGAACTCCAGCGCCCCCTTCATGAAATATTCCTCCATGGTAAGATCCTCCCATATACCCCCCCCCCCCCCGACCCCCCACCAGAAAAAATCCCTCCTGAAAACGTCTGTATACTTCCCAATAATCAATCCTATAAGTAAACAATGGGCAAAGTTCATAACTTGCAGCCCTTTTCCCGGGGACTGTGGAGGATTAAGTCGTCTTCAAAGACATAGTTATTAGATTTGTTTACAACGCTGAACAAAATAGCTATCTCAAAATTTCGGTTCGGTGACTTTGGGAAAAAATGAACGTGGAAGGGGGCCCTCCAATTTTTTTTTAGTTGCCCTCCAATTTTTTTTTTGATCACTTGAAAAGGGCACTAGAACTTTTAATTTCCATTCGAATGAGTCTTCTTGCGACATTCTAGGACAACTGGGTCGATACGATCACCCCTGGGAAAAAAAAAACAAGCATCCGTGATCTTTCTTCTGGCAAAAAATACAAAATTCCAAATTTTTGCAGATAGGAGCTTGAAACCACTACAGTAGGGTTATCTGATACGCTGAATCTGATGGTGTGATTTTCATTTAAGATTCTATGACTTTAAGGGAAAGTTTTCCGTTTTTTTTTTTTTTTTTTCGAAAATGAGGCAAATTCTCTCAGGCTCATTTTTCTCAGGCGCAAAGTTTCTCATGGGTAAGACTAAACTTGATGAAACTTATATATTTGAAATCAGCATAAAATCCAATTCTTTTGATGTATCTATTGGTATCAAAATTCCGCTTTTTAGAGTTTCAACTTTCAATCACTATTGAGCCGGGTCGTCCTTACTTACAGTTCGTTACCATGAACTGTTTGATTGGCTCTGGAAAAAAAAAAAGAAGCAAAATCCCACCTTCACTGTAACTCGACTTGTGCATTTCTGAAGTTTTTATCACAGTCCTTACTATAATTCGAGAACCTTCAGATGTTTATTTTAAAAAAATATTTATTTCAACCCTATATCATGGCAGTAGGGATAGCTGCAACCTAGTAAAGAACGAAACTTGGTCCACAGTAATAAAAAAAGTGTTATAAAAAGTTATAGTGAGAAAAAACACTATTTTTAGTTTATACAAGACTGGTAACTGTTATTTCAGTACAACTTTAATAAATCAAATAATATTAACATTTTGATTACTAAATATCAGTATATGTATATCAAACTGACAATGCACATTCATTTGTATTTTTTCAGTAAAGTGCAAATTTTGTTCTGGCCTTGGGAAGGCATAGGGGTTTTGCGCCCAACTAATGTTAATTTCTGCTCGTTTTGAGTTTGACTCGGTTAATTATTGTAATTTCTGTTCGTTTTGGGATCATTTATTTATCGATGTTGATTTGGGGTAGTTTCACGCTTGGTAGATTATTTGATTTTATTTTTGCTCATTTTTTGTTTAATGGAGTTCTTCACTTTTCTTTGAAAAACTTATTTTGTGGAAAAAGTTTTTTAAATTGATTTCTGTTCGTTTTATATTGACATAGTCTTTTCAGGGAAAAAGAAAATAATATTTTAAATCTTTTCGTTTTTTAAGACTTTATAGTTTGGCCTGCTATTTGTATGCTGGAGAAAAATTTTTCAGCAATTTTTAACAACATACACCCTTTTAAAAATCTGGACACAAATAGTACCGTTTAATTTAGTTTCATACCTCCTTTAGTTGACCTGAAATGGAAAACTTTTGCGAAATACCATTCGCAAAAAAAATCTGTTTACTTTCTTTGATAGCTTGGATACACTTACGCTATTTTGATTTGGTTAAATTTTAAGAGCAGAAATGGGAGGGTTGCCGTGGGAGGGTGGGAGTGGAAGGGGGATTAGTTGCCCTCAAATTAAAGTTGCCCCAGGGCATAACTTACAACCCTTGCCCTGAGTGCTGGGGGGGGGGTGTCATTCTCAATTCCCATACTATTTGCTTGATGCTCTACACCTTTTCAAAGAGAGTCAGTACTCCCTCCCATGCTATTCTATAGCGCTATGTTCCTTCCTATGTTATTCTATGGGACCTCTACACATGATTAAACACGTTTTGAAACTACATGCTATGTGCTTGCCTTATGTTCCCTTAAAGATTTAAGGGAACATAAGGCAAGCACATAGCATGTAGTTTCAAAACCTGTTTAATCACGTTTAGAGGTCCCATAGAATAACATAGGAAGGAACATAGCGCTATAGAATAGCATGGGAGGGAGTACTGACTCTCTTTGAAAAGGTGTAGAGCATCAAGCAAATAGTATGGGAATTGAGAATGACACCCCCCCCCCCCCCCCCAGCACTCAGGGCAAAGGGTTGTAAGTTATGCCCTGGGGCAACTTTAATTTGAGGGCAACTAATCCCCCTTCCACTCCCACCCTCCCACGCCAACCCTCCCATTTCTGCTCTTAAAATTTAACCAAATCAAAATAGCGTAAGTGTATCAAAGCTATCAAAGAAAGTAAACAGATTTTTTTTGGCGAATGGTATTTCGCAAAAGTTTTCCATTTCAGGTCAACTAGAGGAGGTATGAAACTAAATTAAACGGTATTATTTGTGTCCAGATTTTAAAAGGGTGTATGTTGTTAAAAATTGCTGAAAAATTTTTCTCCAGCATACAAATAGCAGGCCAAACTATAAAGTCTTAAAAAACGAAAAGATTTAAAATATTATTTTCTTTTTCCCTGAAAAGACTATGTCAATATAAAACGAACAGAAATCAATTTTAAAAAACTTTTTCCACAAAATAAGTTTTTCAAAGAAAAGTGAAGAACTCCATTAAACAAAAAATGAGCAAAAATAAAATCAAATAATCTACCAAGCGTGAAACTACCCCAAATCAGCATCGATAAATAAATGATCCCAAAACGAACAGAAATTACAATAATTAACCGAGTCAAACTCAAAACGAGCAGAAATTAACATAAGTTGGGCGCAAAACCCCTATGCCTTCCCAAGGCCAGAACAAAATTTGCACTTTACTGAAAAAATACAAATGAATGTGCATTGTCAGTTTGATATAAATATACTGATATTTAGTAATCAAAATGTTAATATTATTTGATTTATTAAAGTTGTACTGAAATAACAGTTACCAGTCTTGTATAAACTAAAAATAGTGTTTTTTCTCACTATAACTTTTTATAAACACTTTTTTTTATTACTGTGGACCAAGTTTCGTTCTTTACTAGGTTGCAGCTATCCCTACTGCCATGATATAGGGTTGAAATAAATATTTTTTAAAATAAACATCTGAAGGTTCTCGAATCAAACAGTTCGTGGTAACGAACTGTAAGTAAGGAGCGACCCGGCTCAATGGTAACCGAAACTCTAAAAAACAGGATTTTGATACCAATAGATACATCAAAAGAATCAGATTTTAATTCTGATTTCAAATATATAAGTTTCATTAAGTTTAATCTTACCCATCAAAAGTTACGTGCCTGAGAAAATTTGGCTGATTTTCGAAAAAAAGGGGGAAAGACCCCCTAAAAGTTATAGAACCTTAATGAAAATCACACCATCATATTCAGCGTATCAGAGAAACCCTATTGTAGAGGTTTCAAGCTCCTATCTACAAAAATGTCGAATTTTCCATTTTTTGCCAGAAGAAAGATCACGGATGCGTGTTTATTTGTTGTTTGTTTTTTTTTTTTTTTCCCAGGGGTGATCGTATCGACCCAGTGGTCCTAGAATATCGTGGGAGGGCTCATTGGAACGGAAATTAAAAGTTCTAGTGCCCTTTTTAAGTGACCAAAAAAATGGAGGGCAACTAGGCCCCCTCCCACGCTCATTTTTTTCCCAAGTCACCCGATCAAAATTTTGAGATAGCCATTTTGTTCAGCATGGTCGAAAATATGATAAAAATGTCTTTTAGGGTGACTTGATCCCCCAAAGTCCCCAGGGGGAGGGCTGAAAGTTATGAACTTTACTCAATGTTAACATATAGTATTGGTTATTGGGAAGTATACAGACTTTTTCAGAGGAGATTTTTTCTGGTAGGTGGGGGAAGGAGAGGGTCGGGGGCTATATGGAAGGATCTTTCCATGAAGGAAGTTTTCATGGGGGAAGGGACATTGCTATAAAGGGGGCGCCGGATTTCCCAGCATTATTAAAGAAAAAGATCAGGAATTAAATAAAAAAAAACAAGTTTTTCAACTGATCAACTGATTGTGATTAAGAGGTCATTTTTAAAGAACTGGAAAAAAAAATTCGAACTATAGTTTAAAGAGCAGGGTATTGACTAGGGGGCGAACCCCCTAATATACGTGTTAAAAATTTATGAATATAGAAGTTCGTTACGTAAGTTAATTCTAAGTTACGTATATTTTACTAATAAAAACGTTCGTAAATAAAATTAAACAAGTTTCGAGAAAGCCATTTAACCAAATATAATATGCAAATTTTGTTTTAATTATTCATGTACGGTGAGCCAAAATCAAAACCTGCATTAATTCAAAAACGTTCAAAAATTAAATAAAAAAAAAACAAGTTTTTTTAACTGAAAGTAAGGAACGACGTTAAAACTTAAAACGAACAGAAATTATTCCGTATATGAAGGGGGCTGTCCCCTCTTCAACGCCTCGCTCTTTACGCTAAAGTTTGACTTTCTCACAGCTCTATTTTTTTTAAACAATAAAAAAACTTTAGCGTAAAGAGCGAGGCGTTGAAGAGGGGACAGCCCCCTTCATATACGGAATAATTTCTGTTCGTTTTAAGTTTTAACGTCGTTCCTTACTTTCAGTTAAAAAAACTTGTTTTTTTTATTTAATTATAGTAAGGACTGTGATAAAAACTTCAGAAATGCACAAGTCGAGTTTACAGTGAAGGTGGGATTTTGCTTCTTTTTTTTCCAGAGCCAATCAAACAGTTCATGGTAACGAACTGTAAGTAAGGACGACCCGGCTCAATAGTGATTGAAAGTTGAAACTCTAAAAAGCGGAATTTTGATACCAATAGATACATCAAAAGAATTGGATTTTATGCTGATTTCAAATATATAAGTTTCATCAAGTTTAGTCTTACCCATGAGAAACTTTGCGCCTGAGAAAAATGAGCCTGAGAGAATTTGCCTCATTTTCGAAAAAAAACGGAAAACTTTCCCTTAAAGTCATAGAATCTTAAATGAAAATCACACCATCAGATTCAGCGTATCAGGTAACCCTACTGTAGTGGTTTCAAGCTCCTATCTGCAAAAATTTGGAATTTTGTATTTTTTGCCAGAAGAAAGATCACGGATGCTTGTGTTTTTTTTCCCCAGGGGTGATCGTATCGACCCAGTTGTCCTAGAATGTCGCAAGAAGACTCATTCGAATGGAAATTAAAAGTTCTAGTGCCCTTTTCAAGTGATCAAAAAAAAAAATTGGAGGGCAACTAAAAAAAAATTGGAGGGCCCCCCTCACGTTCATTTTTTCCCAAAGTCACCGAACCGAAATTTTGAGATAGCTATTTTGTTCAGCGTTGTAAACAAATCTAATAACTATGTCTTTGAAGACGACTTAATCCTCCACAGTCCCCGGGAAAAGGGCTGCAAGTTATGAACTTTGCCCATTGTTTACTTATAGGATTGATTATTGGGAAGTATACAGACGTTTTCAGGAGGGATTTTTTCTGGTGGGGGGTCGGGGGGGGGGGGAGGTACATGGGAGGATCTTACCATGGAGGAATATTTCATGAAGGGGCGCTGGAGTTCCCAGCATTATTTAAAAAAGATCAGAAATTAAATAAAAAAAAAAAGTTTTTCCAACGGAAAGTAATGAGCAACATTAAAACTTAAAACGAACAGAAATTATTAGGTATATGAGGTGGTTTGCCCCGTCGTCAATACTTCGCTTTTTACGATAAAGTTTTTTTTTTTACTTTCAAAAGACCTATTTATTCTAATTAAACGGCCTTTGTGATTCAGGAGTCATTCTTTAAGAATTGGAACAAATTCGAATTTTAGCGTAAAGAGCGAGGTATTGACGAGGGGGAGAAGCCTCCCCACCTCATTTACGTAATAATTTCTGTTCGTTTTAATTTTTAATGTTGCTCCTTACTTTCAATTGAAAAAACTTGTTTTTTTTTTAATTTAAGCCATATGGAAGGGGTTGCTCTAGAAACTTTGGAGGGGGCTCATTTGATAGGAAATTGAAGGCGTTTTTAAAGAACAAAAAAGTTTTTTTTTCAAAGCTGTTTAAAAACATTCGAACTTAAGCGATGAGAAATCAACCCATATACAGGAGGGGGGCTCCTATCTTTTGAACCCCTACCCTTTGTGCTAGAGTTTGAAAAATTATCTCAATTCTCTAAAAACTTCTTTAAAACTATTACTTAAACACTAAAGTTGTTGACATGGAGTAAGCATTATTTTTCAACTACTATTACTTTTCGTGGTTTATTGATTTACTGGCTGTCCCCCTCCCTAGCTCCCCCTCATTAAGCTGATGCCTTATATTGTCGTATTCTGTAAGGCATGTTTTTAGCAGTCGGGCAGATTGTGTTTGGGCAATATATGCATGCTACTACTGATGCTACATTTACCACCACTGCTACTAATGCTACTTGAACTACTACATCTTTTGCCACTGCTTGCATTAAGATGAAAATCATAAAAGTATATAAATATACAGGTTATCAAAAAGATTACTGTTCAAAGGACTTACTGTGCTATTGTTATACACGCATTTTCATCTATAGAAATCTCTATCTTAATGTGTTTACTTGTGACTTTCAAATTTTGTGCCTGTTAGCTTTATCATGCGATTATTAGCCCCTATATATCGTACGGCTGTCTGTTATGGGCTAGCAATTTTTTTGGTAATTTTAGGCATGTACAGGTATCACAGAATAAGATAGTCCGTTTGATAGGGGGGGGGGGGGTACGTTAAAGAAACTAACAATACAGTAGCTTGTTTAGGAAATTAAAGGTGATTTATGTGGGACAAGTTCCTGACTACCAGGCTGCGGCTTTTACTTACCAGCGTTTTCATGAAGTGTGTCCATCAGTGTTTTTAGATTTTTTTCGACAAAATACTGATTTGCATGATTATTATACAAGGAATGCGAATAATCTGGTAACAGAGTATTGGAGTGGAAGTCGTACTGAATTTCAAATGAAACATCTGGGCCAGGGGGCGTGGAATTCCGTCCCAGATAGTGTTAAGGCGGCTGAAAACCAGCATTTGTTTAAAAAGAAAGTAAAAAAATTTGTTAGGGGGGGATAGGGAGGAGCCAGGGTTTAGAGATTGAAGATTTATGTTATTATTTATTTTCTTTTGTTATTGTCTTCTTTTTTCTTCTTCTGTGTTTTCTGTGAATGCTCATCAGTATGTGTGAAAATGAAGTTTAAAATTTACTAAGAAATTTAAAAGTTATTTTTTAAGTATGTTGAATTAGTTTGTGGTAACCGCCCAATGCCAGTGCATTTATGTCTTCTCGTGGGCGGTTACCTATGGATCATGTTCAACTAGGTCGTTTCTTTAATAAATTAATCTAATCTAAAAATCTAATTCATCAAAAATTTAATGGGAGAAAGACAATGTTGCTATTATCAGAAGAATTAATTAATTGCAAATTACTTCTTTAATATATTAAGGACTTTATAATCTATTGCTCCAGTTTATATATTTGCATCTAGAAATTAGCAAATGTGATAATTATTGTAGCGAGATATTTGCCGTTTTTTTCTTTTAAAGCTGTCTAGATCCTTTTAACTTCTTCTGTGTCTTTTTGATTACTCTACTTATATAATGTAAGCAGGAAGGGTGTGCGAAAGCACAGTATGGCTGGCCCCAACCCCCCATTGCACTTCCTGGCTGGAGAGTCACGAAATGAAGATCAGCACCGCCAGTTTGGTCCTTGAGGGTCTAGTGCCATCATACTTACTCAATTACTTACTTTAATTGTGTGATAACAAACTTGACACACAATGTTTTCAATTGTGGGCCATTTTTGCCAAGTACTACTAGCCATAATTCTGCTGTTAATTGCAAGCCATAATTCATTAATGGCTTGCAATTAAATAATATACTTTGATGATACAAAATGAACATGATACACTCTTTAACTAAACCCTCTAGTTATTATTAATTAAAAATGCTTTCAGAAATTTGAAAAACAGTACTTTGTAGAATTAAAAGATGGAAAAGTAATAGCTACATCCAAATTCAACTTTGCCTTTTGTCTCGTCAAGAGTCATTATGCTGAAGATATAAAGAATGGTATCAAATTGGTGTCAATTTGATAAATTGGTATCAATGGTAATTTACTAGAAAGCCATAATTCCATTAATGGCTTGCAATTAAATAATATACTTTGATGACACAAAATGAACATGATACACTCTTGAACTAAACCCTCTAGTTATTATTAATTAACAATGCTTTCAGAAATTTGAGAAACAGTACTTTGAAGAATTAAAAGATGGAAAAGTAACAGCTACATCCAAATTCAACTTTGCCTTTTGTCTCGTCAAGAGTCGTTATGCTGAAGATATAAAGAATGGTATCAAATTGGTATCAATTTGATAAATTGGTATCAATGGTAATTTATTAGAAAGCCATAATTCCATTAATGGCTTGCAATTAAATAATATACTTTGATGACACAAAATGAACATGATACACTCTTGAACTAAACCCTCTAGTTATTATTAATTAACAATGCTTTTAGAAATTTGAGAAACAGTACTTTGAAGAATTAAAAGATTGAAAAGTAACAGCTACATCCAAATTCAACTTTGCCTTTTGTCTCGTCAAGAGTCGTTATGCTGAAGATATAAAGAATGGTATCAAATTGGTATCAATGGTAATTTATTAGAAGCCATAATTCTATTAATGGCTTGCAATTAAATAATATACTTTGATGACACAAAATGAACATGATACACTCTTGAACTAAACCCTCTAGTTATTATTAATTAACAATGCTTTCAGAAATTTGAGAAACAGTACTTTGAAGAATTAAAAGATGGAAAAGTAACAGCTACATCTAAATTCAACTTTGCCTTTTGTCTCGTCAAGAGTCGTTATGCTGAAGATATAAAGAATGGTATCAAATTTTTAGAAGAACTTGTTGTCAAAGGCGATGAAGAAGCGAGAAGGGATTATATATTCTATCTAGCTTATGGCCATTTTAAGTTGAAGGTATAACTTTTTTTGTATTTGATTTTTATAATTGATTTTCTAACATTATTTATGTTGCCCAACTTGTTCAAAATTCTGTACTCTGATGTGCAGATATTTCTGTGCAGAACATAATTGAGTCTCGAGCCAGGTAGATTGAGTTAATCTTTTATCATATTTTTTTTTTTTTTTTTTTTTTAGCCAATCACAACCTATGACTAACTCTTAGTGGCTGGACAGTAGCTTTTTTTGCCAAAATCTGCCGTATTATAAGGCTATAAAATATAGATTTTATTAGTAATCTATAATATAATTAAAAATTGTATTAATTCTATAATTAATAGCCTATAAATTAAGCTATTATTTTAGGCTAGCATTCAATTTTTATTATATATCCTTTTTTTTAATTAATAAAAAACACTTTTTTTATTATTAAAGATCATTTTGAGTATTTGATCATTTTTTCATACTGATCAAACGTTGAGTTTGACGAAAGATAGTTTGAGAGGGACTTTGAGAGTGAATTTACTTTCCTGAGTTATATTGCAAAAAGTTTTTTAATCTTGTTTTGAAATTCTCAGTGGTTGGAGCCAGTCAAAAAAAAAAAAAAAAAAAAAAAAAAAAATTAATGTTGGATTTATGGAAATGCTTTAGCTCAGCCAAATCATGTAATATGCGTATTCTGATAGTACAGGCAAACTAGAGTTTGACCCCAAACAAATTGCTAGAGAAATGATTTTTATATGATGTTGCAGAGAAAAAAAAAGCTTAAAAACATATCCAAAGTTGCACATTCTAGGTCGGAGCATAACTAGTTTTATTTTTGCTTTTCGTGTCAATTTTTTCAATTTTTTCTAAAAAAAATGAATTGTCGGTAAATGTTCGTTTTTCTGTATATGAAGTATCATCCCGATTTAAAATGAAGAGCTGAGCCCGAAAATGAATGCAAATTTGATGTACAATATACAGAAAAAAGTTTCATAATCATCAATATGTGATTTTACCCTCCTGATCGTTGTGACCTTTTTTTCACCATACTATCAGAAGGCAACTATTCTGACATAAAATGATGAGCTGAGCCCAAAAATCAAATTAACATGATGTAATGTCGACTAGAATACCCGTTTCGTATTCATCAATATGCACTTTTTATTTTTATTTGACATGTTTCTTTTAGCCCTTATTGTCCACCAATTCGTCGATTGTTGGTAAAAACAAATTGCAACAGAAATGATTTTTAAACCATGTTGTAGAGGAAAAAAAGTTTAACAACATATCCAAAGTTGCACATTCTAGGTCAACGTAAAACTAGTTTTTTTTTTGGCGTATCGTGTCAGTTTTCTCACTTTCCTAACAAAAAAAAAAAAAAAAAAAAGTTCTGGTAATAGTTCGTTTTTCTTGAACTGAATTATTATTCCGATGTAAAAAGATGAGATGAGTGCAGAAATGGAGTCACATTTGGTGTACGGTATATAAAAAGTTTCATAATCATCGATGTGAGATTTTTACGCTTCTCGTCGTCGTGATCCCCATTTTTTTTTTTTTTTTACCAAACCATCTTTCGCTGGCTAATTTGTCGGTTTTGAGATCTAATAATTAGTTAGCCTGAATCCGATTGTCGATGGCTCCATCACATAATGGGTCGGCCTAAAAAAGTTATTGCAAGATGTTTTTAAAACATTAAAAATATTAGAAAAGGGAAATCATCCCTGAAACTAGTTTTCAGTGCCGACATTTAAAATCCCTCTGAAAATAAACTATTATCAACACACTGACTAGTCTTCACAACTGATAAAATTATCGAAATAACTTCATGAACATTTGAAAGACAGAATCAAACTTCGACTAGTATTCACAACTTATTCTTTTAATTCAGATATCTAAGCTTCGACGTTCTCCTCATCGTTATATCTTTCGATTCGTGGAGAATTAGAACATGATGTCCTTTGCACGTTTTACATGCTGCAGTGCAAACTAAGCCGTTATTAAAGCAGCAACCTCTCGTTGAACTACATTCCAGATACAGGAGCACTTCACGATTTTCAGAAGCAGACAAGGGGCTGGTAGGAGTTCAGTAGTCAATGGATACAATAAGTCATCTTTATTTTTCCAACCCCATTCCTCGGCTTTAAGTTCAGAATCAGGATCTCCATTCCACACCTGAACTTGGTAGAAAACCCTGTAACTGTAGAATTTAGCCGCATCAGAAGTTGGTGGTAACTGTTCTGGATGGACGAACGTGCTAGCAGTAGTCACCTTCTTTTTAAAAAACTTCCCTGCGGAGTTCATTCAGATTTCCTCTTTTGATGAGCCATATATCATGAGCAGAGCATCTCTCTCCAGCAACCCTTACTTCCTCCTTCGAAGCTGACTTCAGCCTGAAAACTACAGCTGATGTACGCAAATTGGCATATGTCATTAGCATCTTCAGAGCAAGGCCTTTTCCTACATTGTGAATCCGTGAAGCAGAGTAACAGCCCAAGATGGCGTGAGCAAAAAGAATCAGATGGCATGTCTCTTGGCCCGGCTTCTCTTTCAATTTGTGAATATCCCATATTCAGGGAGCTTTATTCGACTTTGTCTTAGGTGCAAAGAATAGTTTCTTGCTTGATAGGTCACCATGATAACACAATAGAACCAAAAGATCAGTATCACCTCCATTCAGTGTCGTAATACCGGGAAGAATCAACAGCAGCTTGCACAATTGGGACATCTGCATCACTTGCTGCCTGGACTACGACGAAGCCCTTTGATTGGAGATAAACAGCCAATGCGCAGATAAACCTGGCCTTGTTTTTCTTGCAGGACAAGAACTCATCCTGGTTTACCTTCAGCTGCATATCTGATGTGAAGAAGATCTCACGGCCGATCATACGACTTTTCTTCGACTGGGCCATATCCTTTATGGTAGCTCTGCCATCGTAACCGTCGAACACAATAGTGACCGATGGATACTTTTGGGCCACGTAAGTAGCATAATGGTCAAGGATTTCGGAGTATCGTTCGTTTTTTGGCCCATGGAATTCTGTGCAGAAGAGCTCCACCTTCCATGATATATAGAATGCCGTTGGAAAGAGGAGTAGAGCGCTCCTCAAGATTGCAAGCCTGTGCTATAGCCTTGGCAAAATCTGGCTTTTTCGGAGACCGGAGCATGCAAGAAATGTCAAAAAGTGATGCCAGGTAGGAACACAGTTCGTGTTGAAAGTACTCAGATTCCGTGGGATTGATCCGCCTCTTTGCTAGCGTGACAAACCTCTAAAAAAGGAGAGTGCGGTCTATTCCTTTGCAATCTCCACCTGGATTCTGCTTTGTAGGAATTTGAACTGCCTGTGTTCTTTTCGTCGAAACACAAAATCAGCGACCAGCTTTCCAGACATGGAGTCAATGATTTTTAGGCCTAAATCTCTAGGGGAATCAACTTTGGCATATTCGTAGGCTGTCAGACCGTTTGTGATGTTTCTTAATTGAAGATCTCCATTAAATGTTGATCCTTTTTCTAGGAAATCCATAACGATCTGGGTGTCTTTACAATCTCTTAGCTGCCTCGGTTCGGACGTTTCCTTATGTTGTTCTCTAGTTCCATAGAAAACCTGTTACATACCCTCCATCAGAATATATTGTGCAGAGCAGATTGGTTGAGACAGAACCCATAATCACCATTGAATCTCTGTCACACCACTTCCATCGGTAAGGCCACCAGACGTTTTTAGACAACGCATGAGCTCTCAATGACAAGATCCGTGGAAAGCCCATCCTAGAATCTATCAGAACGTCTGATCGCATGCATCCCATTCTGGAAGGCTTGATAAATGGCTTGATGGGTTTCTTGGAGCTTGACCATTCGCTGGAAGTAAAGCTGGCAGGATTTTGTGTAATTGTTGTGCCCAGATGCCACTAGAAAGGGTAGTATGTCAGAGGTAGATTTTAAGTGGAGATTTCATGACCCAGACTGTTCGGCTCTTAAGAAATTTCGGAGTACTTAAACCATATCGGAGTATTACAAATTTGGACAGCCTAACGTTAAGGTTCATCTTTTAGCACAAGATGCTTTTCAAGGCGCGATTATCTTCTCAGTAGATGTCTCTGTGAATAGATAAAACAGTTCTTTGATATAAATTTTCGAGAATTTTACTGCGTACGGTTGAATACATTAGTTTACAATTTCAGACTGTAGATCTTCGGTTGCAATGATGACGCAAACAAAAATGATCTCTTACGTTTAAATATCAAGTCAATGGGAAAGGAGAACATTCGCAGTGAAAGTTTTTTACCTTGTTAGGTGGCAGATACATCGAATAACTTTTTTGTATCTATAGATGGCATTTTTATCAAACACGGACATTAACGTGACTTAATAAATGATTACTCGGGGTAATTTTCAGTTGTGACTTTTAGCTTACGGCCTTATCCGGGAAATCACTTGGACAAAGCGTGGGATGAAATGTTGATATTATTTATTGCATTCGAAGGGTATGAAAGTGATGTAGTTGTCTTCTGTGCTTTAACTGGTCTTCTAAACGAGCCAACCATAATTTATCAGCCCTTTTTTTTTTTTTTTTTTTTTTTTTTTTTTTTTTTTTTTTTTTTACCAACAATCGACGAATTAGGGGACAATAAGTGGTAAAAGAAACATGTCAAATGAAAATAAAATAAAAAAGTGCATATTGATGAATATGAAACGGGTTTTCTAGCAGAGAGTACATCAGGTTAATTTGATTTTTGGGCTCAGCTCATCATTTTATGTCAGAATAGTTGCCTTCTGATAGTATGGTGAAAAAGAGGTCACAACGATGAAAAAGCTAAAATCACCTATTGATGATTAGGAATTTTTTTTTTCTGGTGCATTGTACATCAAATTTGCTTTCATTTTCGGGCTCAGCTTTTCATTTTACATCGGCACGGTACTTCATAGGCCTATACAGAAAAATGAATCTTTACCGATAGCTCATTTTTTTTTTAGAAAAAATTGACAGGAAAAGCAAAATTAAACTAGTTTTGCGTCGACCTAGAATGTGCAACTTTGGATATGTTGTTAAACTTTTTTCTCTCTACAATATCATATAAAAATAATTTCTGTTGCAATTTGTTTGGGGTCGACCCATATTCCTGGCTAGTTTCCCTGTACTATGAGCAACGATCTTCTCTGGAAGACGTTTACTCATACAAACGTTACTTAGTTTCATTAGCTTTATTAAAAGGTTTTTTTTCGTTGGGGTGGGGTGGGTTTTCAGGCTATTGACTATAATTGTACCAATTTGACCGAGTCAATGCAAGTAAAAGTGAAGAAAATGTAACAAAAACTTTATCTGTAACTGATTTTAATGCTCTAATTATCTGGCGGAAAAAAGGTTGTGTGTTCAGAATTCAATTGTCAATAAGCCGAATGATAATTTATTATTCATTATTAATTTCATTTCAAGACAACAGATAACAAAAAGTTGTAAATAATTTATATGCCTTTAAGTGTAGATCCGCCTAGTATGTTATCCTATTTTATGTATTGCAAGCATTTTAGGAGCTAAATAAGTTGTTTTCTGACATTTAGGCTGAAGATATTAATAGTTCATTAGTTTGGGAGAATTGCAACCTGTATCATATAGTTAAATAATAAGTTAGTTCTGGAATACATCCAAGGTTAAAATTAGTCCTGGTCTGCTTATGCTGTTGAGGATAAAAATGTTCCTGAGCTTGTAGTTCTATTATTCTATACATGAAAATAAAAAAAGGGTTTCGTATTGAAAAAGGACCAAAAATGCTTTGACTATGAATACCTGGTAATTTCTTTAGAAGCTAATTTGGCTAAGTGTATACAAAAATGCACTTAAGCCAAGTGCATTATCCATACCCCAACCCGTTAGCAACTTCGTCCTAGATTACCCTTATTGAAAGATTGGCACATTAAATAAAATCCAGTAGTATTTCTTTTTTTTTTAATTCTCCATGGTTTTATGGACTTGGTCGACTTCTGAGCAGGCAAGTTATCTCAGTTTATATTTAGTTTTGGCCCCAATCATCCAGCAGACAATTTTCCAGAGAATAATTAATTTAATTTAATTATTAAATTAATTTCCCACTCTCGTCGTGGTTTGCTTGTCCATCAAAATCCTCATAGCTCTAAGGATTTACAACTTATTATTTTGGTAATTAAATTCTTCAAAAAAGACAATTATAGTTAATGTCTTCTCTCCTTGACAGTAGTGCTTAGGGGGATTCAATACGTTCTATGATCATCCTAGCCCGTCCATTATAAACTCTTTTAGTTTTGTGTGGCCAAACTGTTTAGAATCGGCTGGACGGTCTTGCTATAACTTGTAAAGCATGGATAAGATATCCGAATGAACGACATAAAACTAAAAGCCGACATCTTCTTTCCCAGAAATCTTAGAAATACCACTAAAATTTTCACGCTTTCGCTGGAGACAGATATTAAGTTTTAATGAAACATTAGCCACTTGTCGTATACTGATGATATGTTGTTATTTTCGGACAATTTAATATCAATCCAGAATGCAATTAAATATTACATTCGCATCTACGGGAGATATGATTAGAGATTGAATCTACTAAAACAGAATTCCTAGTGGCAGACAATTGGGGCGTTTTTTTCACTCATCAATGTCCTAAGATCTTACACCTTTTGTCAGAAAACGCTTAAAAGTGAAAACTTTGAACAAAGATCTTACATCTTTGGTCGTTTTTGTGAAAACGTCTTTCATCATTCTGCTCTGATCAGCGGTCTGAGAACAATGATGAGTAGATCATCAAAGTGCTCTCATCATTGTTCTATATGGCAGAACAGTGGCGGTCTTCACACTTTTTGCTAACATCAGTGAGCTGTAAGATCTTATAACAAAGATGAGTTAAAAAACGATAATCGTTGCAGAAAGATGTAAGATCTTAGATGTAAGATCTTAGTGCTAAAAAACGGGCCTAATAATAATGTTTTTCAGCATAATTCAATTAGGATGGGATCACTGAATATTTTTAATAAAGATTCCATTAATTACCTTGGGTTGCCTTTTGGCCCGAAAATTAAAGCTACGTGGGAGTTGGCGTTATCGTCTGTAGTGGGAAAACTTAGGAAAACTTATGGGCTGCTAGTCAGCGTGAAAGGTCGTTTTGATAAACAAACACTTGCTATAATTTATAATTCTGTGTTTGCGCCTCATATGTTTTTCATCGTTTTATTTTTGAAGTTTTTAAGTAAAAGTGATAAAAAGCGTATCCATGTGTACTTTTTCCGGTTTTGTTGGAATTTTCTTGGAATTCCACTATGGTTCAAAAATAGGTATGTTATACGAAAATTAGGAATAATTTATATTACTGTTAAAATGGATCAGCAAGGCGACCAATTTCTTAGACTATCTAGAGAAAATAGAATAAAATTTACCCTTTATTACATATTCATGAGTTATTATGAGCTACTTATTGTCATCCTTTTCGTTAATAGTGTAATTTTCTATTTTTCAGTTTTTTTTTCATTTGTTCCCTATACTCCTCTGTGTACATCCATGTATGTATAGAGGGCATAAATAAATTATTATTATTATTATTATCAGACAGTGCGAATTCTGTTTTTTTGATTAGTAGCAGAATTTTCTGTTTTAAGTTAAGGAAAGGCTAGTTCCTAAAACTTTTTTTGGCATAATTTCTAGGAAACCGGTAATAATCAGCTCAAAGGAAATATCATTTGAGTAGTTTGTCAGTCCCTTCGCAGCACCCGGTGGTGCTGCCCGCTTTGATCGAAACCTTGCCGATACAGGGACTTAAAATTCCATTTTCTTTTCAATCAAATATGATAGCCAAGCCATAGATTCTCAATAGCTCTCGACAATGGCTTATCTCCTGGTAGAATTTGCTTATAGGCCCTTTGTCTTTGAGACTGTCAGTGGGCGCTGAGGCTTACAAAATGATTTAATGTATCGAATCCCCTTAAAATTAACCAAGCATTTCAAATATGGTGAACACCTTTTTTAATTGAATGGCTTGCATACAATTAGTAATTAATAATTAAAAAGTAGTAATTAATAATTTTATCGAATATGACTATTTCCGACATAAATGATAATTTATATTAGTATTTAGCGTGGGCTTGGTCAAAATGATTGCTAAAAAAAAGTTCGGCGTCCTAAGCTAATGTTTTCCTTTCCCTTCTTTATTTTCTTCTCCATCAATTCTGTTATGAGAGCAACGATTCTTGACTATTAGCTTGGCAAAATAAATTGCCCGTATGGAGGGGGGATTAGAAAAAAAGGCAATTTCCTCGGTTTTAAACAAAACTTTTAAGTTGAATAAGTATTTCATCAACACTTGTTTTCTTTAAGACATAATTTTTGTTGTTTTAACATTTTTCATTTACCAACATAAGAAAGGCGTGAAGAGATTATCAGTTCACAAAAACAAATAAATATGATAATAATAACAAATAAATTAAAATATGTAATAATATACAAATAAATATAAGTGTAACAAATATTTGAACAAATATATAACTAATTTAAATAACAGTTCACATAATAACTAATAAAATTCAATAAAGACAATAAACAGATACAGAAGAACGTAAATAACTGTGAAGCCTGGAACTTTCTTCAAGTGAGGGAAAATCAAAGCAGGATATTTTCTATCTTTCTTTTGTATTTTGTTTATCAACTATAAATATTCAGACAATAACAAATAAACTGACAAAGAACATAAAATAATTTTGAAGAACATTCTTCTGTTTAAGCAGATACGAAAGAACTTTTGTCCCCTTCATTACAGAAAAAATTAATAAGATGTCCCACTAGTTTTTTTTTTTTTTTTTTTTTTTTTTTTTTTTTTTTTTTTTTTTTTTTTTTTTTTTTTTTTTTTTTTTTTTTTTTAATAGCTGATGGTGCCGCCAGGTTCTTGCACTCATTTTCTTGTCCCTTCTCTTTTTTTCGTTTTAGTTCCCCCTGTAATTCTTATATATTTTTTATTTCGTTCTCTTTTTTGTTGCTTATTTATTTATTTTTGTCCCCTCCCCCCCCCCCCTCTTTCTTGACCCGTTTTATTTTTTCAACTCTTTTATTGACTTCGTGTAGTTGAATTATTGACACTTTTTTAGTGCCCCTTTTAATTTATATGTATTTATGTCTCGTTCTTGTTTGTATTTATTCGCTTACTTTGTCCCCCCTCCCTTTTTATGTCCCAATTCTTTTTCCCGATTTGTATTTGCGTCAGTTTAGTTTGACAGGTTCTTATCCTTTTAACTTTTTCAATTGACTTTTTACAGTGTAATTATTGACTTTTAAATGGTGAGACTTTTGCTCATTATGATTTTTTTTTGTTGTTGTTGTTTTTTGCATTTTTGCCAGTTTTAGTGCCACCATTAATATTGTCGACTCCGAAGTCCAAATTCGGCTCTTTGTGGGCTTGTGATAGAGATTTTTTTGAAATAAATATCTTATCTTATCCCCTCCTAAAGTTTAAAGATTTTAATGAAATGTCCAGCAATTTTATATTTGTTCTGTATAATTTGCCTTCTTGAATTTATGCTAGAAATGAAACTATTGATAATAACTAACTGATAATGAAATTTATTAGCAAATTTAGTTAATGTATTAGCAATGTTATTGATAACAGTGTCTTTTCATTTAGGATTACCCTACAGAAGTTTTGAAGTTTAACCCCTGGCATGTATATTGATAGGGTCTTTAAATTCGTCCCCTCCTAAAGTTCAAAGATTTTAATGAAATGTCCAGCAATTTTATATTTGTTTTGTATAATTTGACTTCTTGAATTTGGGCTAGAAATTGATAATAACTAACTGATAATGAAATTTATTAGCAAATTTAGTTAATGTATCAGCAATGTTATTGATATCAGTGTCTTTTCATTTAGGATTACCCTAAAGCCTTAGAATACACTGAAACTCTATTAGCAATGGAGCCAAACAATCGACAAGCTATGGATATGAAGACAAACATTAAGAAGAAAATGGAAATAGGTAAGCCTGAGTATTGAATATGGAAATAGCATATAAAAAAACTTTATAAAATATTCAGGCTCTAGAGCCTGCTCCACTATAATATTTTTGTAGATGGTGGGTAATTAAATTATTATTATTATTATTATTATTATTAAATTTAACTGTTGGGCCCCCTGGTCCAATTGTTTATCGGATAAATATCCTTTTGTATGTCCCTCTAATCATATTCAAATCTTTCCCCCTTTTTCCTCGAGAATCTTTTCACGTCTTGAATGAATAAGCCAGCTAATAAAGATAGACAGAAAAAGTCAGCTGGACGGTGACTCATCCGCAAGCCCGACCCCCCGGTAAGGTAGGATTGCCTAATCTTCCTTAAGTTGGTAAACGGTTCATTGATTGTCGTGTGAACTGTGCAGTTATGGCCTTGATCAGAATGTCCAAGGGGCACACCCGCTTAGAAGCCATAGTTTTCGTTTGTACCCTGTTCTTAGTTAGGTCGTTTTTATACCTTCAAGTTTAATAGTAAGTTTCTAACAGTGTACTACCTACATTTGTCTCCTAGCATAGATTTTGGAAGGTTAGATGCGATTTTTGTTTTAGGAGAATTCGTCTCCTATTTTGTTGAGGGATATCCCCGAGGCTTTTGAGTATAGATAAAAGTTACCCTTTCGGTTGTTCGCCTGTTCCTGTGGGATAACGCTCCCAAAGCCTAGCACCGAGCGTGGCGGCCTGAAGTGGCGATTAAGTAATAGCGTCAAAGGGAGTTCAAACAAAAGATTTCTTCTTCTTCTCTAGGATGGTTTTCTGTTGGTTATAAGGGGATAACCATATAAGTCGTAATTGGTTTTGGTTATTTCACAATGGGAGTGGAGTGTAAGACTCAGAATTACTGTGACCCCCTGATTTGCACCCTATATTAACCTTAAATTGATTAAACTTAATTAGAAGTAACTTTAACCTTAAATTATTTTTGTTTAAATTTAGCCTTGAACTGTTGCAAGTATAATCGTGCGAAACAAGAATTGGGGGTTTATTGTATAAATGAATACGGTCTAATATTGATTTTGCCAATATTGTCAATTAGGTCTCAGAATGGATGATTTTCCAATCAAGGGGATTTTATCGGTGTCTTAATGGGTGGTGTAAAATGTGGCCTGGATACATAATTGATTTTATCTACTGTTGGTCGTATGGACATTAACACAATTGCCTTTGAACGGTTCACCAAGTCTAGATTACAAATTTATCAATTACAAATAATTTTATTGAGAGGCTAGTGAAGTTCTACTGGGTTTTAATGAAATTTGCGATAAGATATATGATTGCTCATAAAACTCAAATTTAGGTCCGAATATAAATAGGAGAAATAGAGGAAAATAAAAATTTAATAAAAAAAAGAGGGGCGAAACGAGAATTTAAGTGAACGAACAAGAGCCACAGAACCAAAGGATATTAAGAGAAGAAAGTACAGTCTATTAGGTATTGCCAAAGTATAAACACATACAGCAAGTACTGACAAAACCTATCCTCTCCGTACAAAAAAGGTGACCCTTTGTCCGCGTCTCCGGAGACGATTCCATACCTATGCGAACCTGGCGAGTAAATCACAAGTTCCGTAGGTGATTGTACTTGTTTCGTAAAAGCTGTATTAAATCTAATTTATTGGCTCGGAGCGATTAAGTAGTACAACATTTACCCTCTAGAGGCGCTGAGGTACGCGGGGTCACTTTTGGAGAGTTTTGTCAGTACTTGGTCAGTATGTTTTTATACTTTGATAGAGCTATTGGAGTATACTCTCATACATTAAGTGAAATTTCAACCAGAAAAGTACCAAATGAATGGATAATTAAATTCGGTGCATTCGGTACAATTCGGTATTAAATTCGGTTCAATCCCATTACATGGGCCTCTCGGCTTAATTACTATAGACTGACAATAATAAAACCTGTTTTGCGACGTCTTAACTGTTGTAGAGCAGGCAATGATAGCAAGGTTTTCATTGCGTATACGATATTAAACTGTGGTTTTTTGGATTTTAGGGGGGAAAAGGGTACCTAGGTTAATTACGTATTTAATATATGCAGTGCTTCACCCCACACCCTAATGTGCAAATATACAGCCCAAATTTGTTTTTCTAAACTATTATATATTCATCCTATTTAATTTCATTAGTATTAACCAAACTTGACTTTTTAGAAAGACCCGTATAATGGGATTGTACCTTGAATTCTAAAATAAGAAAATAATAAGAATGTATAATAATGTCAAATTTAAAGCTACAAAAATTACCGCAAATAAGAGTTGAGATGCCATACCTTCTCCCCTCAAACCCTCCAAAAGGCTAGATCGTTATTTCTAGAGTAATGACAGCAATATACAATTTAAACTGTAAAAAAAACTCTAATATTCAAATACTTAAAAAAATCGAAGAACTTATCAAGTCTCTAGGAAAAAGAACCAACAATTCCTTAAAACAAATACATGTGTAACGGTCAGTTTGGTTTTCAGTCTTGATTTAATTCTTGCGTTTCCAAAATATGTTACCCTGTATAGCAAAGTGGATCGATGGCTCTAGGCGTTTACCCCTCCCCTGGAAAAACCCTCCCCGGGGAAAATAACTCCCCGGAAAATACCCCCGCTCCCCACAGAAAATACCTCCCCTAAAAATAATCCCCCCCCCCTCTTGGAAAATAGGGTTTTCCGATTTGAGAATTTTATTTAAGTTGTGTTTTTTTTTTTAGTTTCGTTGAGAAGTGCTAAGGAAATGGAAAAGGGGAATTTACACGCCACAAGTATCTTAAAAACATAGAAAAAAAACAACCACAAATCCAATTTTGTTGAAAAGACTTCCTCCATATGAATTTCTGCAATTTTTGGCAGTAGTGGGCGCTAAATTAAAAAAAAAAAAGAAAAAAATGTAGTCGAACAATCATCGAAATTAAGCTAAAAACGTTTGGCACCAAAAATTTTAAGAAGGTTTGTCTTTCCTTTGAAATCACAGTTGACTTTGGGAACCAATACATTCTTATTGTTCAAGTTTTTACGGGCGAAGGTGTTGTCAAATTCTACGAGTTAGTTTTTTTCTTATCTTCCAAGTGTAAAACTACCACAAATCACCATTAGTAAATAAGTGAAACCCAAAACGAACAGAAGTTATAATAGATGACCTAGTCAAACTCAAAACGAGGAAAAATTAAAAGGAATAGGGCTGGCAACCCCCATGTCTTCTCAAAAGCAGAACATAATTTGCACTTTATTAAAAAAAAATAATAACCGTGGATTTGAGTTTAATATACATATTCTGATATTTATTCCTTAAACTCTTATTACTGCTTTATTTATTAAAGTAGAAAAAGCGAAAATATTTAAAATGTATTTTGTTTTCAGTAAAGGGCAAATTATTTTCTGGTCTTGAGAAGGCGGGGGGGGGGGGGGTTGTCAGCCCTACTCATGACGATTTTTGCTCGTTTCGAGTTTGACTCGGTTATTTATTGTAATTTCTATTTATTTTGTGTTTAAACTTATTTATTGATGGTGATTTGTGGTAGTTTTAAGCTTGGAAAATTACTTGAATTTATTTTTACTCATATTTGGGTTAATGGAACTCTTTACTTTTCTTTGAAAAACTTGTTTCGTGAAAAAAGTTTTTTTTTTAAATTAATTTCTGTTCGTTTTTTATTGACATAGTCATTTTCATGGAAATTTTCTTTTTGTTTTTTTTTTTTTCTATCAGACTCCATCATTTTCTATTTTTCTATATACTCTGCGGGGGTAGGGGTACTTTCCGGGGGGTGGGGGTTAAACACCGGTCACCTAGATTGATATCCTGCTTGGCAATACGGGACCCAGGGATCCACTACCGGCCACAAAGAAACTACTGGCACAAAGTGCCACAAAGGCACTTGTGGCATAATGTGGTACTACTTCAAGGCACAATTTCTGCTAACTGTCACTTTAAGAAAGACCCAGCAACTGAAACGTTGATTTGACGCCCTGTACGCCAGCAATATGGAAAATCTTAATCCTTCTAGAATATTGCAAAACCTTTTCAGTCACCACAGTTAATCTGATTTAGAACTGATGATTTACTTAACAAATGAATAAAGCGACCTGGTTTTTGCTGGAAATTAGAAATAATAACAAAGAGAAAAAGTGATTCAAAATTGCCTGCTAATACTACTTCTCTTATAGAATAGAATATAATATGATTTATTGTCTAAAATAGCACAAAAGCTAGCATAAGCACGTCAGAACAATTACAATTATGCAAACACATGTACGTCAAAACAATTACAATGATAAAAACACATTTTAGGGGATAAACATAAAAAAAAGAAAAAGTTAAATCAATTATTAAAATGGGAAACAAAATAGGGGACAAAAGAGTTTTTGTACCTCATGGTCAGCATTTGGGAACACAAGTTAAGTTGGGTATTTGGAGCTCTACGAGCATTCTGTCTTGTATTAGGAAGGATTGGGGGATTTTCTTTAAGGGGGTGGGGAGGTCGATGATAGTCAGAACTAAGGCACTTGTGACCAAAGTTCATGATAAGGATGTGACGTCGTGATTCCAATGAGTAAGTTCAAGTCTAGTCAAACTTTCATCGTAAGTAGTATAGGATGTCCCAAGTATGATTTTTATTGCTCTTTTTTGAATACTTTGAATTTTAGAACATTGGTTTTTGGTCAACCCAGGGTGCCAGACAGGGCAAGCATATTCAAGGCAGGGTCTTATATAAGAACAATAAAGAGCATGTGTAAAATCAATTTACAAAATTTTATATAAAATCAGTATATAAAACGGTGCGAAAGTAGATACACTGTAGTATCCTATCAGTGAAATTTAGGGTTAAGGCTGTGCTTGTTATTGCTTTATAAAGTAAATATACTGTAATAAAAATTATAATTTAATGTATTGTAATAGTATAGTATGCTAATTTGAAGTGTTAATTTTATTTACTAATGTTAGTGCTAATATTAATGTTATAAGTAATAATGAAGTTTAATTATAATAACCAATTAATATAGTAATAAATAAGAATTAAAAATCATATATCAAAGTGCTAACAGTAATATGCTAATAATGTTATAGACTAATACTATATAACCTACTAATTTTAAATGCTAATAATGTAGCTAAAGTAAATAATGCTAAAGTAAAAATACTTTAGTATGGGACGTGTTTTTTTTTGTTATGTTATAATGTAATATTGACTGACTTGAATAATAAATGTGACGACTCTTTTTAATAAAAGTGTCCTTTAAATAAACGTGTGTCTCTTCTTTTACTACTTTGCACCTACTTTTACCCCTCCCTCTCCAGAATTAGAGGCCTTGGCTTTGTCCAAAATGCATTCATTTTCCAGTTCGTCCAAAAAAACAAAAATGGGGAGAAAACTATGTCCACTGTTGTTACTATTCATTGTCTTTTTTTCATGGTTATAACAGTAGCTTTTCACGTCAAAATAAATACTAGGACGTTATTATTGCAAAAATTGTTACAAGAGAGATAAAAGAGACGATTGCTAGGGGAGAATGACAAATTATTTGATTGGTTGAATACCTGGTAAAATCCTGGCAAGTGATTGCCTCTAAAATTTGTGCTAAATCTTCTTTCACTCTTTTGTGTGTGTTGATACTTCATCTTCTTTGGCCCATTTTGGCCCGTCGATGAAATTTTTTACAGTAGTTAGAAAATAGGTATTTTGATGTCAAAATTGAAAGGACAAAATTGAAGGGACCCGTTCTACTTCAACATGTTGCTACCCTTCTTTAAAGTTAATGTCTTGTAACGTGGTGCTTTGTGGTTACTGCACCTCAGTTAACTAACGGAAGTCCTGTCAAGGGTGAAAAAATTTTGATTAACTCTTTACTCTCCTGAATACATTTCTGACAATCTTTTTACAGGGGGCATTTGTGGGTTTGGGATTGGTGAGGGTTAAATTTATGTATTTTTTACTCCAATCATAATCTTTCGATCCTTTTCTACCCTCTGCTTAGTTACTGAAAACAAAATTTGCGTTGAATCTGTATAATTGTAATTTTGAAAAAGCTTTCTTGCAAGATAACCTGTTTTTCTATGTCAGTTCTGTTCGTTTCTAACACCAGAGAGTTAGCCTAAATATGTGGAACGCTACGGGCCCCTCAAGCTCTACTTTTTAAATTGATATTCTCTATTTGCTTTTCGGAATAAAGTATAATTTTCCAAAATAGAAATCGTCCGCAACAAGAGGGGTACTTTTGCTCCCTCAGCAATCAATACTGGATGCTTCATCCTTTATTGACATTATATATATATATATATATATATATATATATATATATATATATACATTATTATATATATATATATATATATATATATATATATATATATATATATATATATATATATATATATATATATATATACATTATATATATATATATATATATATATATATATATATATATATATATATATATATATATATATATATATATATATATATATATATATATATATATATATATATATATATATATATATATATATATATATATATATATATATATATATATATATATATATATATATATATATATATATATATATATATATGCATATATATAAATATAATCTTGCCAGTGAAGTAGGTTCCGAGGTTAAATTCAAAATCATCTGAATGTGCATTCAATTCTTCAAATATGAATATGTAGACCTGACTTGCTCTCTGGACCCTTAGGTACATATGCGTAGGGAAGGGGAAAGGGTGGGGCGGGGTGGCTGCCCCCCTCTGAAACTTCAAATTTACAGCAGATATTACCAAGAATTTTTCCTACGGTATGTTGGAATTTTTCTGTTGGATGTTCACTGGTAGATAGTTGAAAAGCCTGGAAATAAATAGAAATGTCCAAATAGTGTTTCCGATATTGATATTTGCGTTTCGATATATCGTTTCGATTGGAAAGTTTTGACTTTTTTAATTCTCCAGGAATTGATTCAAGCGATAAGAAGTTTCTGAGTATGCCAAAGCAAAGGTGTAACCCTAAGCAATTCCTTAAAGAACTCCCTTTTCACAACCTGCATGCAAATAGTTTTAATTTTTGATAGTTTTACTCAAATAGTTTTAATAGTTTTAATTTAACGTTTTAATTTAATTATGATTAATTTAATTTAATTATGATGGAAAATTCTGATTGCATTTCCGAATTTAGCGTAGAAATTGACATCAAAACCACATATTCTGATTAGATAAAAAGACAAATTTAATAAAAACTGTGGTTAGTAGGCGAGAGTGAGCCCCCTCCCCTCTAACCGGCTGGGCAAATTTACCGTATTATCTAGTAATACAAAATTTTCGATTACATTTTCATTCAGTACCATTTTTGAAAAAGAAATTTAGAAATGCTCCATCACTTTTCCACCTGGATACCTCTCTATTCAAGTGGTCACAAGTGCCAAACTTGGGCCACCCTAGTGCTGGTTTGGCCGTCTCTGGTTTACGTTCGACCACCTGACAAAAGAAACAGAAAATTGGCCAGGGAAACCTTAAAACTTGTTTTACGGTTACAAAATTACGAAACAAGATGGTCAGTCTAGAAAATTACAAAATCTATTTTAGTAAGGTTAAAAAAAAAAAAAAAAAAAAAAAAAAAAAAAAAGAGTATTCATTTCAAATTATAAATTGACTGATAAAAACCAAAAGTAAGCCGCTCCACTGATCTTGATGTTCCTCCTGTCAGTGGTTTTAGCTTCATTTTCAACTTCTGTCTTTAATACACTATCCGTCTCGTCAGTTAGCGAAAAGTCTCGTACTCCAGTTTCCTTCAGAAAGTGGACCTTAAGTTCTTCAGTTGTTACTTTTTTGGTAATGATAATATAGTGTACAGGAATCCCTTTCTTGCTCTTCAGCTCAACCAGAATGTAATCACCAGCCTCGACTTTCTCAGTGTTAAACGCCCATATACGTCAGAATCGTCACTCCAACTGCAACTCTTGTTACGAGAAACATGCCTTTCGTTTTTTAGCCTTTTCACCTCTCTGACTTTCTTCCTTTCCAGGACTAGGGCCTTCTTGGCAGATACGGCTTTTATCCTAGCAGTAATGCGCTCTTTCACAGGGGTTTCAGTGAGCGCTCCTGAGGGGTGTCAGTGAGCGCTCCTGACTTTTTCATATTATTTTTCCTGTTGCCTTTTCCTGTTGAGCCCTTGGGAAAGGCATTTGCATGGACGATCTCTTTTAACGAATCATTTTCTGACCTTTGCTTCTCATTTAGAGACCGAACCTGTGTTGTGTCCGTTTCAGGGTCTATGTTAAAGAAGGAGTCTAAATGTCACACAGGACTTGCGCTGAGCATAGAAGCTTCTCTTTTAAGTGCTACACTAGATGTGGTAGGCATTCTGTCTGAGACATATGACGAGAGGAACTCATAATCCTTGAAAACATCTCTATTGGTGGGTAGACCCCACTTGCTGTGATTCCACCGATTATATTCTCAGGAGTGAAAGTCTTTGAATATGCTTTCCCCTGCAGCTCAGCAATTTTATACACTGATATGGTTCTATATTTATGGGCAGTCATAAAACTTGCGGCTTCTTGATTATAGTAGGCCTTAAAGGACCCCATGACTGTCCTTTCTAGAGGCTGTAGTTTGTAAGTGGTGTGAGAAGGGACAGTTAAAAATACAACACCATTATTTTTAGCCAGATCAAGCAATTCAATGGTGTATCGACTGATCTGGTCGTTTGTTTTCAGAAGTACAGGTGACTGCTTTGAGGGTTTGAATTGATTGATAAAATGCTATAAGTAAAGCAAAAAATGGAAGGCAGTCATCCAGCCAGAATTTGTTTTGAGCCAATCATGATGGTTCCTGGTAAAGTTCCCTTGCGTAAACTTTCCGGACATTGTTTTCTGTGGGAAATAGCACTGCTTGTACAAACATAGCCCACTTTTGAATACCTTGTTACGGCATGCCGAACCTGCCCCGGGTATTGTGGCCGTACCTGGGATTTTGTCATCCCGCGGGATGAAAAATGCTAACAGCAAACCAGTGAAGATGGTATGTCTCAGAAGCTGCCAAGAAACAGGCAAATAATAAGAGAATACAACGTGAGTTTTTGGCTTTTCTAGTATTCGTAATTAGGCGTAGACCATCAGACAAAATTGAAGAAAATTCCAGATTTAATCACCATAAAGCATGATCCGATCTGGTATATTTGGTACAAGTATTAATCAAGGCCTGACAATTTAAAACATACACTGCCATCTGTCAGAGCTCTTATAATCCACCAGAGTTCCCGATAGGTTTTTATATTGAGATTATTTGCTTTGGCTAAATTTTTGTGGGCCGTGCTGATCGTAGGCTGGTCTTCCCTATATCAAGTTTTATATTTAATATTTCTCAACTTTAAGCTTTTGAATTGAATTCTTAGAACACCTCGCATTTTTTCAGTGTAATAACTAGAATAATTAACTTAAGCAGTGTAGTTCGTAAAATTAGGTTAATAACAAGAGTCTGATCTCAGTTCCTGGCAGAAAACAGATACAAAGCTTAAAGAGAGAAAAAAAATTCTAAGTGTCGCCAGACGCTAGATGGCGCTGATGTCTTTTTTTTGTCAATACTAGCATCAGTTCCTACTCTTATAAGTTAGCCATACTCTTTGGAACCGCCTATATGTTAGACGACTTTTTCCACTCTCTTTACTCTCAAAACAAAATCTTGACACAGATTTACATACGTTTTGTACTGGTGAAAACAAAGTCAAAGGAAGACGAGATTGAGGTGAAATTGAAATACATAGTTGCCACGTCTCACATTCACATTGATCTGAATTTGCTGTCAATTACAGGGTTAATAATGTTTTCGGAAAACGTAAATATAACCTTAGTTTTGTTTTGACTTAGTAAGTATAGTGTCTAATTTCGATGGAGTAGATGTCCCCATAGGTTTTTATATTGAGATTATTTGCTTTGACTAAATTTTTGTGGGCCGCGCTGATCGTGGTCTGGTCTTCCCTATATCAAGTTTGATATTTAATATTTCTCAACTTTAAGCTTTTGAATTGAATTCTTAGAAGAACAAGCTGTTATCTAAACGTAACATGATTTGTGTCAAATTGCTTTTATGGTGTTTATGTTTTCTGGGAATTGGAAGTAGGATAGTGAGTTTATTATATTATAGTATTGCCGGAAAAGTAGAACATGGAAAATGCTAGAGGCGAAATATACGAATGATGAGTTTCTAAAGAGCTATGTTCAAAGGACCTCGGGAAGTATTTATAAGCCCCCGCCCGTCTATCACAGAATCGGCTGTCCTCCCCTAGACAATATGCTGCCTAAACCCATGCTTAGGTATCTTCTTCACCTAAAATTATCCATTTGTAAATACCATAGTACATCAAAGTCACTTCTGAGACTGGGAGGCCATATAAAACTGCTTCAGTAGGTCTCAGAATGTTTTTCTTTATAACATATCGGCTCTGTTTGGACTAAAATTGCAATTTCACAGGACAAAATGCTAGAATTTTGTAATTTCTTGTAGTTTAATCTCTTTTCATTTATTAAAAAAGCGCTAGGTCTTTGAGTTCTTATACGAATGACCCCTCTTTCAATAACCAAAAGCCGTGGATTCGATTTGTCATCTCCTTGTGAAAATAAACATGCATGCATGACCATCCTTCTCTAAAAAATGGGAGATTTTGTGTTTTGTTCATAGTGGCTGTAGGGCACTTGTACATGTTGAATTTAATTGTATAATTAGCATTAATGTTGTTCCCCTTGTTGGAGGAGTTTAGCCCTATTGTCTAAAATAATTAATTTTCCATATGCAGATATTTTTTGATGAACATTTTTAAAATTAACTAAATATACACACTTAAAATCAGCATATATATTATGGATTTTTTTGTGGCATATGTTGTTATCGGTACTTCAGTCTATAGAGCTTTGGTTACCATTGACAGGGTTGCCTTGTACTTACATTTTCTGCTGCGAAGCTTTGGCCACCACTCCCTCCTTCAATCCTTGTTTTTTTTTAGATTCAAGTTCAATATTTGTATAAAACACCATTAAAAATCTGTGAAAAAGAACACCCGTTACAATTTTTCTCAGGGGGGGGGGGGGCTGAGATATCAAGAACAAATTTTAAGTTTACAATTCTTTGTACATTCTTTGTACAAGGTTTTCAAGGTAAATTCCTTTGAACAATTTTTTTTAAAGGGAATCCCACTGAAAATATTTCTGTTATAAGCTATCACCGTGCTGTACGTATTTTAAAAGCTTAGTCCTAAAATGTTCCTATGAATAAAGAGAGACTAAACCAAATGTGTTTAAATCAAACAGTTACCACAAATTAAGCACAATTAAGCAAAAAATTAAATTAAAACACAAAAAAATTAAACACATGTTTAAATTAAGCACAAAAAAGTGTTTAAATCTAACCCTCCTTCCCCTTCCTTCAGTATTTATATGATGGCTCAATGAAAACTACAGGATTTGGGCCTACAGGAACTACGCCTACTAAGACATGGCATATTTAACTAGCCTCACTCATTGACTATCGGTCAACTGATGAAACATTCGTCTTGGCTGAATGTAATAATGAATTAAATCCAAGCATATTTCCAGAAATTTATTTTGATTAAGGTGAGGGGTGGGTTTGCGAGCTTGACAGGAATACGCTACAGGAACATGCGTTGATGGCTGGATGTTGATGAATTTTACCCCCTAGCCGTTTCCTGAAATAAAAATTCTGATTGCTTCTCCCTTGTCTATTCAAGAAATAAGACACTGGAAAAATTATAAAAATATGGACATTTATAGAGTACAATATAACTTGTGGATCGTAAAATTTCGTGTGCGTACCGGATTAAATAATAACGTTTTAAATTATTCCCTCCATTTCCGTGTTTAAGAATGATATTAGCTGTTTTAATTTGAACCCGTTTTCCAGTCATTTAAATGGGCAATAAACTAATAGTAAGCTTATTTTCTTCAGATGGACTAAAGGGGATGGCCCTTGCTGCTGGTGCTGTGGCTGGGGTTGGTGCAATTATTGGTCTGGCTGTCAGTTTGGCGAAGAAGTAAATCCACAGTATGGCTTTATATTGACAAATTTATGTTTTTATTCTTTAAATATTCGCTTCTTATTGATGATTAAACGAAATTAGTGAAGGAACGTATTTTTTTTGGGTCAAGTAATTCTCGAATAGTACTGAATAGTATTAGGCTAACATTTAACTGGCCGTGTCTTGTTGACGATTTTTAGTGTCAGTTACTTGCAGTCTTTTTCGTGTGGTTTTTGCTAGTTAGATAATCTACTTTGGGACAGTTAAAGATTAGATGGCAGTTTTGTTTATTTCGTTGCGACCAATGGGGGGGGGTATTTCTTCCCCCGTAGATTCTTATTGCCCCCTAGATTTCTAAAAATATCTCTGTGCTGGACCGAGGGGGAAACAGCGCATTACACTAGGTTGGTCCCTGGAGGAAGAGGCGATACGTCTTAAAACTACCTTGAATGAGCTCTGGTACCTGGCACATGATCGGCTGAATTGGAGGTTTACCGGTTGCTACTTATGCGCCTTTAGGCGTTGAAGATCCAAGTCTAAATAAGTAAGTCATTGCCAAAGAAACTGGTGGTTTTTCTTTGCTCCTTTCATAGTTGTAATACGAGAAAGTTGACCCACGACAAAAAGCTATTTTCAAATAAATGATATGGGACTTTCTTTTTGATCTGAAGAAGACCATTTCTTGAAGACCTGAAGGTTATGTCACATCAGCTTTCTTGTACAAAAATTTGTCCGTTAGATACACAGTTAATAGAATTATCCAGTAAGTTTATCACAGATCATTTCTGGTCTTCATTCTCGGTACGAACAAAAAGCTCCTCCCACTTCTTTCTGCATTAGCGGGTTACTTGTTTCCGATTATTTCTATTATAACTGTAAGTTTCTTGTCCAAGAGGGTTACAAAGTGCATTATTCGTAATAGCGGGTTTCCACTTGTTTCCGATTGCTTCGCGTCTGACTTGTCTACCCGTGAAAAGATCTGATGCCGCTTATGTTTCTATCTGCAAAAACGTTCTCTGGAGCACTCGCACCTTGGTCCGGGGTTTTTATAATGGGTGAGATAGGGAAAGATCATACTGGATAATTATATAAACTGTGGTTAGATACACCTTTTTAGAAATTTTGAGGAAAAAGGACCACTTTGTTAACGTTCATACCTGAAAATATTAGATAATGACTCCCCTCAAAATTAGTCAACAATTAGTCGTTTGAAAGAACAAACTGGAAACCTTTCTGTAGTAAAGGTCATACAGCTCCAATGTTTTATTATTTATTATTTATTTTAAATCTTTTTTTTTTTTAGCTAGCCCCCCCCCCCCAACGCCTTCTTTTTCCAAACCCATCTGATGAAAATTTTGAGATAGACATTTTGTTAAAAATAGTTCAAAGGTCGGATAAGAAAAACTCCGGTGTCAATACAACCCCCCAGGGCCCAGGGGAAGGCGTTCTAAGTTATGCCCTAAAGGCATGTATGTTCAAATGAAAGGGATGTTCGTATAAACTTCATAGAGGGCTCATTTGATTGGAAATAGAAAGTTCTAGTTCACTTTTTAAGAGTCAAGACAGTTAAGGACAACTAGCCCTCCCCTACGCCCTTTTTCCTCCAAACCGATCCGCTACAAATTTTGAGATAGCCACTTTTTGGAAATTGTTCAAAAATTAGCCAGGGCCCGGGGGATAGGCGTTGTAAGTGTTGTCCCGGGGGCATATATGGTTCTTATGAAAGGGATGCTCGTATAAGCTTCAGTGAGGGCTAATTTGATTTGAAATTGAAAGTTCTAGTTCAATTTTCAAGAGTCAAAAGATATCCGAGGGCAACTAGCCCCCCCACACACCCCTTTTCCATAAGTCGATCCGATAATATTTTTATAATAGCCATTACATTAAAAATAGTTCAAAGGTCAGGTAAGAAAAAATCATTCCCGTGTCAAAGCAATCCCCAGGGCCCGGGGGCAGGCGTTGTAAGTAATGCTAGTAGTATAGCTATAACAGTTCCGGGAGGGTAGGTAGCCAAATAGCTATAACAGTTAAGAGCGGACAGTCCCACCATATAGCTATAACAGTTTCAAGCGGACAGTACTCCCGCCATACAAGCAGACAGTGTAATGACCGGAATTCAACTACCGTGAAAATTCGTGCTGATCTGTGTTCAAAGTGCGTGATGTTTCCTTTGTTTGAAATTGTGAAATTCTTTTTGTAATTTAATTTGTTAGGCGTGGTTGACTTATGTTTGACCTTGAACACGGATATAAAAACTCTGACAATTTGTTATCTTCTCAGTTCAGAATTGGCATTTGAAATATAATGATGCATTCAAATAAAAGGAATATTGACGAAAGCTACACGCAAGAAGTAAGTTATTCTTTTATAATCATAGTAGGTAAAGAAATTAATTCTACTAGAATTTATACAGACCCTATTATAGTTAACAGATTGTTAAATGTTTTTTGAACCTGGATCTCCAGAGGTCGGTAAAGAGCAATATCAAAACAAGAAAAAAAGTATGTAAACACTGTGTTAAATGGCTTGCGAGCTTAGCACATGAGATAGATCATACCTATTTTTTTTATTCCGGCCCAAAGTCCCCCACATTCGTTCCTCACCGGCCCCACATTCGTTCCCCACCGGCCCAAAGTACCACAATCGTCCATCCCCCCCACCCTCCCTCCAACCCCCTCCCTCTAACCCCCCCCCCCCCCTCGAACCCCCCCGCCCTCCAACATTTTTTTTTTTTACATCTCTTAGAATGTCATGAAACACACTTAAAACACAAAAAAAATCATATTTAATATTTTCCAACTTCAAAATGGGAATGATACAGATATGTGTGTCGCAACTTTTACTATTAGAAAAATAATGTTTGTAGTGACCACTTTTTTTTAACTTTTTTCTTTAACTTTATTTTTACTTTTTTTTCAACTTTTTTTTTTAACATCTCTTAGAATGTCATGAAACACACTTAAAACATAAGAAATTCACATTTAATATTTTTCAACTTCAAAATGGGAATGATATAGATATGTGTGTTGCGACTTTTACTATTAAAAAAATAATGTTTGTAGTCACCTTTTTTTTTTTTTTTTTTTTTTTTTTTTTTTTTTTTTTTTTTTTTTTTTTTTTTTACATCTCTAAATCACATCAGAAAAAATAGAATGACACTTATGATTTAAGTTTTTAAACATATTCTTGTGCATACTCATACTTATATTGATGAGGACTGATGGTTCTCATTTAATATTTCTTCATGAAAAACAAACTGATTTTTTTTTTTCCAGGATTGGCAAGTGTGTAAACATGATAGAGCTATTGTAGCATTGAATGCCGACAAGGAGAAATACCTGAACTATGAAACGAGTACAAGTGGTAGCACTATTGGAAATGTATGCGTGCGTTGTCATGACAGCGAGAAAATAGATTTCTTTGGAGTACCAAAAAAATTCAATTATTCACATTCTTCATATGCGAGATTGAGATCTCCGGAGATGATTGCACTCAAAGAGAATGCCAACATAAAAATAATCGTCGATAATAGAGGACAACTCCTTGCTAGTACTATCGGTAACATGCTACCTACGGATACATCCTTTCGTCAGCTTTCCGGTATTAGCATTCGACGGAACGTCAAAAGAAGACAAGCATACTCCAGCACTAATGTCATTAAGCATATCTTGTCAATGTTTCAAAACTGTTATCTATGTAAAAATAATGTGACAATAGACAGTGAAATCGCAGGCAGAATAAAAAGGACATTAGCAGACAATATCATCAATGAATATAAAGATGAATTGCCGGAATGTGAAGCGCAAGTGTACTAATAATGTAAAATAATGTCTGTAACATATTTTTTATATTAATATTCTACATGACATTATTTCATTAAAAATATGTTATGCATTACATTGTTATATGTTCATTATTTTTAGAGTAAGCCAACATATCAAACGTTTAGAATGTCTATTAAAACATCGGAGATGTAAGAAAAGGAATTTGCATACATCATATGTCGGATAGATAGGTTAACATAGAGAAAATCTAAGTATAAGAATGAATAAATTCTCTATCAACATCTATTGACAGATACTTGGGATAGCTTTTACGGAATCTAAGTATTAGAGTGAGTAAATTCTTTATCAATGTCTTTTGACAGATACGTTTGATAACACTGACATAATTTAAGTATCAAATTGAACAAATTCTTTATTAAAATTCGTTATCGATATCATTTGTCGGCTACGTCAGATAACATTGACAAAATCTATCTATTAGAATGAATAAATTCTTTATCATCAGCCGTTGTCGGATTTGTCATTATGAAAAAATTGTAAGTAAGTAACAAACTCTTTCTTGAATTCACCTCTTGCATACGCAATACAGAAATTATAAAAAAAAAATAATTAGGCATTGAGATAGGCAAACATCCGCCCAGACACATAAGCAGAGGAAGTGAGAGAGACAAAAACACGTATAAATGTATTGATTCAAGCATACAAACCGACAGAGACAAAAACTGAGATAAGCAAACATCCGCCCAGACACATATGCAAGGAGAGTGAGAGGGACAAAAACACATATAAATGTAAGGATTCTGACATACAAAGCAACAATCACAGGCATTGAGATAGGCAAACATCCGCCCAGACACATATGCAAGGAGAGTGAGAGAGACAAAAAACACATATAAATATATGAATTCAGGCATACAAACCGACAAAGACAGGCATTGAGATAAGCAAAAACCCACCCAGACACATAAGCAGAGGAAGTGAGAGAGACAAAAACACATATAAATGTAAGGATTCTGACATACAAAGCAACAATCACAGGCATTGAGATAGAAAAATATCTATAAATGTATGAATTCAAGCATACAAACCGACAGAGACAGGTACTGAGATAAGCAAACATCCGCCCAGACACATATGCAAGGAGAGTGAAAGAGACAAAAACACATATAAATATATAGATTCTGACATACAAATCGACAAAGACAGTCACTGAGATAAACAAACATCTGTCCAGACAAATAGACAAGGAGAGTAAGAGAGACAAAAACACATGCAAATATATTGATTCAGGCATACAAACCGACAGAGACAGGCATTGAGATAGGCAAACACCCACCCTGACACATAAGCAGAGTAAGTGAGGGAGACAAAAAACACAAATAAATATATGGATTCTGACATAAAAACCGATGTATGTCTCCTTTGTGTTGTTCCTTTGTATGTCTGAATCTATATATTTATATTTGTTTTTTGTCACTCTCGCTCTCCTTGACTATGTGTCTAGGCGGATGTTTGTCTATCTCAATGATGGTGATTGTTGCTTTGTATGTCAGAATCCTTACATTTATATGTGTTTTTGTCTCTCTCGCTTCCTCACTTCCTCTGCTTATGTGTCTGGGCGGATGTTTGCCTATCTCAATGCCTGTCTTTGTCGGTTTGTATGTCAGAATCAATATATTTGCATGTGTTTCTGTCTCTCTCACTCTCGCTGCTTATGTGTCTGGGCGGATGTTTGCTTATCTCAATGCCTGTCTTTGTCAATTTGTATGTCAGAATCTATATATTTATAGGTGTTTTTGTCTCTCTCACTTCCTCTGCTTATGTGTCTGGGCGGATGTTTGCCTATCTCAATGCCTGTTTTTTAGATATTTAAATTCCGGGGTCGACACAACCCCCCAGGGCTCAGGGACAGGCGTTGTAAGTTATACTCTGGCGATATATATGGTTCTTGTAGAAGGGATACTCGTATAAACTTCAGAGAGGGCTCATTTGATTGAAAATAGAAAGTTCTAGTTCACTTTTAAAGAGTCAAAAGAGACCGAAGGTTAATTAGCCCGTCCCCCACGCCTTTTTTCCCAAAAACCATCCGATAAAAATTTTGAGATAGCCATTTTGTTAAAAAAAATTCAAACATCAGATAATAAAAACTCTGAGGTTGACACAAACCCATTTTTTCACTTTGATATTGTTACTTTGATACCAGTTTTGATACTTTGATTAACATTTGATTTTTTTTAAAAGTTTAATTTTTAAATAAGGAATTTTTAAAAACTTGAAACTTTTTGCAATCAAAAACGAACAAAAATTAATAAAAAAAAACTTTCGGAAAAATAAGTTTTTCAAAGAAAAGTAAAGGCCATTTTAAACTTAAGCTCAGCAGATACAAATACCTTTTAAAATCCAAACTCAAAGCGACCAGAAATTACTATTAAAGAATAAATGAAACCCAAAACGAACAGAAATTAAATAAATAATCATAGCAAAAACATACAACAAGTAATAATATAAATGAATGAATAGGTCTTAAAGCGAGTAGGCCTAATGCTTAGATTGAATATGAAAATCAAGCTTAAAACAAAATAAAAAAAATTCCTATTGAAGTATAAATGAAACTTAAAACAAACAGAAATTAAATAAACAATCAATGCAAACAAACATACAATAGATATTAATGTAAATGAATAAATAAATCTTAAAACGAGTCAAACTTAAATTGAATGTGCAAATCAAGCTTGAAACAAACAAAAAATTACTACAAACAAGAGTTTGGGTATGACCTCCTTCTCTCACTGTAAAAGTCTAAAACCTACTGCGTCATTGGCGCTTTACTGAAAACTATATGTGTCTTGAACAGTCTTGGAAAGTACAAACAACATCAAATTGAATGTTTGATGTATAATGATATTAATTGTTGAAAGATCCATCAGTTCAAGAATTTATTTCACTGTAATTTTGTTTTTATTTTCAATGCTGTAAGAACTGGAAAAGAAAATATTTGTAATATAATTCGTTTTCAGTTAAGCGCCAATGACGTAGTAGGCTTTTGGTTTTTATTTACAGTTAAGAACATGGGCGCCCATATGGGGGGGGGCAGGGGGGCTCTTGCCCCCCCTGGCTCAATGATGCTGCCTTATTTTTATATTTTTGTTCTGAGATTTCCATTATATAGCATTAAAAGTAGCAATTAGACGAAGTTTGCCCCCCCTGGAATTCAGCTTATGGACGCCCATGGTTAAGAAAGGAGGCAGTATCCAAACGTCTTGAACAACTTTAAAAAGAGCTAATAAATTAAACTGAATATTTGATGTATAATGATATTAATTGCTGAAAGCTCATCAGTTCAAAATGTTACTATAATTTTAATGTTTATTTTCAATACTAAGTACAAAAGAAAATACTTTTCAAAAAATTGGTTTTCAGTAAAGCTCCAATGACGGAATAGGTTTTAGACTTTTACAGTGACAGAAGGAGGTCATACACAAACTCTTGTTTGTAGCGATTTTTGTTCGTTTCAAGCTTGATTTGCATATTCAATTTAAGTTTCACTCGTTATAAGATTTATTTATTATGTTTGTTTGCATTGATTGTTTATTTAGTTTCATTTATACTTCAATAGGAAAATATTTTTGTTCGTTTTAAGCTTGATTTTCATATTCAATCTAAGCATCCCGCACCAAATCTATTGCTAACTTTTTAGCAGAAAGACAGGGCATGTCGCACCTTGTTTGAGTTAGAATCACACAAGAATTTCAAATCTATTTGACTGGAGCATAAAAAGCGAAAACACACCTTACCCCAAAATTTTAGTGAATAGATGGCCATCAGCCCAAACGTTCAATAATTTTTAGTTAATATAATTAGGGAGCAAATAAATTTGCTCGCTACGCCATCACTTGCTCAGGAGGGTCCTGATTATTTTTTCAAATTGTCCATGGCTCCTGTAGTACTCAACTACCCTCTCTCAAATCATTTTCTTGTCTTTGCAGAAATGCAGGCATGCTACAACTTTATTGAAGTGGAATCATGTAAGGTTTCTTAATTTATTATTCGTGGCATACAGTGGACTCTAGGTACCTCCAAAATCCCCCTCCTCCTATCAAACCCCTTATTAGAAAGATTTGCATGCCGTACATTATTTGCACCAGAATTACGCTAGGGGTTTTGATTCGTATACTTATTGTTTCTATAACAGTTGATGATAGACACCAAATAAAATCATTTCCGCCTTTAAATACAGATGAAACGTATAATAGGTTTTATATTTTTAAGCGAAATTAACGTAACCTTAACTTTTACATGCAATAATTTTAGAAATAAAATATAAATTGCTTTAGGTTTTATGTTTTTGGAAAGTAATAAAGCTTTAACTTCAATAAATGGTGTATTTTGAAACATAAAATATTGATGGCGTGCCACCCTAGAGCCATGGATGACAATAGAGCTACCCTAGCCGAGTTGATGGCACGCTGTATTTACAATCCTTTGTCCTCCGGGACAAGGTTCAAGCCCTGGTGTCGCCAATTCTTCAGCTTAAGAATAGGCTACAGTGTAAGTAGTAATCAATGTTATACTTTGCTCGGGGGTATAGCAATTCCCATGCTATTCTATAGCGCTATGTCCCTTCAATTGTTATTCTATGGGACCTCTACACGTGATTAAACCCGTTATGAAACTATGTGCTATTTGCTTATGTCCCGTTGGTATTAAAACCATTTTCCAATCGTGCGTTTAAATTTGTGCTGTCATAAAACCATTTGTGTTTAACCTGTTACCAAAGAGGGGATTATTTCAAAACAACATTTGGCATACGCCTTATCTGAATTAAGAAAACAAACGAATGGAAACATGTAATTCTAAACGCCGTTTGTTTTCTGGCCAAATTAGACAGATATTTTTCAATTGTATTTGATGAAAGCAAATGGATTTCACAGATGATTAAGAGGCTTTTATAAAAATATATGACAGGGAAGAGGGCAATGAATCAATTCTAACACGGTTTTTCTTTACTTAGTATCCGTTAAAAACGAAATTCTTGTGTTAAATAAGTAATTCTTGTATCTTTTTAAAGAGCTTTACGGGGTTTGAGAGAGACTCTGTTCCTTGATTCCGTGTGGTTAGAGGGATTCTTTGTGCAGACTAATTTTTTCTTCTGTAAAAAGGGAATTGTTTTTTCCATGCTAAATTTTGCCTTCTTTTTTAAGGAAGAGGATTTCTACAATTACTCTCCCCCGGAAAAGAGAGCTAAGACTAACGGCGTTGCTCCAATACAACAAGTGGAGATAGGCGGTCCATTGGGGGCCACTCACATCCATTCCAGACCGGCGCTGCCTGCCCAAAACTCACCAGTGCCAACTCCTATGCAGCCAGGTAGAAAGCTGAAAAGAGAATGGATGGTTACTCACATGATGGGGAGTCCCACTGGCTCACCTGTACAAGCCAGTGACATCGCCACCACATCTATGCAAGAAATGGACGGCACTCAACAGCAGTCTGAATTTGGAAATGTGAGTATTTTCACCTCTAGCTTCTACCTATTTCTATCCCACTTTTTTTTGTTTTTTTTAAGTATTTTCTTTTCGCCATTTTTCAACACTGTAAAAGTGTAAATTTCTCTGCTCCCCTCAGAGATAGCTGAATATAATACATTTTTTTATTAGCAAAGAAAGCACTCTTTTGCGTCTTTCTGAACTGTCTGTGGGAGGGGGGGGGGGGGTGGAGGCAAGTATTTAGTTTAGATAATTCTAGGAGCAATTGAGTTTTGAGGATGGGGTGAAAAAATGAACATGTTTTTTTTAACTTTATAAATAATGGTTATTTCACATAGAAAATAAAACCTTTTTTCTATAGGTTAATGAATTAGTCTTTTCGACATTTTTAACATCGTAAAAGTGTATTTCAGAGATATTAAATGTTAATCCCCCGCCCCCAACCATTGTTTTAAATTTCTCTGCTCTCCTCAGAGATAGCTGAATATAATGCATTTTTTTATTAGCAAAGAAAGAACTCTTTTGTGTCTTTCTGAACTTTCTGAGGGAGGAGGAGGTAACTTTTTAGTTTTAAATATTCGTTTACGAGTAGAAAAATGCTTCACTACATATCAACCGAATTGTATTTTAATGCTGATTTTGAATATCTTTAAATTATTTCGTTTACCTTAACCCATCAAAAGTTATGAGAAAATTAAGAATTTTTGAAGTAGAAATTCAGACATCGCATAATTTGTTTCCGCAGCACGTTTCTATCTGAGTTCAGCGCATTTCTATCTGACTACTTATAGGCTAATGGAATATGTATATATAGGGGCTAGAAACGTAACTTCAACCTGTAAGAATATTTCAGCGTGTGTGCGCATGTGTGTGTGTGTGTGTGTGCGTGTGTGTGTGCGTGCGTGTGAATGTGTGTGTGTGTGTATGTGTGTGTGTGTGTGAGCGGTACATGTGCCGCTTATTTTTCTGTATACCCGATAATTCAATAACGTCGTAATGATTGTTGTATGTGTGTGTGTTTGTTGTGCGTGTAAGTGTGTGTGTGAGCGGTGCATGCGCCGCATCTACTTGATAATTCATTGAGATAGTGTAAATTCCATATCGATGTAATGATTGAATGGCATATATTTCCATATCATTATTTCTTATGTTTGATCCAAGCGCTGAAATTTTTTCATTATACATATCAACTGAATTGTATTTTAATGCTGATTTTGAATATCTTTAAATTATTTCGTTTACCTTAATCCATCAAAAGTTATGAGAAAATTAAGAATTTTTGAAGTAGAAATTCAGACCTCGCATAAATTGTTCCACAGCGCATTTCTATCTGACGCTGTTTCCGCAGCACGTTATAGGCTGATGGAATATATAGCCTAAGGGGTTAGAAACGCAATTTCAACCTTTAAGAATATTTCAGCGTGTGTGTGTGCGTGCGTGTGTGTGTGTGTGTGTGTGTGTGTGTGTGGGTGTGTGTGTGTGTGTGTGCGCGTGTGGGTGTGTGTGCGGGTGTGTGTGTGTGTGTGTGTGAGCGGTGCATGCGCCGCATCTACTCGATAATTCATTGAGATATTGTAAATTCAATAACAATGTAATGATTTTCACTATTTTATTGTGTGTTTGTGTCTATGTTACTAACAAAATTTGTAATTTATTATGCATTTGTTCTGTAAATAATGCTTTAAGCAAAAAGTATTTAGTTTAAATAATTCTAGGAGGAATTGAGTTTTATGGATGGTATGGAAAAAAAATGAACATGATTTTTCAACTTTATGAAATAATGTATATTTCACATAGAAAATAAAACCTTTTTTCTACAGATTAATGATATAGCACCACCATTGAGTGATGAGACATCAGCATTTACTGACCAATTCTATCACCACCAACGGAGTTCAGGGATGAACCTACATTAGTTCTGGATAATATGGAATGGCATATAGGTTTCCTTAATGATGTTTTTTGGGAAATGGCTAGCCTAGACGACTTAAATTGTGATATTGACATGATTGAGGATCCGGAGTGGGCAGATAGTTTTATGCATGAGCATTTAGGAGATGTTACTAGTGCAACAGGACAATACAGGCTGGCTCAATCAGTTGTCCCCAAACACCTTGGAATATGTGCTATCAGGCTTAGGGGACCTCATGTCATCTCCAACCAATGTAATTGAACAGACTGGGGGTGATGTTATTGACAATTCTGTGTCACCCCCACCCATTCCGCTTAATGATATAGCTAGTACTAGTAGTGTCACATCCCCGGAATTACGTGAATTTTATTTGTTAGAGTCTGCTCTAGGTCACTTACAAACATATAGGGTAGATTTTAACCCTCCCGAGGAAAACGTGATCGACGGGGGCATTATTTTAACAGACCCAGTGAATGTTCTCCATAGCTACATTGACAGAATTCGAGCAAAAATTGAGATTCAGATTCAGAAATGGGAGGGTCAAGGGGGGATTAAAGCATCACTGAATCAAAAAGTTTATTTACAAAAGGGAACATCTGGGGAAATTTTTTATTTTCATTTTTCAACTGGCAATCAAACTTTTTACCCTGGTCTAAATGAATTTGAGGGCAACTTTTTTAACTGGGTAAATAAATTAATATTGACTTTGGACACATTTAACGAGAGGGGAAGTGGGTCCACCATTTTATACATTGAACACATGGATCTGAATCTCAGTAGATTAAAAAAAAACTTTATTTTAAGAGGGGCAGGGGGTACTCGACGAATAAAATGCCACCCAGATTTGTCGGCTACAGGAGGGGTTCAAGGTTTCGATTTGGAAACGGGGCTGCAATGCTTTAAATACGCATTTTTAGCAGCGGCCCATGAAACATTAAAAAAAGATTCATCAATGAAAAATCTCGACGGACTTGCTCGTAACGGTGGAGAAAATTTCCCTAAAGTAAATTTTGATTGTTTAGAGGGGAAGTATCCGGTGTCCTTGAAAGAAATAGCCATATTTGAAAAAGCAAATGAAAATCTTGGATTGGGGATGGTTGTTCTCAGTATGACACGGAATTTGTAAATGGGGGAAAGAAACCAAATAAAAAAGGGGTTTTGTATTCAGTGAGGACACCGATGGTGGATAATGTTAAAAATTGGGTTTGGGTTATTTACAAGCCTCCCAAAGATGTAAATTCCTATGGTCATTTTTTCCCCGTTACAGCAATAAGTCGACTCCTATCCCAAGGTGTGAAGAAAGGGGAACGTCTCTATTGCCCCATGTGCCTTTCCCCATTTCGAAATGAACAAACATTCTCAGATCACATGAGGCATTGCAAAATTCATGGCAATCAACGAATAGAAATGCCGGCAGAAGGCAAAGATACTTTACAATTTAAAAATTTCCAAAATTCCCTGCTACAAGTTGATAAAGTGTCTTTAGACTGTGAATCAAGACTGGTTGAGGTATCAGACCCATCAAGGCCAATATAGTCAAGGAACACAAACTAGTTGCGTGTTCCTACGCGCATGCCCGTCGCGATTCCAACAATAAAATGCAGTTGGAAGAGTTTTTTTTTTTGCTATGGATGAGGAGGGTAGCATGGAAAAGTTATTGATATCTTTAATAAAAACAGCAAAAACGGCGCAATTTCACGATTGCGTCACACCAACTACCCAATGACATTATCAGATAAGGAGCAACTGGCACTAGAAAAGGGGACAATTTGCTGGGTTTGTAGAGGTGTTCTTGCCCCAAAAGACGCTGTCCAGGATCACAATCACCTTATTGACCCCAATTCAACGGGAAAAGTAACTTTCGGGGGTGGGCTCACAATTCATGTAATTTAAAATTAAACAGCAACTCTTTCTTCCGGTTTTTATACATAACTCTAACTACGATCTGAATTATGTGCTACCAGCAATGGCACATCTTCAAAGAAATGGAATAGTGGATGATGCATGGGTGATAGACAGCTTTTCCTACAAAATCATTCCTAAATCATCGGAAAAGTTGCTTGTTTTGGAATTTATGTGGAAATTTGTTGAAGCCGATGTTGAGTACACGAATAAAATTCACTTTTTAGATTCCTACAGTTTTTTCCTAAATCATTGAGCGAATTAATTCAGGTGCAGAAAAACGATGACGGCTGCAACGCTTTCCCCTTTCTCAAGCAACAATTTCCAAATGATTTATATGATTTGTTGACGGTCAAGGGCATATATCCTTATGATTATTATTGTTCCATGTCGAGAATCGCCGAGGAAACTATTCCTTCGATTGAATCGTTTTACGACAGTCTACATGATCGTAGGTACACCCCCGATGAATACAGTTTTGCTAAAAAAGTTTGGGCAGAGGGAGGGTGTAAAAATGGGTTTGACTACTGCAAGCTGTATTTGTCGAGTGATGTGTTTAACTTTGTTAGACATTATGTGTAAAAATACGGAAAAAATCTATGGGGAATTTAATCTTGATTTGGGCTATTATTTTTCATCTCCTCATCTGGTGATGGACCTCATCCTAAAAATTAGTGGGGAAAAAATTGGGCTAATCACAGACATTGATCAGCATCTGTTAATCGAAAGGTCAATGAGGGGTGGATACGTTTTTTCACGGGGATCGTATCTTGGAAAACTGATCCAACTGGAGAGAAGACGGGGACAAAATCGGATGCAGTTTTCCTTGATATGAATTTTCTCTACCCCTCGGCCATGTCCCATTATGCGCTACCTTGCGGTGACTATAAAATGGCTCAATGACCCTCAAGCTCCCCATTTCCCCAACATTGACAACAGTGTTGAGGAGAATGGACCGGTTGGATGGTTTTTTGAAATTGATGGGGAGATACCAGTTGAGCTTCACGATTCAGTAAAGGATTTTGTTTTCCCGTGCATCAATATACCTGTGACTAAGGACTCTTTGAGCCCCCGCAATAGGCGTTTAGTCGAGGAGGACGGATTGCATTGGTCACCTTCAAAACAAAAACTTATTGCTGACCTTCTGCCGAAAAAAATAATGTTGTACATCATGTGGCTTTAAAATGGATGTGCAACAACGGTTTCAACGTCACAAAGGTTCACAGAGCGCTCCAGTTTAGCCAAAAACCATATCTAAAAACGTTTGTTGACACTTTTGTCAAGAAACGTTCTGAAGCGCAGACGAAAGCCGAAAAAGAAATTTATAAACTCATTTTGAATTCGGCTTTCGGCAAAATGTGTGAGAATGTTCGCAATAGGAATCGTTGTGACGTCGTGACCGATCCCAAACAATGTGCTCGAATTATTGCCGATCCAAACTACACTTCCTTCACAATCATTGGCCCGGACATGGTACTATTGAATAGGAAAAAAAGACACATTGCATTAAATAAAAATATTACTGCAGGCAGTGCGATCTTGGAGATCTCAAAAAAGCTCATGTTGGAATTCTACTACAATGTGGCTAGGGTACAGTGGCCGGAGAAGGGGCAAGTAGAGGTCTGCTACGGGGACACAGATTCTCTACTGTTAAAAGTAAAACCCCCAAATCTAATTGATGATTTGGCGCACGGTGAAATTATCAGCTCACGGATGGACTACACCAATTGGAGTGGGCTATACCCAGAGCTAGTGAAACGTCGGGCACCAAATCAGCTTTTATTTTTTAAATCAGAAACGGGAAGCGACATGATTTCCAGTGGTATGTTTGTAAGTCCGAAGGTGTACTTTATACTGACACACGACGAGGAAATCAAGAAACGTTGCAAAGGAGTACCCACGCGCTATGTTGATAAGAATTTCAACATGGACATCTATAGGAATTGTATTGTTCAAAATACAATTCCACGAGAAAATTGCTGGCAATTCGTTCTCTCAACAACAGGAACTTTACTGTAAATGTAGAAAAAATTGCCATGAGTACCATCTCCGACAAGGTCTATGTTTGTCAAGATGGTGTGACTACCCTCCCCCTTGGGCACTATTTAACTTCAGACCGGGCCGAATGTGTTATCCATCGGGAAAGTCTCGGTTTGAATAAAGTCCAGTAAATTTTTTCCTAAAACCTTGGGGGGGGGGGGAGGGGGGGGGGGTCGCGGCCTTTGGGGGGGGGGGGGGGGGGGGGCTCGCGGCCCGGGGGGGGGGGGCGGCCGCCAGCGGGGGGAACACCGCCAGCCACTACCAAAGTTATCTTTTTTTACTTAGAGCAGATTTTTTTTTTGCTTTCGTAAATGTTTCATTTAAAAAAAGTGATATTATTCTAATAAATGTTGTATTTTTCTATAAATAAATAAACAAAAAAAGTGTTTTTTTTCTCTCTGTGCCTATGTAAATGTTGTATTTTTTATATATAAATAAATTTAAAAAAAAGTTTTTTTTTCAAGTTTAATGTGCTTTTTTTTCAATGTAGCATTTTTTTAAGTATTGTTACTTTTTTATGCATATAATAAAAGAAAATATGATTCTTTATTCGTCTTCTTCTTCTTATTATTATTCTTGAATGGAGTAGTAGTAGTAGTAGTAGGAAATTATTTAGTCATTAGACAACTATGGTCTACAGTTAGTTGTCCAGGTGAACTATTGAAGGGAACATAAATCAATTTAAAACACCATTCAGATCGTGTCTGTGTGGGCCGTCAATGTCGGGCAAAACAACACTCTTTAACTAAAATAATTAAAAATTGCGATAAAATGTTTGTGGAAAAAGCCGAAAAAAATCTACTATTGTTACAGTATTTGGCAGGAGTCATACGATAAAATAAAAGCAATTGCTGCCACCATGGGATTGGTGCAGATACAATTCAGACAGGGACTTGATTTTTTCAGCATTATTGAACCAAACTCTTGGCTGATCATTGACGATCTGGCTGAATCTACTGAACAATGGTCCAGGAAATGCTACAATTGTTCACCGTTCGCTCTCATCATGAACAGATTTCCGTTACTCTGGTTCTACACAATCTCTTTCATCAGAGCAAATGTATGCGAACACATGCATTGAACTGCACCTATTATATCATCTACAGAGTTGTTCGTGATTCTAGCTTGCTAATAACCCTCAATAAACAAATCTATCCAGGTGCCCCCAAATTTCTGCTCTCAGCATACAATCAGGCAAATAATAAACCTCACGCTATATCCTATTAAATCTTAATCAAAATACACCCGAGGATCTGCGTGTAGTCATATTTTCGACAATAAAATTACAGTATATCTCCCCGTGAACACTAAAAAGACCTATTAGTCGGTATCATGACACTGAAGAAACTACATGAAAATAGACATCTGTTTTCAGTTCTAAGCACTTCAAAACCCTCGCTTAGGAAAGCCATACTCAAACATGGTATTGACAATGATTTCATTAATCTAATATCTGAACTTTGTTTAAATTTGATCGAGGGTAATGTTCAACTGCCAGAAGTAGTTAAGCAACAGGCAAAGCAACATCGTTCCATTGTACGTACATTGGCCTCTAAAAACAAAGGAAAGAATTTTAAAAAGAAACGACTTCTTCAGGCGGGCGGTAGCTTTTTCACACTTTTACTGCCAATAATTGCAGGACTTGTAAACAGTTTTCTCTCGATGGCAAAACCCTATAAATTGACTCCAATAGAACTTGCTCTCTCACCCGTGGAACACTTTGAGAACAATCTGAGTAAATTCCTTGACAATGAGAATATTGAGGATGATAAAAACTGCTTTTACTTGAAGATGCACTTCGCCGAGTGGACAAACATAAGGCCTATCGTGTGAAGACCACTGCTGCTGCTGCTATGTATCACAAAAAAGAATCATCTCCTCAAGAGTCTGCTGCTGCTGGAACACAATTAAAGAAGGAAGAATTGGATTCAATTGTATTGAAAATTGGAAATCTAATGCCCCACTCATATCGTGAAAAAAGTAAATGACTCCTAGCCTATCTCATGGAAAGTGGTCAAGATCATATTCAAGTTGAGAGCAATGGGAAAGGGATTATAATTCAGGGCAAGAGCTATAATCTACTCGATTTAATCTATGATACGGTTACAAATCGTAAAGGACTATTATCATTTGACGCTCATCTATATAACTTTCTAAATACATTAAACTTCCCAAAAGTCTTATAGCAATAGACGAATTCTAAAAAAATTAAATGAACATGCATCATTGTCAACACCATTAAAATATGAACATGAAGAAGAAGAAGATTTTAAATCAATTTTGGAAAATACTAGCACACCACTGATAGCTAGCCAAAGTGAAGACGTATCAAGTCAACGTCACCACCACCAACCGCCAGTATACAAAAGGGTAGTGGACGTTACACAACGTGTTTACGTTCAAAATGGTTGAAGTTCTGAAAGGTGTTTATGAAAATATTGGTGAAATGGGGAGTTTAAGTTCACCCACCACTCTTTCCAAAGTCACTGGTGTTCACACTAAAAGTGTACAAGACTATCTACAAAATGAATCAAGTTACACTCTGCATAGAAATCATAGACTTTGTGCCAATCAATATCGAAAAACTAAAGCCTTTTTCCCATTGCATATAATGCAAGCAGATCTCCTGACTCTAGATGAGATTCAAAGACGTCACAATACACCGTACAAGTACATTCTACTTGCAATCAGTGTTTTTAGTCGCTATGCATATGCCATTCCATTGCGATCAAAGAGAGGCGTTGAAGTTGCTCAGGCCATTGAAAGTATTCTCGAACAGGATTCATATAAAAAAAATTCAAACGGATCGTGGTAGTGAATTTGTTAATCCCCATGTTGCAAAAGTACTAGTGACATGTAGTACACTGCTTTATCATAGTCATAGTCCTATAAAGGCTGCATTGGCCGAACGATTGATAAGAACTATTCGACTTTTAATTTCAAGATATTGTACATTGAAAAATACACCGGCTTTTATTCATGATTTAGATAAAATCATGTTGATTTATAATCAACGACCTCATCGATCATTGTCCAACTCTACGCCAACGGAAGTTTATTATTCTGATCATGATACAATTGACACCTTTCTTTAACAGTATTCCAATGAAACGATTGTCAAGAAGAAAAATAAATTCAATGTTGGTGATACTGTTCGAATTAATAGGACAACTAATGTTTTTGAAAAGGGGAATTACTTGTGGTCCACCGAACTTTTTAAAGTGGCAAAAATCCTAGACACTAAACCCATAACTTATCGTTTGCGCGATACCAAAGATGAAGAGATTCTCGGCGGCTTTTATGACTATGAACTACAAAAGTTTAAAAATAATAGTGAAATCTATCAAATTGAAAAGATATTAAAGACTCGTACTCACTGGGGTAGGAAACAGTTACTTGTTCGGTGGCTAGGATACAACTCTGATTTTGATTCCTGGATCGGTGTTTAAGATATTGACAATGCCCAATGATTTCTATGTAACTTTTATGTCCAATGTTTCCGATCCTCTCTACAACGACTTGAATAGAACAAGTGATTTTTGGACAAAACTCTCCCCCGCCATCAAATTTGACGGTGCGTATGAAGTGGCTCTTGTCGACTGTATTCTCAAAAATACCTATGACATCCTGAGAAAGGATCGTGAATATGAAATAAAAATTAGACCCCATGATTGGCCACTCATTAGCGATCAACATGATGATTGGCCACTTGTTAATGATCGAGAAAAAATTGAAAAGATCAGTTCATTTGAATATCCATATGTTGTATTACCCTACGAGGAGCTCACCTGTATGAATGATTTATGTCGTACTATCAATAAAAGAATTTCCGCTCGTAAAAAAGGAGCTTTTTATTTCAACTATTCAAAGGAGGAGGGCAAGATCTACATTAGTTCACCTATTGCCAATGAAAAGGTTATTCTCAATGATAACCTAAAGGATGTTCTTGGCTTTAAGCTCAATATAATCAACGGTAAAAGTGCCGGAAACACTAATTTCATTTTTGCTGACTACCCACCTGCCTTCTCCACGGACACTTGTATATTTCTCTACGCTTCATTTGTGGAAACATCGAGAGTCGGCAATTCAAATGTTCCCCTCCTACGAGTTCTTGAACGAAAAACCAATCAAGAACATATTCACCACTACAATATAAAGCATCTTCAGTATGTTCCCGTAAACACTTCCTATTTGGAACTCTGTCAGTTAACACTAAGAACTGAATTAGGTGATCCTCTAGCAATTTCAAAAGGCTTAGCAGTGATTACATGTCATTTTCGACCCATTGTCGGCGACAGCACAATCACCTAAAATGAACAATAGAAGAATTCCATTTGTCTGCCCCGATATCGATTGCTATGTTGGTGCTTTGAGTCCACGTCAAATAGGCAATGGATTGGACTACTACAAGGGTCGTACTACAATGTCTGGCTATGGTCTTGGTAGCTGGTTTGCTAGGCTATTTCGTTCTGCACTACCCCTTGCCAGAAAATATCTTGTGCCTGATGCATCAAATTTTGCTGCCTCCACACTACAGAACTGGGGGTCGGGCAAGAATTTCAAGGAGCGTGTTAAGGAAAATATTAGATCTTCAGCAAGAGCCGTTGGTGAGCAATTAAAATCTCGACAAAATGGGGAGGGATTGAAAAGGATGCGTGCGCGTCATTCATCATCAGTCTTCACCCAGGCGGGAAGCGAAGGACATCAACAAGGACTTTGAGGAATAAAACAAGGAAGACCAATAAGCAGAAGAAGAAAAAGAAAAAAGATTGTTAGATCAAAGAAGGATTTCTTCTCTTAAGATGACTTATCTCCCCCACAAGGAATCATATCCATCAATTAGTTCCTCATTGAATCTATTCAATGCTGAAAATGTTGATGTCAGTGTCAAGTATGGCTACTATGAACAATTTCACCCCCAACAACCTCTCTCGGAAAATATACACTTTCAAATATTTTCCAATGAAGACTATTTCATTGATTTGTCATCAACATTTATTGATTTAAACGTTGCGGTGAAGAAAAAGTCAGATAATACAACTCCAACTGCTGCCGATGGTCTCTCCTACGAAAACTGTATTCTACACAATTTATTCAAACAAATTAATGTATTTATTAATGGAACATTGGTGAGCACTAGCAATAATTTATCAAACTATGCAAGCTATATACAATTTATGATGATGACACCAAAGGCATACAAGGAGTTCAGAGGACAATCATTGGGCTATGAATATCGATCAGGTGTTGATACTGATGGTGAGTTGACTACTGCAGTGACCCAAGAGTATCATCTGGTTGGAAAATTAAATCATGAGATATTCAATATATCCCAATGGTTACCCCCCAATGTCAAGATTGACATAAAGTTACAGCCGCCCCATCGAATTTCATTTTGAGAAAAACACTTCCAGCAGCACCCGATGCAAATGTCATTTTCACATCGGCAATTCTCCACGTCCGAAAACAACAAGTTATGAGCTCTGTTGCATTGGCAGTGGAAAAGCTAAGAGCCAATGGCAACAACATTAAACTTCTTGTCCCCCATACGATCACCAATCAACGTCACATTGCCACCGGCTCTCGTAGCTATAGCGATTCATCGTTTATCAATGGAGAAATCCCATCAAAATTGGCTTTGGCCTTTGTGAAGTGTGGCACTGCCGTTGAATCCTGGACTGAATCCCCCCATGATTTTAATTTTTTCGGTCTATCTAGCCTTGTGTGCAAAGTGAATGGTATTCCACTGTACACTCTATCTTTGACAAAAAATCCTATAGAACTCTGTACGAGTTGACCATGCAATCCCTAGATCATGACTCTCAACTATTTGAAAATGGAATAACTGATTCAATGTTTTCAAATAATCATGGGGTAATTGTTTTGGACTTGTCGGGGACTCAGGATATGAGCATAGTACGAACAGGGAATGTACGTTTAGAGTGTACATTTGCTGATGCTCTGACTGAGAGTATCACGCTAATATCATTGAGTCAATTTGAAACCTATGGGAAATCACACCCGACGGCAGTGTTCTACTTGACCTAGCACCATGAACACAAACCAAATAATCAACGTATTTAGTATGGATCCATACATGTCCCTGTACAAGTCCTATTGCATACCTTCGGACTTCAATGAAAAAATTCCAAGTGTTAACAATACCCTAATCATTGTTAATAGCAGCCCATCGACTTTGAAGACCGGCCATTGGCTATGCATCTTTCAAACAGCGAAGAATATTGAATTTTTTGATCCTCTTGGTCTATCGTATAAATTCTACACTCCATACATCAGCAACTTTATTGAAAGCAGTGGGAAAACCCATTATTCAAAATCAACGAAGAGTACAGGATTTAACGACTAAGACATGTGGCTTTCATGCACTACTCTTTTTCATGTTCAGATGTCGTGGCTACACCTACAAGCAGTTTCTCGACATCTACGTTGACTTACCTCGATTGAACGACTTTCTAGTGGAAAATATACTTACAAGCGTATTTAATATTGATTTTAGTGCCCTACGAATAAAATGTTCAAAAAATGTATGTGAAATTGTTTATTAATAAAAATTTATATATATGATAAAACGACTTTTCTACTCTTTAGATTTCATCTTCTACTAGGTATTTGTCGACAACAACTAGTGCAGGTAGATTATCTGAATTCACAGTGTACTGATCCTGATGTACTGCAGTGTCAGGGTCACATTTTCTACAGTAGAGTGTAACTTCACTCTTGTCATATCTCTTGTATAGTCAATGATACTATTCTCATTCATTCTACAGAATTCACATGTTTCAATTTGCTTATTTAAAGCAATTTCACAAATAGTGTCCTCAAGCAGCGATTCACATTCCGTCACAGCCAAATAAAAATCAGTGGGCTTATAATCATAGTAGTCATTGTCTTCACAACGATGACGTAGAAACCAAATTCTTTGTTTGTTCCAACAGTTGAATCGCTGACCCGGTTCCTCCTCCCAGAACAATCTAAAACCACGACGATACCAATCTCGTAGCAATAAACTAAAATCACGCTTAGGATTCTTTCCAATCATACCGGGATATGTATTCTCCCACTGATTACATTTATCATAATGGCAATTGGAGCATAGGTGGCCTCTAGGATGAGAGTCACACACCTCTTCATGACAGGAATTACAACCTTTAATTTGTACAGCATATCCTTTATGCAATTTACACGGGTTGCATAATCTACACTTTTCATCATACTCATCAATCATTGTGCAATTCTCACATGATGACCAGCTGCCCAGTGTGTACATACATAGTGGACATGTATGGAACATTTTTTCATGTGTTGACACTCTCACTGCCACAATGAAACTGAGCTAGCAGCAACAAAAAATTGTCTGAGATAGAGAGAGAGAGAGGAGTAAATATCTCCGTTGTCTCTGATTGGCCCCCTAAAAAAACAGATGTTGGCTCAAAAACCAGTCTGGTTGAAAAACTTGGAGTTGAAACAAATTTGTGCGGGGAATCCCCGTTCATACTGTTATCTTTTTTGCAATGTTTAGGAACAGGCGGGGAATCCCCACTCGTTTGGAATGGTACCAACGGGACATAAGCAAATAGCACATAGTTTCATAACGTGTTTAATCACGTGTAGAGGTCCCATAGAATAACAATGGAAGGGACATAGCGCTATAGAATAGCATGGGAATTGCTATACCCCCGAGCAAAGTATAACATTGATTACTACTAGTGTAATTTGAGACCATCTTCTAGGAGTATGCCGTATTTTTGTATAAAAAAGAGTATATTTTGTATAAAAAGTATATTTAGTTTATTTTTTTTCTTTTTTTTGTATAAAATATATCTAAATTAGGAAAAATTACAAGATAGGAAAATATTCAGTATATTTAATTAGCAACTACTACTTCATCTTGTCATTTAACTACACAAACAGATAAAGTCGTCACAGGGCTGTAACTAAGTCAATAATCCTTATCTTAAATTAATTTTGTTTTATATTATATTAAAAGTGAATTAGTGAGAGGTCATTTCCAAATATGTTCTTTTAACCGGGCGAGTACAATTTTCTTAATTTCTAAGTTTAATTCCGTTTTTGCACAAACATAAATACACTATATCAGTGCTAATTTGTTTATTTTAACTTTTTTTTTTAATAATCAATGAAGTACAGCTGTTCATACTGAACATGAAATTCATGGGGTCTTGTTCTGTTCTGTTTATTGGGTCTTCTCTTTCATGTATCTAAATTAAAAATGACTTTTATCAATATCTTTCTGCACTAGTAATTAGGACCAGGGGCGTTCCGAGACTCATTTCATTGGGGGGGCGGGGGCGATCTTCGTAAATTTTACCGAATCGATACCTGATTTATGCCGAGTCTTCTGCAGAAATCAAAATTTTGCTAAATTTCGGGCAATTTTGCAAAATTTCTGTCAAAATTTTAGCCTTCGGCAAAAGTTTTACCGAATGCCAAAACCGTTGGAGGGGAGGTGCTTCCCTCCCCGCCCCCCTCGGGACGCCCCAGATTAGGACTCGGTAATTCGGTATATAGTATTCTAAGTTGGATAAATCTAGCTTGCCGTTTGGTACTGTCTTCTGCAGTGAAGTTTACATGTTGCTTGGAGCAAACTTGTAAAAAGCAAATTTTGTGACAATCCGTTTGCAAATAGAATTAAAAATAAGAGGAAAAATAATTGCAAACTGTTTAAAATAGAAGCTACTTAAATATTTGATTTTTCACGATATGGTTTATGTCCATCCTCATTCTGGACTTGGGACAAATAACTGATAAGAGGGCTTATTTATTTTACACTTATCACTTTTAGCGTCAGTTGTCTCTCGGGGTGACAATGAAACTATTTGCTCTGGTGCTTTGCATCACAGCTGCGCTTGCGCAGTACAACTATGATGAAGCGTTGTCTGCTTCACTCCTTTTCTACGAGGCTCAGAGGTCTGGTGTTCTTCCATCCGATAATCGAATTCCCTATAGAGGGAACTGCTTTGTTGATGATGGTACAAGCGTTGGTGTTGATTTGAGTGGTGGTTACCATGATGGTAAGTTCGCATTTTTCTCAGAGATCTTCAGGTAGAGTACTACAAAGTCAGCTTGTAATTTCGAGACAAGTTTCAAGTGTAAAAAAACATCCTTCAATAAACCAACCCTAAGAGGAGACCTATACATGCTATATAAAAAAACAAAGAAGGAGTCCTGCTAAATAAGTTTCAAAATTTTCTATTTCACTGTGATCAGCTATGGCATAGCAAAGCATTCGGGGATCCCATATTACATAGCTAGACCTTGTCCCTATCCTAAAATAATATTTACTCCTCCCAAAGTGGAATTGTGCTGAAGCCTGTGGTGATCAGTGTAAATATGTTTTCTTTTTGTCTAAACTGTTCATAATACTTACGGTAAAACGAATTAGGTCGAGTGTAGAATTCCCAAGAGAATCTACCTATTTGGTTGGGTGGACAAAATTTTTTTTGCGGTGACTGAGACCCCCTTCCCACCCCAACAGAACTGGGAAGGGAAGTGGCTTAGAGCCTAAAAAAATAGTTCTTTTTGTCAGTTAATTTTATTTAAGAGACTAGTAAATCTTTTAGCTTTTTGTTGTTTCTTAAATTTTGAGATATTAAAATACCTGATTCAACATAAAAATAAAGATCACCTGCAGACGAATGTTAACAGAGCAGTGCCAAAAGCTGAAACAATATTTCAAAATGCCGCTGGGTAAAAAAATCTCTTATCTGATTTTTCTTGGTAAGGGGTGTAAAAGTCGTCTTAATATATTAGTTTTTCAGATTCGAGATAGGAAAATCGAAGTTTCAATTTCATGGGCAATATATGTCTAGACCCCGAAAACCTTGCGTTTTGAAAGTACATTCAATTTCATAAGTTGTTTCCACACTCCTGGACAATTTATACGAACAATTTTGAAATGAAATTATTTAATCGCGGTCCGGAGAAAGAAAGCTTTACACATTTATGCAAGCTATTTGACATACACAGGTTACTGTTTAACATTTTGTTCACCCAAGACGGAAAGTCATGGGTAAAAAACAAAATTTATACCTAAGGACCATGAATAGACTAAGGATGTTTTTTTCCTTTTTTTTATCTAAGCATTAAAAAAATAAAGCAACAATATTTTCTCCTTAATACTGTAAATACGCCGTAATTATATAAAGGGGTGACGTTTGACAATTTGAAGTTCCCCAATCATTTTCTTTAGATGTATGTCTGCCTCCGATAAAGGCTGTGATTATCTTTCTTCCCGAGGCTAATGAGCATTTACAGTAAAAAATTTCCCAACAAAACGAAGGTAATTTAGAAATATAAAAAGGAACTAGGGAAAACAGTTCCCTAATTAAAGAAGCATTTTCTTTAATTAAGTTCCCTAAGTTCCCTAATTAAAGTTCCCTATTAAGTTCCTAATTAAATTAAGTTCCTAAGTTCCCTAATTAAATTTAAGTTCCCTAATTAAAGAATAAAGAAGCATTTACAGTAAAAAATTTCCCAAGCAAACGAAGGTAATTTAGAAACTTAAAAAAGAGTTAGGGAAAACAGTTTTAAGAGGAAAACAAGTTTCTTCTTGTTCTCCAAAAACTTCTTGGAGTTTCTTCAAAGGAGTTTCTCAAGTTTCTTCAAAAACTTATTTCCTGGAAAACAAGTTTTCCAGGAAAGAAGTCTGTATGACATATTTTTAAATAAAGCTATAGTTCTATTCTTATAGAGTAGTGATAATTTAAAGTTAATGAGGAAAATTTTCATGCAAAATCATGAGAATCTAGAAGTTTTGGAGAGTGGCAGACAGGCCCAAATCCCCTTTCTTTTTGTTCTTCTTGTTACTCCAAATATTTTATTTGAGATCTTATTATGTTTTAGCTGGTGATTATGTCAAGTTTAATTTTCCAATGGCTTTTACCAACACAATCCTGGCTTGGAGCTTAATAGAAAACGAGGCAGAATTTAGTTCTGCTGGTCAATTGGATTATATGCGAAAGACAGTCAAATGGGGTACAGACTATTTTATCAAATGCCACACATCTGATAATGAGCTTTGGGGACAGGTTGGTGACGGTAATGTAGACCATTCTTACTGGGGAAGATGTGAAGATTGGAACCAAGGAGCTCGTCCAGCTTGGAAACTTACAACGGGCGCCCCTGGTAAATATTTACTTAAGCTTGTTTTCTTATAGATTATTATAACTAAAGCGATTACATTTACATTTACAGGCTTGGATCAAAACACTAGGCATTTGATCAAATGACTGGTTTTATCATTTTACTACGACTTATATAATGTGTAGGAATGACACTAAAACAATGCCTATGAACCTATTTGTACGTTTGTACATCACTGTAAAAAGGAGTATTCTCATCGGGTAAGTCATCCTTTTTTTGCTGTTTTCAAAACCATTCACCAAATCATGCTCTTACCGAATACGACATTCGCAAATTGTAGTACAATGTTTGTACTACTACTACTAACAACTCACCGCAGCACCAAGCCGCCTGAGGCCAACACAGCTACGCACGCTCCTCCACCCCAGTCTATTCAAAGCCTCCATTTTTACACCCTCCCACGAAGTTCCCATTTCCTTTAAATCTTTCTTTATGGCGTCTTCCCACCCCAGACGAGGACGACCTGCTTTCTGTTTAGCCCTAGACGGTTGACCGAAAAGAACAATCTTCGGCAATCTGTCATCCTTCATCCGCACAAACGTGCCCTAGCCACCTCAATCTTTCTTTCATTATAGCCCTAGAGGGTGGTATTGAACCACATTTTTCGTACAGCCTATTGTTTGAAATACGGTCAGTCAGCCGGGTACCCAGAAGAATCCTTAAGCAATTTCTCTGGAAAATATCTAGCAAATCTTCATCTGCTTTTCGGAGCGCCCATGCTTCAGAGCCATATTTGACCACTGTCATCACTGTAGCTCCTGATATTCTAATCTTAGTAAACAATGTTGGTACTGAGCTTGGAAAATGCAAACACCTTTGCAAAATCCTGTACGAATTTTGCAACTGGTTAAAGTTGAGATTTTTCGCTTTCATTGTAGCAATCAGCTTGCTCAATATAAAACTCGTGTTTTTATAAGCAGCCACACCGTGTTTGGAACTTGAAGTGAAAATTTTACAAGACTCTTATGCGAATTTTAGTAAGATTTCGTAGAAAATATGCCCAAGTCTTATTTACCTTTTTTTTATTTTCGTAAATTAATCGAAAAAAATTTGTGGAGAGTCCAAGTCTCTCCTTAGTAAGGGTCAAATTTCCAATTAATGTTCCGCTATCCATATATTTATTATAAGTGAAGTGAATAATCTTATTTTTGCTAGTAATCCAGCGATATTATGAATAACAATTTCAAAAACTGGATAATTTATTGGCCTAATTGACCTGAAACTTGAAGAAAAATGTAAAATCTTAGTTCGGGCGTAGTGAGTTACGACAAATTCAATGGGTGAATTTGTAATGTTTGTTTTCGTATGGGTTGCTATAAATTTCGTTTCATTACATTTAGTATTTCGTCATCAGTTGGGTTTTGATAAAAACGCTTGGTATTTGATCAGATGACTGGTTTTACCATGACTATGACTAAATTAAAATGCTGGTGTGACATTAAAACAAAGCCAACGAATCTAAAGCCCAGGCTTTCTAAAAGCCAGAATATAATTTGTACTTTACTGAAAAAAATTCAAATGAATTTACTGAAAAAAATGTGCATTGTCAGTTTAATATAGCTATGCTGATATTTATTCCTTAAAATCTTAATTAATTTTTGATTTCTTAAAGTTATAAAAGTTAAAAAATTTAAAAGAATGCTTTTAAGTAAAGTACAAATTATATTCTGGCTTTAGAAAGCATGGGGCTTGGAACCCTAGTCATATTAGTTTCTGCTCGTTTTGAGTTTGACTTTGTTATTTATTTTGATTTCTCTTTGTTTGGGTTTCATTTATTATTGATACTGATTTATGGTAGTTGTATGCTTGGTACATATTTTGATTCTGTTTTTGTTCATTTTTGGTTTAATGGAGTTCTTTACTTTTTTTGAAAAACTTATTATGTGGAATAAGTTTTTTTTTTTTATCAATTTCTGTTCGTTTTATATTGACATAGTCTTTTTCAGGGAGAAAGACTGAGCCCTTTCTAAAGTTAAACAACCATCCTAAAATCCTTGCCCCTAATCTCTGGGGAATGTTTCAACCCCAAAAGCCTTCTTATATGATATTTAGACTATTTTGAATAGAATGTCAATCTCAAAATTTTTATTAGATGCATTTCAGGACAATACAACGTGTGTGGGGGGAGGGGATAACTGCCCTCCGATTACTTTGACTCTTAAAAAGAGCACTAAGGCGTCTGATTACCAATCCAGTGAGCCCCCTCCAAAGTTTATATAGCCGCGCTTTCTGTAAAAACCTTATGTCCCCAGGGCATAACTTACAACCCATGCCCTGAGTGCTGGGAGGATTTTTTGTCCTCAAAAACATAATTTCCAGACCTTTCTGATACGCTGAACAAAAATGGCTATCTCAAAAATTTTGATTGTAAGTATTTGGGGAAATGATGGGCGTGGGGGTGGGCATTAGTTCTCTGATCGCTTTCGACTAATAAAAAGGCACAAGTCCTCTCAATTTCCAATCGAATGACCACTTTTTGAAGCTTCTACGACAAAAAATTCTATAAATGCCTTATATGCCCAAAGGGCATAATTTAGGACCCTTGTACTGAGGGCTATGGGGGAGGGTTGTCATCCTCAAAGACATAATTTCCAGACCTTTCAGCTATGTTGAACAAAATGGTCATATCAAATGTTGATCTTAAATGTTTGGAGAAATGATGGGCATGGGGCAGGGGTAATCTGTCCCTCTGACCACTTTCGACTATTAAAAAGGACAATAGCCCTCTCAATTTCCAATGCAGTGACCTTTTTTTGAAGTTTTTACGACAGCGCTTTTTATAAAGACACTACATGCCCCCAGGGCATAACTTAATGTCTTAGCCCTGAGGGCTGTGGGGGGGATTGTCATACTCAAAAACATAATTTCTGGACCCTTCAACTACGTTCAACAAGATGGCTATCTACAAATGTTGATCGGAAGTGTTTGGGGAAATGATGGGCGTGGGGGGGGGTATTCGCCCTCCGATTGCTTTGGACTATTAAAAAGGGCACTAGCCATCTCATTTCTCAATTGAATGAGCCCTCTTTGAAGTTTCTACGGCAACGCATTCTGTAAAAACCTTATATGCCCCCAGTGCATAGCTTGTCATGCTCAAAGACCTAATTTCTAGAACTTGAAACTACGTTAAACAAAATGGCCATCTCCAAGTTTTTAATGAATGTGTTTGGGGAAATGATGGGTGTGAGAGGGGGGTTAGTTGCCCTTCAATAATTTTTGACTATTAAAAGGGTACTAGGCCCTTTCAATTTTCAATCAAATGAGCTCTTTTTGAAGTTTCTACAACAATGCTTTCTATAAAACCTTGTATGCCCCCAGGGCATAACTTACAACCTTGGCCCTGAGGGCTCTGGGAGGAGTGTCATCCTCAATGACCTAATTTTCAGAACTTTCAACTACGTTGAACAAATGGCTATCTGAAAATTTTGATTGGAAGTGCTTGGGGAAATGGTGGGCGTGAGAGGGGGGTTGGTTGCCCTCCAATAACTCTCGAATATTAAAAAGGGCACTAACTCTCCCAATTTCCAATTGAATGAGCCCCTTTTGAAGTTTCTACGACACTGCTATCTATAAAAACTTAAATGCCCCCAGGGCATAACTTTCAACCCTTGCCCTAAGGGTTGTGGGGGAGAGGGTTGTCATCCTCAAAGACCAAATTTCCAGAACTTTGAACTACGTTGAACAAAATGAATATCTAAAAATTTTGATTAGATGTGTTTGGGGAAATGGTGGGTGTGAGAGGAGGTTTAGTTGCCCTTCAATCATTTTCGACTACTAAAAAGGGCACGAGCTATTTCAATTTCCAATCGAATCGGCCCTTTTTTGAAGTTTCTACGACAACGCTTTCTATAAAAACCTTATATGCCCCCAGGGCATAACTTACAACCCTTTACCTGAGGGCTGTATGGGGGGGGGTGTCATCCTTAAAGACCTAATTTCCAAAACTTTCAACTACGTTTAACAAAATGGCTATCTAAAAATGTTGATTGGATGGGTTTGGGGAGAAGGTGGACGTGAGAGGAGGTTAGTTGCCCTCCAATCACTTTCGAAAATTAAAAGGGGCATTAGCCCTTTGAATTTCCAATCAAATGAGTCCTTTTTCAAGTATCTACGACAAAGCTTTCAATAAAAACCTTATTTGCCCCCAGGGCATAACTTATAACCCTTTCCCTGAGGGTTGTGGGGGAGTGTCCTCCCTCACTTTCAACTACGTTGAACAAAATGGTTATATCAAAGTTTTCATTGGATATGTTTGGATAAATAGTGGGTGTGAGAGAGGGGTTAGTTGCCCTCCATTCACTTTCGACTATTAAAAAGGGCACTAGCCATTTCAATTTCCAATCGAATGAGCCCTTTTTGAGGTTTCTACGACAACACTTTCTGTGAAAACCCTTATATGCCCCCATGGTATAACTTACAACCCTTGCCCTGAGGGCTGTGGGGGTTGGGGGGGGTTGGTTTGTCATCCTCAAAAATCTAATTTCCAGAAATTTGAACTACGTAGATAAGATAATAAGATATTTATTTAAAAAAATCGCTATCACAAGCCCACAAAGGGCCGAATTCGGACTTTGGAGTCGACAATATAAATGGTTACACTAAAAAAGCAAAGAACAACAACGAAATAGAGAAAACCATAATGAACAATCATTTAAAAGTCAATAATTAAAACTGTAAAAAGTCAATTAAAAAATTAAAAAGATAAAAACTGGTCAAACTAAACTTAGAGCGAGACATAAATGCATTAAAAAACTGGTAAAAAACTGGTCAAACTAAACTTAGAGCGAGACATAAATGCATTTAAATTAAAAGGATTCTAAGAAAATGTCAATAATTCAACTACAGTAAATTAATAAAAGAGTTAAAAACAATAAAAAAACCGGTCAAGAAAGAGGGGGGGGGCAAGCAAATGAGTGCAAGAATCTGGGCAGTACCATCAGCTAATAAACAAAAAAGAGGGAAAAAAGAAACTATTGGGATATTTTATTTATTTTTTCTGTAATGAAGGGGATAAAAGTTCTTTCGTATCTGGAAGTAACGCAGCGAATGGGGGACAAAGCAGGGATGGGCTCAGAAACAGCTTGAGGCGGCCGTAATCTGGATGGGGAGTGACGTTTGGGGAAAATATTTGCCGTCCGAGGGTTTGTTATGGCATTTTTGCAAAACGGAGGCACAACGAAACCCTCCTTTGCTCCAGGGTTTTCAGACTAGCTTTTTTTTAGGAGCAGAGAGTATGGCACATTGCCTTCTTTGAAAATTATTCGCAAGGCCCTTTTTGATTTGATTCGATTTTTTTCCGATTCTTCGCGAGAGATACCAGGGTGCCAAACTGGACAAGCATATTCTAGATGCGGCGGACAAAAGACGTGTAAATTCTTAAGGAGTGGGAAGGGGGGACGCTGAATTTATTTAGGAGCTTAAGGAGGGCGATAGACACATTAGCTCTATGAATGATGTCTTTAACGTGGATATCCCACTTTAAATTTGAAGAAATTGTGACGCCAAGTAGTTTAAATGAGGACACAGAAATTTTAGGAGGGATAGGATTAAGAAAATAGGGCGAGGATTTGAGGAAACAAATGGGCATTATCATGGACTTAGAGGGGTTTACTGTCATGTCTAAGTCTAAGGCCTCGTCTCCAATTTCATTGAGGATACTCATAGGGTCACTTATTAAATTTCTGAAGCAAGTTTCAACAACCGTTAGGTCATCAACAAATTTCCATCGGTCAGGAAATTCCTTTGCGAGGCTGTTGATCATTACTAAAAAAGGAGGGGACCTAGGAGAGTACCTTGGGGTTTGCCGTTGTGGACAGGGAGAGGATTTGAACAATGGTTTTTGGTATTTGACAGCTTGCGATCTATTTGTTAAGAAGGAGGCAACTAATTTCACCAGTAAGGGATCAATATTGAACTCGTTGACAAGTTTCTCAATTAAAATATTGTGGTTAACAAGGTCGAATGCTTTCTGAAGGTCAATGGAAATTAAATTTAGCCAGGAATTAGGCTTTTCAAGGGTTTTTCCCGATGTGATCAATAAGAGAAACGAGGTAATGGGAAGTAGAGGTGGATTTTAGGTTCCCAAATTGTTTCAAGTCAGTAAGAGGTAGGATTTTTTCCTTTAGCCAATCTGCAAGTAATCCTTCATAAAGTTTCGAGAAAATAGGAGTAAGAGTTACAGGCCGAACGCCTTCAAAACCAGGCTTTCCGTTTTTATTTTTCAAAGGGGTTATGAAACCCTGTTCCAAATTGTAGGAATTTGCCCAGACTCGGTAATCTTGTTCAACAGGAAAGACAAGGGCTTAGACAAGAAATCACCGAAGGCACTAATAAGAGGAAAGGGGATATCTAAAGGACAAATACTTGTCTTTCTTAGTTTTTGAATTCTTCTTTCTATCTCAGACGGAGAAAGAGTGGGTATAGAAGGGGAAAGGGCTCCTGATGGTAATTGGTCGGACAGTGGTGGAAGACTCTGGACAATGGAAGCGAGGAATTTATTGAGATTATTGGCAGTAATATCAGGGGATTCGGGTAGATTGAAGTTAAGCTGTTCAAGCCTTCTGCCACACAGCTTTTTAACCTCAGAATACCAGTTTTTTGGTTTATTAGTAAACAATACTTCGACCTTATTTTTGTTGTAGTACGATCGTGCCAATTTGCGAATTTCTCTTTTAATTGATTTTCTTAGTTTATTGGCTTCATCTGGTTTACCATTTTTGAAAAGCTTCAATTTGGTTCTAATTAGTGTTTTAATAGTTTGGTTAATAAAGGGTTTATCACTGGAGTAATTTTTAATTTTTTTTCCGGGAAGCAAATTTGATATTTGTCAATTAGCTTTTTGTGGAACAAAGCCATTTTCTCATCCAAATTTTTTTTAAACTATACACATCGGACCAATCTTCAGTATTCAGCCACATACCAAAAGAAAGAAGACCAGAATTTTGAAGAGGGCGATAACTACCATAAGTTATTGAGAAACAATGATTAAAATTTGAGGAGGAGGATAAAAGAATCGAAAAATGATAACTCCCACCTAATGGAGGCAGAGCTGAGGGAGGGTTGTAAAAATTATACATATTAGTTAAAATAACATCAAGAGAGGTATTTCCCCGAGTCGCTGGTATTTTAACAATTTAGGAATCCATTTTAGGAGTAAAAGGAGTAAAAAGAATCCATTTTAAGGTCGTGTGCATCGCCAACTAAAAAAAGACCAGCATTGGGGTATTTAGAAATAACAAAATCAGCACTTGTCTGCAATTGCTGATGAATTTAAGTTTTGACTCGATATTTTGATTTGGGGAGTAATAGAAAACGGCTATTGCAATAATATTAAATGGACGAGGGAGAACTTTTGGTCTAATACTTAGCCAGAGGATTTCACCGTACTCGGATAAACTAGGGACTCGAATAACCTTTGGGTAAAGGTTACTCTTAGTAAAGAACAAAAACACCGCCCACCTTTTTTTCCAAGTGGGTGGTCTAAAGGACGGAGTTTAATAAACCCTGAATAATTTGTCAGGCGGAGAGACCCTGGGTCGTGGGACCGTACTTCCGTAATAGCTATAATATCGATTAGATTTGATTCTGAAAGCACCTCGAGTTCAGTAAGCTTTTCAAAATTAAGACTTTCGGCATTAGTAACTAAAAGTTTGGGAAAAACAAACCGATTGGGGAATTTCGACAGGGATACTTGGTGTGTTTGAGAATTTCCTGGGTGGGGTTTCAATTTAATATTATGATGCTGCGGAGAAGTAGGGTAAGAGAAGGATTTACCTTGGGGATTTGGAGATGGAGGGAAGGGCGAGGATACAGACGAAGCATGATGAGGAAGGTGGGACTTGTTTTCAGTTGTCGGGAAGTGCGAACAATTAGGATTTAATACAAGACATTTATTAAATTGAAAAAATTATATTGAAAATTATTACGTTGAAGAAAATGGTTATCTCAAAATTTTGATTGGATGTGTTTTTAGAAAAGGTGGGCATGAGAGGTGGTTAGCTGCCCTCTAATCACTTTCGACTATTAAAAAGAGCACTAGCCCTGTGAATTTCCAATCGAATGAACTCTTTTTGAAGTTTCTATGAAAAAACTTTCAATAAAAACCTTATATGCCAAAAGGGCATAACTTACGCCCTTTCCCTAAGGGCTGTGGGGGGGGGGGGGGGGGGGTGTCATCCTCAAAGATCTAATTTCCAGATTTTTGAACTACGTTGAAGAAAATGGCTATCTAAAAATTTTGATTGGATGTGTTTTTTGGAAAAGGTGGGCGTGAGAGGGGGTTAGTTGCCCTCCAATCACTTCGACTATTAAAAAGAGCACTATCCCTTTGAATTTCCAATCGAATGGGCCCTTTTTGAAGTTTCTACGACAAAACTTTCAATAAAAACCTTATATGCCAAAAGGGCATAACTTACACCCTTTCCCCAAGGGCTGTGGGGGGGGGGTTGGGTTGTCATTCTCAAAGATCTAATTTCCCGATCTTTGAACTACATTGAAGAAAATGGCTATCTCAAAATTTTGATTGGATGTGTTTTGGAAAAGGTGGGCGTGAGAGGGGGGTTAGTTGCCCTCCAATCACTTCGACTATTAAAAAGAGCACTATCCCTATAAATTTCCAATCGAATGAGCCCTTTTTGAAGTTTCTACGACAAAACTTTCTATAAAAACCTTATATCCCCCCAGGGCATAACTTACAACCCTTGTCCTGAGGGCTGTGGGGAGAGTGTTCTCCTCAAAAACATGATTTCTATCTGGAAATCAACTACGTTGAAAAAAATGGCTACGTTGAACAAACAATACATTGTGCCAACATCGTTCTTTACCTAAGCAGCGCTACTGCGCTGCCTATGAAAAGAAGTATCTCATCAGATGAGGGCATCCTTTTATGTGCAGTTTTCCCTGCCATTAACTAAATCACGCTCTTACCGAATGTGACATTCTCAAATTGCACTGCCATGCTCGTACTGAGCTCGCAAAATTTGAACACCTTTGCAAAACTATATACAAATTTTTGCAAGTGATTAAAGTTGAGATTTTTTAGCTCCATATAATAGTCGCGTTTTTTTTTTGTTTTTTTTTTTTAAGTATGCCATATCGTGTTTAAAATTTGAAGCGAAAATTCTGCTGGACCCGTATGGGAATTTTCATAGGATTTGATTAGAAAGTAGCCCAAATCTTATTCTACTACATTTTTTTTTGTATTTCCATGGAGCAGCCGAGACTGGATCTTTCTTAACGCTTATTGCTAATCCTTGATGATCTGATCAGCGTTTATGATGTCAGTTTTTTCTTGCAAAAATTCGTTTATGAGATACACATTTTGAACATTTTGAGTGCCAGACAACTCCGTTGGTGTGTAGTACATATCCAAACAAGACTAAATCATGACTGGGCTAAAATTAGCCAAGTCCTGAGTCGGCGTTAAAATGAACCAAGTCCTGACATAGCTCACATACGATCAAAATCCTGACTCCGTGCAAATGACTGAGTCCTGACTTGGGGTAAAAACGAGCCCAGTCCTAGCTACACTTTGTCCATCCAACTTCTACAAAAAGAGAAGACAGATAGCACCATTAACAGAAAAAAAGTGTAATCATTGTTCTTGAAGATGTGCTGATTTTCAACCCATATCATTGGATACACAAACTGGGAACGAGGACCTTCTAATACCCCTGCACTGAAGGAAATTACCCGTGTTACTTGCAGATAGTAAAGTAGTAAATCAAACTGGGGTATTACTTAGATGGCAGAAAAAATTACATTAGGAAATCTAAGAGGTGTCTTTCGTCAAAAATCATGATTGCAAATTCATGACATCGAATTTTAAACCGACTAGCGGGTTCAGTGAAAAAGTTCTCCAGCAGCAATCATGATTGGATTCCAAAATTTTATTTTTGCTCTAGATAATAACTCACCGAAGGCAATCCTCAAATTCCTCCAATCAATCCAGATACTGGATTTCAGTTAATAGTGCTTTCCATTTCTATTGCCTGGAAAACGTTTAATTTAGATAATTCCTCTAATCTATCAGCAAATTATACAGTTTCTCAGAGGTCTGCTACATAATCTTACTTTCATTTACATTTTTTTTCTTTTTTTTTATATTTTCCTTTTTTATTGTATCTATGAGGCATATATTTAGAGAAAATCTACACTGTTAAAACAGTTCAAAAGCTTTCGTGTCTCAGTGGGATCGGCTTAGCTGTCCCTTTCCCAGTCTTATTGTTTGACGACCAGGTGCCTCAAAACTTGGGTCTATCTAACGTTTGATTTACACAGAATTTATAAGACAATGGACATTCAATGGAAATATGTAATCACAGTAAAAACAACTGCCAGGGGGGAGGAACATGTGAGGTTTATGGGCTAAAAGAAATAAATTTAATAATGAAAGATTTGATAGCTATTATGATAAAGGCATAATTACTTGAGAAGCAACGAATGAAACTTGACAATATTCCACCACTCATTGGATAAAAGATTCTCTTTTATTCTTCTTGATTTGCCATTTTAATTGATTATTTCATTTGGCTCGTTAGCTTTTCCTTCTAGTTTCTCAATATTTCTCTTGTTCTGCCGTCTTCCAATCTCCTTTACTTCCAAAATCTCAACCAGCATATGTCTCTTTTTTTTCTCTCTCTCTCTCTCTCTCTCTCTCTCTCTCTCTCTCTCTCTCTCTCCCTGAGTTCTCTAGTTCTCCTTTGCTTTACTCCTTACAAGCTACCTTCTTGGATGTCAAATCTTCATCTATTAATTGTTTTATAACAATTTTATTATATAGATTGATTGATTCATTCTGTACGAATAGGTTCTGACCTTGCTGGAGAGACAGCGGCAGCTCTTGCAGCAGCATCAATAGCTTTCCGAAGCTCTGATTCTGGTTATGCAGACACTTGTTTGGATCATGCTCGCCGCTTGTTCGAGTTTGCTCGCAACTATCGCGGAAAGTACAGCGATTCAATCTCCAATGCTGGACAGTTTTACAAGTAAGTAAAAAAAAGAAAAAAAAAGGTAAAGAATATGGCATTGGACTTTATAGTCCCTACCGGCGGTGCTGATCTCCGTTTCTTGGCCCTTCAGCCAGGAAGTGCAATGGGGGGTTGGGGCCAACCATCCTGTGCTTTCACACACCTTTCCTGTTTACCTTTCCCAGATTTCTCCAGGTACCCATTTAAAGACATTTTGTCCTCGTGTTTTCCTGTTTTCTCTTTGTAAAGTATTTGGTATGATCAATGTCTGATAGGGATTTGTTAAAGTAATAGATTAAACGGAAGATTTTGACAATTTCTTTTCGCAGTTTGCTTTTTTCAACACTAAGTAGTCTATCACAAATTAATTCAGAAACTGAAAGTTTCACAAAATTGAACTCAGTTCTAAGACTCGAAGACTGCCGACCGACTTTTAGACTCAATGTAGGACAGAGTCCAGCATCTGAACGTTGCTTTAAAAAACTATTTTCTAATAGACTTGTTAATTTTTTGGAAGTTGCAATAAACATGTCTCTTTAATCAAAATCAATTACTTTAAGGATTAAATCATAGGCAGCGCGATTGCGCTGCCTAAGTAAAGAAAGATGTTTGCACAATGTTTTTTTTTATCCATACCCGGGCACTTCGTATCGAAGGAGTTGTCGTAGAACCTTCGAAAAGGGCTCATTCGATTGGAAATTGGAGTGGCTAGTGCAACTTTTTAATAGTCGAAAGTGATTGGAGGACAACTAGCCCCCCTCTCCCCACGCCCATCATTCCCCCAAACACATCCAATCAAAATTTTGAGATAGCCATTTTGTTCAGCGTAGTTGATTTCCAGATAGAAAATATGTTTTTTGTGGAGTACACTCCCCCACAACCCTCCGAGCAAGGGTTTTAAGTTAGGCCCTGAGGGCATATAAGAACGAGGTTGGCACAATGTATCATTTACTTTTTTTCCTTTAGAGCAGGGCACTTCGTATCGAAGAAGTTGTCGTAGAAACTTCGAAAAGGGCTCATTCAATTGGAAATTGGAGTGGCTTGTGCCCTTTTTAATTGTCGAAAGTGATTGGAGGGCAACTATCCCCCCCCCTATGCCCATCATTCCCCCAAACACATCCAATCAAAATTTTGAGATAGCCATTTTGTTCAACGTAGTTGATTTCCAGATAGAAAATATGTTTTGAGGAGGAAAATCTCCCACAACCCTCGGGGCAAGGGTTTTAAGTTATGTCCTGGGGGCATTTAACGTTTTTATAGAAGGCGTTGTCGTAGAAACTTCACAAAAGGCTCATTCGATTGGCAATTCAAAGGGCTAGTGTCTTTTTTAATAGTCGAAAGTGATTGTAGGGCAACTAGCCCCCCCCAAGCCCATCATTCCCCCAAACACATCCAATCAAAATTTTGAGATAGCCATTTTGTTCAGCGTAGTTGATTTCCACATAGAAAATATTTTTTGAGGAGGAAACTCCCCCACAACCCTCGGGGCAAGTGTTTAAATTTATGCCCTGAGGGCATATAAGAACGATGTTGGCACAATGTACTATTTATTATTTTTTCCTTTAGAACAGGGCACTTCGTGTCGAATAAGTTGTCGTATAATTGGGCGCAAAGCCCCTATGCCTTCCCAAGGCCAGAACAAAATTTGCACTTTACTGAAAAAATATAAATGTTTTTACTTTTATAACTTTAATAAATCAAATAACATTAACATTTTGATTACTAAATATCCGTATATGTATATTAAACTGACAATGCACATTCATTTGTATTTTTTCAGTAAAGTTCAAATTTTGTTCTGGCCTTGGGAAGGCATAGGGGTTTTGCGCCCAACTTAGGTTAATTACTGCTCGTTTTGAGTTTGACTCGGTTAATTACTGTAACCTAAAACCTAACCTAACACCTAACTTAATATAAGTTGGGCGCAAAACCCCTATGCCTTCCCAAGGCCATAACAAAATTTGCACTTTACTGAAAAAATATAAATGTTTTTACTTTTATAACTTTAATAAATCAAATAATTTTAACATTTTGATTACTAAATATCAGTATATGTATATTAAACTGACAATGCACATTCATTTGTATTTTTTCAGCAAAGTGCAAATTTTGTTCTGGCCTTGGGAAGGCATAGGGGTTTTGTGCCCAATTTATGTTAATTTCTGCTCGTTTCGAGTTTGAATTGGTTATTTATTGTAATTTTCTGTTCGTTTTGGGTTTCATTTACAGAGAGTTCATTGACAAAAATCATTCAAAGTTCTTGATGTAAATTTTCTTGTTTAATCTTGCCCAAATTTTAAACAAATTTCAAATGGAAGTGGCAAAGCACACTTTACATTTGGGAAAGATTAAAGAAGAAAATTTACATCAAGAACTTTGAATGAACTTTGTCCATGAACTCTGTCTGAAAATAATCCAGTGAATAATCCGGAAGTTCATTATTTGTGAATGACCCGAAAAGTTATTTATTTTGTTGCATATAAAGATGCTAGTTTCAATTTTATTATTTTAGTATTTCTAATGAAGACGGTCGCTGTATATGTGACCGAAATATCTGGACTTTTGTACCTGTGTTTTCACTGTCTAAAGAAATGGATTTATCCCCATTTGAAAGTTTATTTGTTCGTCTTAGAACGGCATTTTGGTCTAAGAAAACAACACCGAATTTAAAGGTGTTGCGTCGAAGATGTGTTTGGGTGAATTATGGACGTGGGGGGGGGGGGCTAGTTGCCCTCCAATCACTTTCAACTATTAAAAAGGGCACTAACCCTTTGAATTTCCAATCAAATGAGCCCCTTTTGAAGTTTCTATGACAACGCCTTCTATAAAAAACTTTATATACCCAGGACATAACTTAAAAATCTTGCCCTGAGGGTTGTTGGGGAGTGTCCACCTCAAAAAATTATTTTCTATCTGGAAATCAACTACGCTGAACAAAATGGCTATCTCAAAATTTTGATTGGATGTGTTTGGGTGTATTATGGGCGTGGGGGAGGGGCTAGTTCCCCTTAAATCACTTTCGACTATTAAGAAGGGAACTAGCCCTTTGAATTTCCAATCAAATGAGCCTGTTTTGAAGTTTCTACGACAACACCTTCTTACAAAAACCTTATATGCCCTCAAGGCAAAACGCTGATCAAAATGGCTATCTCACAATTTTGATTGGATGTGTTTTGGTTAATTATGGGCGTGGGAGGGGGGGGGGGGGGGTCCTATAAAAACCTTATATGCCCCCAGGGCATAACTTAAAACCCTTGCCCCGAGGGTTGTAAGGGAGTGTCCTCCTCAAAACGATATTTTCTACCTGGAAATCAGCTACGCTGACAAAATGCCTATCTCAAGATTTTGATTGGATGTGTTTGGGGGAATGATGGGCGTGAGGGGGGGGGGGCTAGTTGCCATCCAATCACTTTCGACTATTAAGAAGGGCACCATCCTTTTGAATTTCAATCGAATGAGCCTGTTTTGAAGTTTCTACGACAACGCCTTGTATAAAAACCTTATATGCCCCCAGGGGTTAACTTAAAACCCTTGCTCTGAGGGTTGTGGGGGAGTCTCTTCCTCAAAAACACATTTCCTATCTTGAAATCAACTACGCTGAACAAAATGGCTATCTCAAAATTCTGATTGGATGTGTTTGGAGGAACGATGGGCGTGGTGGGAGGGGGGGGGGGGCTAGATGCCATCCAATCCCTGTCGACTATAAAAAAGGGCACTAGCCCTTTGAATTTCCAATCGAATGAGCCTGTTTTGAAGTTTCTACGACAACGCCTTCAATAAAAACCTTATATGTCCCCAGGGCATAACTTAAAACCCTTTCCCTGAGGGTTGTGGGGGGGGGTTTTCCTCCTCTAAAACATATTTTCTATCTGGAAATCAACTACGCCGAACAAAATGGCTATCTCACAATTTTGATTGGGTGTGTTTGGAGGAATTATGGGCGAGGGGGGGGGGGCTAGTTGCCCTCCAATTACTTTCGACTATTGAAAAGGGCACTAGCCCCTTGAATTTCCAATGAATGAGCCTGTTTTTGAAGTTTCTACGACAACACCTTCTATAAAAACCTTATATGCCCCCAGGACATAACTTAAAACCCTTGCCCCGAGGATTGTGGGGGAGTATCCTCGTCAAAAAGATATTTTCTACCTGGAAATCAGCTACGCTGACAAAATGCCTATCTCAAAATCTCGATTGGATGCGTTTGGGAAATGATTGGCGTGAGGGGGGAGGGTAGTTGCCCTACAATCACTTTCGACTATTAAAAAGGGCACTAGAACTCTCGATTTCCAATCGAATGAGCTCCTTTTGAAGTCTCTACGACAACCCCTTCTATATGAAGTGCCTTGCTTTAAAGAAAAAAAAAATAATAAACTCTACATTGTGTCAACATTGATCTTATATGCCCTCAGGGCATAACTTAAAACCCTTGCCCCGAGGATTTGGGGGAGTGTCCCCCTCAAAAATATATTTTCTATCTGGAAATCAACTACGCTGAATAAAATGGCTATCGCAAAATTTTGATTGGATGTGTTTGGGGGAATGATGGGCGTGGGAGGGGGGCTAGTTGCCCTCTAATCACTTTCAACTATTAAAAAGGGCACTAGCCCTTTGAATTTCCAATTGAATGAGCCTTTTTTAAAGTTTCTACGACAACACCTTCTATAAAAACCTTATATGCCCCAGGGCATAACTTAAAACCCTTGCCCCGAGGGTTGTGGGGGAGTGTCCTCGTCAAAAAGATATTTTCTACCTGGAAATCAGCTACGCTGACAAAATGCGTATCTCAAAATTTCGATTGGATGTGTTTGGGCGAATGATTGGCGTGAGGGGGGAGGCTAGTTGCCCTACAATCACTTTCGACTATTAAAAAGGGCACTAGAACTCTCGATTTCTAATCGAAAGAGCCCCTTTTGAAGTCTCTACGACAACCCCTTCTATATGAAGTGCCCTGCTTTGAAGAAAAAAAATAATAAACTGTACATTGTGTCAACATTGATCTTATATGCCCTCAGGGCATAACTTAAAACCCTTGCCCCGAGGATTTGGGGGAGTGTCCTCCTCAAAAGATATTTTCAATCTGGAAATCAACTACGCTGAACAAAATGGCTATCTCAAAACTTTGATTGGATGTGTTTGGGGGAATGATGGCGTGGGAGGGGGGCTAGTTGCCCTCCAATCACTTTCGACTATTAAAAAGGGCAGTAGCTCTTTGAATTTCCAATCGAATGATTATTTTTTGAAGTTTCAACGACAAACCCTTCTATAAAACCTTTTATGACCCCAGGGCATAACTTAAAACCCTTGCCCTGAGGGCTGTGGGGGAGTGTCCTCCTCAAAAACATATTTTCTATCTGGAAATCAACTAAGTTGAACAAAGTGGCTATCTTAAAATTTTGATTGGATGTGTTTGGGGGAATGATGGGCGTGGGGGGGGGGCTAGTTGCCCTCCAATCACTTTCGGCTATTAAAAAGGGTACTATTCCTTTGAATTTCCAATCGAATGAGCCTGTTTTGAAATTTGTACGACAACGATTTCTATAAAACCTTATATGCCCCCGGGGCATAACTTAAAATCCTTGTCCTGAGGGTTGTGGGGAAGTGTCCTCCTCAAAAACATATTTTCTATCTGGAAATCAACTACGCTGAACAAAATGGCTATCTCAAAATTTTGATTGGATGTGTTTGGGGGAATGATGGGCGTGGGGGGGGCTAGTTGCCCTCCAATTACTTTCGACCATTGAAAAGGGCACTAGCCACTCCAATTTCCAATCGAATGAGCCCTTTTCGAAGTTAATACGACGACTCCTTCGATACGAAGTGCCCGGGTATGGAGAAAAAAAAAACGAAAAACAATACATTGTGCCCACATCGTTCTTTACTATCATAGGCAGCGCGCTAGCGCTGCCTAAGTAAAGAACGATGTGGGCACAATGTATTATTTTTTGTTTCCTCCATACCCGGGTACTTTGTATCGAAGGAGTTGTCGTAGAAACTTCGAAAAGGGCTCCTTCAATTGGAAATTGGAGTGGCTAGTACCCTTTTTAACAGTTGAAAGTGATTGGAGGGCAACTAGCCCCCTCCCCCACGCCCATCATTCCCCCGAACCCGTCCAATCAAAATTTTGAGGTAGCAATTTTGTTCAGCGTAGTTGATTTCCAGATAGAAAATATCTTTTTGAGGAGGACACTACCCCACAACCCTCGGGGCAAGGGTTTTAAGTTATGCCCTGAGGTCATATAAGAACGATGTTGGCATAATGTATCATTTACTATTTTTTTCCTTTAGAGCAGGGCACTTCATATGGAAGGGTTCGTCGTAGAAACTTCAAAAGGGGCTCATTCGATTGGAAACCGAGGGTTTTAGTGCCCTTTTTAATAGTCGAAAGTGATTGGAGGGAAACTAGCCCCTCATGCCCATAATTCCCCCAAACACATCCAATTAAAATTTTGAGATAGCCATTTTGTTCTGCATAGTTGATTTCCAGATAGAAAATATGTTTTTGAGGAGGACACTTCCCACAACCCTCAGGGCAAGGGTTTTAAGTTATACCCTGGGGGCATATAAGGTTTTTATAGAAGGCGTTGTACTAGAAATACAAAACAGGTTCTTTCGATTGGAAATTCAAAGGGCTAGTGCCCTTTCAATAGTTGAAAGTGATTGGAGGGCAACTAGCCCCCCCCCCCACGCCCATCATTCCCCTAAACACATCCAATCAAAATTTTGAGATAGCCATTGTGTTCCGTGTAGTTGATTTCCAGATAGAAATAATGTTTTGAGGAGGAAACTCCCCCACAACCCTCAGGGTCAGTTATGCCAAATGAATGTGCATTGTCAGTTTAATGTACATATACTGATATTTAGTAATCAAAATTTTAATATTATTTGATTTAGTAAAGTTATAAAAGCAAAAACATTTATATTTTTTTCAGTAAAGTGCAAATTTTTTTCTGGCCTTGGGAAGGCATAGGGGTTTCGCACCCAACTTATGTTAATTTCTGCTGCTGTTTTTTAGTTTGACTCGGTTATTTATTGTAATTTCTGTTCGTTTTGGGTTTCATTTATTTATCGATGCTGATTTGTGGTAGTTTCACGCTTGGTAGATTATTTGATTTTATTTTTGCTCATTTTTTGTTTAATGGAGTTCTTTACTTTTCTTTGAAAAACTTATTTTGTGGAAAAAGTTTTTTTAATTAATATTAAAAAAATGGCTAGACTACGTTAGTAGTAAATCATGCGAAAGTTCAATGTTTGTAACTTAAGGACACCTTATCATTCTACACCAACATCACCAAAGTAGTTTGAGCTAGAGACGTTAAACATAACTATTTTATGCACCGATTTCAGTTTTTCATCGGGCAAACGATAGCGGTACAAAACCGTGCCCTTTGTGGGAGATTCTCAAGACTAAACATCATGGACACCAACAGTCAACTGCAGTCTTTCAATAGTTGCATGATTGATCTACTTTTAGTTCATTTGATTTTTTTTCTACCGAAGAGAAGGATACAATTGAGGATTGAAACAGCTCAGGATAATTATTATTTTGCTTAGTCTTAATAGCAAAATGTTAAGTGGAAAACAAATTTGTAGGAATTTTCACAAAGAGCTAGAAACCTCTCAAAAAGAACGTCAGTTTTCCTGTGATGTCATTTTCGAGGGGTTTCGGCTTTATTTGATGATCACGACGAAAATCAGTGCCGTTTTTTGTAAATTGGCACCGAAAACTAGAAAATTTTTCAAGCTCGAATCACTGCCGTTTTCTTTGCAATTAGTTACGGATGTGGAAGTCGGTGCCGAAAAAACTTACGTGCGTCCAACCTTTAAGGTACGCTATTTTGATGTCGGAAAATTTCCCGATGAATTAAAAAAAAAAAAAGAAAATGATCTTACTGAAATATATTTAATTTGAGTAGCTTAGTAAATCAAGCATATAGCGTTGTCTTTGAGGTTCAAGTTAATGTTATTATAGGGATGAGAGGGCACATAGAGTGGCATTAATCTTTTACGGAGGGTAATCTCTTAACATTCTTACACAGAAAAACGGGAGATTATATTTCTTAAAATTCGTGGTAAAATGCTCTTCTGTGTAAAATAATAAGCTAATGAAATAGACCAAACAGTTTTGAGTCGCAATATTTTTAAAGGAATATCTCTGTTTTTCTTTGGTTTCAATAACTGTTTATTTCCACCGGGGGCTGACAGTCCTAGAGGCAGGCCAAAGGTACTTTTAATGATTTGAATAAGTAACTTAATAATTAGAATAATTATTGTGCTTAAATAGGATATCTTATATTTGACAATAGCAAGGAATGAAGAATATTTTGTCTTCAGATTTTTCACCATATTTCATAATTTGCTATTATCTTATTTGTCATTTATAAGTTACATTTTGAGCCTCCATATTCACTTAGTCGTATTCCTTTTCGTGTTTCACATTCACTTATTTGAAATTGTCTTTTTTTCAATTTCGAAAAATTGCCTACTAGCTAATAAGAAACTAGAATTTTCATAAAGTATTGTAGTATTATATAGTGGTTATGGTGACGAATTAACCTGGGCTGCTATTTGGCTCAAACGTGCTACGGAAGAGGCTCCTTATTTGGATACTGCCAAAGGCTTTTACAGTGAATTTTCCATGTCAGGAACTCCTTCTCAATTTTCTTGGGACGATAAAAAAGCAGGTGTTCAAAGCAGGTGGCAAAGATGTGATAGTACACCAGTCTTTTTGGAAACTTTCAAATATAGAGTTCTAACATGCTTATGAAATGACAAATTTTCATCCAGAATAAGACCCAGGTATTTCAACTGATCAACCTGCTGTACTTCAAACCATTTGTATTGACCGTTTCGACTGATCAAGTTTTCAAAAATAGTATATAGTTTTGCAAGATTATAAAAAGCAAGTTTATAAAATAGATCAAGTTTGGAAGTTTGCCAAGTTCTCAAGATAGACTTGTGAAAATAGGCTGGCGAATTTAAATGCACAATAATTCGAATTTTGTGTTGTTGTTTTTTTTTTTTGTCAGAGTTTTTTTTTCCATTCTTAGTGAACAAGCGGATCTTTTCCAAATAAAAAAAGAGCCAATATAATGAATGTGATGTATGAGAAGCTCTTTTTTGTAGTTCCTGGAGTGGTTATGGTGACGAATTAACCTGGGCTGCTATTTGGCTCTATCGTGCTACCGAAGAGGCTCCTTATTTGGATGCTGCCAAAGGCTTTTTACAATGAATTTTCCATGTCAGGAACTCCTTCTCAATTTTCTTGGGATGATAAGAAAGCTGGTGTTCAGGTAATGTTGGGTTTGCAGGGATGAGTGTTCACACATAACGGAAATTTTTGCATTTTGCGTTCCCTTTCATGTATTTCAGTTGCAATGTTGTGTGTCATGAAACTTCACTGGTTTCGTTGCAAATTTTTAATTGAGGTGGCAAAAATTTGGATTTTTTTCAATTTCGAAAAACTGCCTACTAGCTAATAAGAAACTAGAATTTTCATAAAGCATTGTAGTATTTTTTAAAAAGCCTTTCCATTGTGTAATACAAAATTCAAACAAGCATAGAAAGCTTTAAATAATTTGTAAACACTTTAAGGCAATTTGTTAAAAGATGTTTTTTGCTTACTCAAAAGTTTTTCTACAGCTACAATTTTTTTTCTTAAAATATCCAATATGAATTTTGACGTTTTTTAATCTCAATGAATACAATTCACTAAAAATAATTATGTTATAGAATACCAAAACATATTGCCATGTTGTAACGTAAGTCACTTGACACGCAGTTTGTAAAGTAATAGAGAATTTTGTTTGTTAAAAATGTTTCATCTGTCAGAATCAAGTTTACATTCTTACGAACGTTACCCTTGACTTGTGTGACAAGCCTACTTAGTCAACGTGAAATAGTACTTAATCTAAGTAAAAACTGTTGCTTCCGCCGTTACCAGTGACTTTGCGCTGTAGTCAGTCCCGTTGGATTTTTATTATTATGTTTTAGAGGTAATTACATGGCAAGAAAAAAAAATGAAAAAAAATGGTCCTCCTTAGTTTAAAGAAATAAAAATTGTCCCTTCCCACGAAAATTTTCGTGAATTGGCTCCACTGTTTACCAGTTTTTGTAGCTAGAATCAGCTTACAATGGCACCAATGGATGATAACCAGGAATATATTACAACTTTTTTGCATCGGAAGTAAATGTAGTGCATTGAGACTTAACCTCTGAGCACCAGTGGTCGGTCTTTGGATTCTTATTTTGGAGTCATTATGACTTCTCTACTTAGAATAGTAAAAATTCGTGTGAAAGTCAAGTCAAGAAATACGGGACACTGTTAAGTTATTCTTCAGGGGGTTAGGAGGCACCAAAAAGCTGATAACTTCTGTTATATTCCGTCATAGATACGATCGAAATCTGACAAATATTGGCTGACGCTACTGTGGAGCGTCATATACCTGAATTTACAGTAAAAGGTTAATAATAATAATCTTTGTATTAACCACGCTTATCCCCAGAACTTGACAAAGTAGCAGTTAAAAAAAATTGACGAAATAAGAAATTCCCTTCGCCCTTAATGTATGTAACCACCCAATTTCCCTGAAAAGACAGGTGAAATATCTCGAGTTCATATGAGACGACCAATTATGCTGGAAAAATCACTGTAAAGAGAAGGTACGGAAGAAATAAACAATATAAGGCTGTAATCAGACCAGTTCTAGCCCAGATAGAGTGTAGCCACCCATACGAGTTAAAGCCCTTGTGGTATAAGATTTGGTCCTAGATTCTGTTGAAATTTCAGTGAGTGCAGCCAGAACTGTTAGAAATGACACATAGTCTCAAGTCAGTGTTTTTTCTATTGAATGATGTGCAAGCATCCGGCATTGTAAAGAAATCTAAAGAAGTATTAATTTTAATTCACGAGAAAGAAAAGAGAGAGAAATTAGGGTGCGTGCTTTTCACACGCACCCTAATGCATATTAGCCTTAAAATATCCATATACATTTCATACAAAAAAACGCAGTTTTGGCAAATGTAATTTGAAGCTACGAGTTGGCGTAAACGGTGATGACAAATGTTCAGTTTCATTCTAGGGAAAATAAGATATATGGTAATTTTTCCAGCATTAGCCAACCAGTAGAGCCCGAGTAATTATAATATAGTACATTGAGCCCAAAATCAATCGTTTACAAGTAAAGTGTTTTGATTTGGGGCGGCCAACAAGAAGATAATGTCTATTATGTAAACATATTTTAAATAGCCTAGGCTTTAAACAGCTATTGCAGATAGATGATTTAAGCTAAATATAGGTAAAAATGATATTATATGCAAATTTTATTTATTTCATTATTTTTCCCACGGATAGTTGTCCGGTTTGATTCCTTATCTAAAACTGTAGAAAATTACATAGTAATACACATTAGTTGGTTATGCAGTGGCTATGAATAACCGCTTTTATAATTAAAATCCTCCACCTCCCAATTGGGCTGACCGCCTCCCAGCATCAAAATGTTTGGTACGAAAATGCTGCTATTATGCCGTTAGCAAAAATTTAAATTCATTTGTATTTTATTTTTAATGTGATCAATTGTAAGTAACTAAATAGTTAATCCAAAAATATAGCGTTGGTTTTTTATGCAAGTTGTCTAGTAACAAGAAGTCATGCTTAATTTAAACATCTAAAATAATTAATAAACTTTTTTTTTCAGTTGTTGATGGCTAAACTGACGGGGGATGGTCAGTACAGAGCTGATATTCAAAACTACGTCAATTATCTTCTTTACCAAGCCCGCTATACTCCAAAGGGATTGATCTTCCTTGATACATGGGGAGTACTGCGTCATGCTGCTGGGGCTTCCTGGATTTGCTTGCAAGCTGCTGATCTAGGAATTTCTACAACAGAATGCCAAAACTTTGCAAAAAAGCAAGTCCATTACATGCTTGGCGATGTTGGTCACAGCTTCGTCTGCGGTTACGGCACAAATCCTCCACAGCGTCCACATCATAGGCCCTCGTAAGTTTTCATCATTTTAATAATACAACACTTATGCCCTATTTCACGGTGTTTTATTTCCTAGCATCTGCAATGCTGATGGCCTCGTTTGAATTCGAGGCTATATATCTCTGTTGTGCCTTTTTTTGAAGGAATCAACAAAGACCTTTTCAGGGCAAACTTCCACTGGGAGATCATTCCAAACAGAAGTGCACTGTCGAGTGAAGTCGTTTCTTGGTTCCTTGACACTTGAAGGCTAAAGATACTTATATCGAATGGTGCACCTTTGCTTCTATGAATGGTAGAAGAACGGATGAATGGAAGAGTGGATGAATGGTAGAATACTGTCAAAAAGCTCGGTAGTTGATTTTTGAATAAAATTCAAGTTGCCATCAAGCCATGGTTAATTGTAGAAAAAGCCTAGACAGGTAGTCTGAGTGAGAGGCAAAGCTCATTTAGTCACAAACAAGTTCACGTAGTCGCAAAAAAAAACATCGATGCTAAATCAAACTGTTCTCTAAAAGACGGAAGCTAGACATTAATAGTACAGTCCACTCTTGTTATTCCAGCTTTTGATTTTTGAAGGGGTTCTAAAAGCTTCTTAGGGGTACCAGAATACAGTTGGTACCCATAATCGGTGATTACACTTGACGTAGAATTCATAAAGTAGAAAGATCTAGATGGATGGAGTTGAATGATGCAAAGCCATATTTTTAGGTTAAACCCATTATAATACAATAGTAATATCAAGAAAAATAGTACGTATGTTTTTGAGAAGTTTAAAAATTTGTGCTCAAGTTATTAAGTGATTAAAAGTTATAAAGTGATTAAGTTACTTATATCAATTGTTCCTCCGGGGCTTCACTTGGCTTCGGGCCGAAATTAGCACCAGAAAATATACTATAAATTATAATCTTTTCATTCTAATGTTTAGTTTTTTTTTTTATGATATAATTGAAAATTTGAAGAATTCTAGTTTAACAAAAAGCTTCCAGCCTGAAATAAAATTACAAGCTACATGATTTCTTATATATTTAATATCTAAAGCTATCTTCTGTTATTTAGGGGAATTTAGGGTTTGCAGCAAGCATACAATCTATAAAATCAATGAAGTAGTCTTATAAATATTCTACTTCTTTTTTGTTTCTTCTACAAAAATATATATTACTAGGAGCAGGTTCTTTCAAATTATGAGCCAAAGCTATTTCTAGTCTTATCTACCTCTACTACTATCATCACTAACTACTCACTGCAGCATAAATCCATCTTAGGTCAGCATAGCTGCGTATGCTCCTTCTCCACCACAATTCGGAGATTCGATTTTTACCGTTTCCAGTATAGTTCCAATATCCTCTAAACTTTTCTATTTGAACTCTTCCCACTCCGTTTGGAGACAAACTACTTCAAGTGTGGCCCCAGACTGATGACAAAAAATACAATCACTGTCAATGATTTTTAAGACTCGGCCTTGCCATCTTAACCTTTCTTTCATTATAGCCCTAGAAAAAGAGATCGAACAAATCTTTCTCAAGCTTTAAAATTACCCATGTTACAGAACCATACTTGACCACTGTTATTACCTTGGCTTATAATATACTAATCTTAGTTCGTAGACCGATCTTCCTAGTCTTTTAAACTTTTTTATTCCTAAAAAAAAAAAAAAACTTACGTCTTGGCTATTCTACTTTTTACATCTTTAATGCATGCAAAACTTTTACTAGTATAACTATCCAGGTGAATCCACCTGATCGATCTCTTGCTTGTCTAACATCACCACTCCAGCCACATTTATTCCTATTCTAAGGGACTTGTCTAAGTCCTTTTAACATTAATTTTCAAACCTATTTTTGAACCTGAACATATTTTGCTAATACTGTATTTAGAAAATCAAATCATCTGCATATTCTAGGTCAAAGAGATTTTTATTCGCCCATTTGATCCCATGTTTGCTCGTAGTCTTTGCCGTGTTCCTTTCGACAGAGTCAATCAAATTAATACATATAAACGAGAATAACACCCTCTTTAACTCCTCATTCAATACCAAACCAGCTTCTAACCTCTTTTCCTGCATTAATTGCAGCCATTTTTCTCTTGCACCCATCACTAATCACCTTAATGCATTTATCCAGTATACCATACAAGGATATACATTAAAGCTTTTCTTTCAGCTGAAACTATTATCCTGTTCTATAAATCTGTTCATCAGCTGTTTTCTGTCTGTCTGTTCTTAACCTGTAAACAAAGGACAAAAGGGATCTGATAATTCAGACGCTTTTCATTCTTACTCCAAACAATGTCGGTTCTAGGCCTGTGCAGGGTATTTAGCTGCCCCTCCTTCGTTCTGCCATCTGACATTAAATTTATTTCATCTTATATTTTTACACTCCTATTAACTTACCTAATTGACTAAAAATGGTCGCAATTGCTGTATTTCTTATATCATTAAAACATCACTCCTATATCGAAACTGAGATTTGTAAAATCATTCTAAAACAAATGTGGTATCCTGACCGTGTGGAATACACTGCCTACCAGATTATGAAGCATAAAACTGCCACTGACTCCAATATTAAAATTTGGTCGACGCAGCCTCATTCTTTCCTAAACAACATTGCTCTTCTCTTAAAACTTTATCTACAGCATCTCTAAGTCTAAAAAGTATCACCATACTAAGTAATTTGCTTCCTACAAAAATTAAGCGAACACTTATGTAATTATTACAACCAGTCTTATTATTCCTTTCTTATAATGGGTTTAATCGAAGTTTTCCTAAGCAATGTACTGCCTTCAAAGTAATTGAGATGATCACCGAAAGTGTTTTTGTGAAGAAGACGATTTTTATGCCAAGGGAGGAAAATAAACAAATTAGTTTAATCTTAATATTTTATTTTAATCTAGCTTAATCCGGTAAGCAGAATATCTGCACAGTGCACTTTGCTATTCTTTTAAACTTGCCTGCTTTGATACGCATTTATTACATAATTTAATTTTGCCCAAAGGAAATATATTAAGCAGAATATTGAAGTCATGCTAAGTTCAAGTCACGCCAAGTCACACTTGGCGCATGTTCTCAGAGCTGAAATATCAATGAATCATTTGTCAGTAAAAAACGGTCAAGAGCTGAACTTAATTAAATTCGCTCTTTTTAACGCTTATCCGTGGTATGGTAAGCTAATTGAATACGCTTATTTGCGAACAACTGGAAATTTACTATAGATGTAAAAATGTTTGATGAAAGAACAAGAATTTGTTGCTGCTGAAAAAATAAGCTCTAAGCATTTGGAGTAGACCTAAAAAAATAAAAAAGTGTGCTTAAATTTTGTGCAGAAATACCGCTCCTAATATATTGAAAAACAAATTTTAAAGTTTAATTTACCGTATATATATACATATATATATATATATATATATATATATATATATATATATATATATATATATATATATATATATATATATATATATATATATATATATATATATATATATATATATATATATATATATATATATATATATATATATATATATATATATATATATATATATATATATATAATATATATATATATATATATATATATATATATATATATATATATATATATATATATATATATATATATATATATATATATATATATATATATATATATATATATATATATATATATATATATATATATATATATATATATATATATATATATATATATATATATATATATATATATATATATATATATATATATATATATATATATATATACTAGGGCTATTCAGAAACTAGGGAACGTTTCCGTCTAACGCCGCTAGACACGCGGCGATCACGTATGTTTTGGTATGCGCGTGCTCGTAGTTTCAGTCTTCAGTTTCAGTCGGCATCCAGCCGTGAGAACGAGAATATACTTGTACTGCCCCGTTTCCCAAAATTCCAATTTAAAATGTGCGCTGCAATTTCAAATCCCGCTGGTTGTGAAGTGCGGTCCGTAATACGGTTTTTGTTAGCGAAAAATCGATAGAAATTCATCGGCAACTGAGCGAAGTGTAAGGCAACGACGCAATGAATGAAAGTTTAGTGCGAAAATGGTGTATCCGGTTTTAAAAATGGCCGAACCAACGTGCATGATGAGGAGAGGAGTGGGCGCCCGAGCATTGTGACAGACGATCTTCTCGCCAAAGTTGATGAGAGAATTCGTGGGACTCATTCAAATGGGAGATTTTCCCACATCCAAGCTACAGTCCCGACCTAGCAGCGAGTGATTTTCACTTGTTCCCGAAGATGAAGAACTCGCTAGTCACACAGCGTTTTGATGAGGACGACGAGCTCCGGGCGTGCGCATTTTGGTCACTCTTTCAGATGTATATAATAAAATATTTTTCCAGTACCTAGTTTTTGTTTTATAACAAAACGATATATATATATATATATATATATATATATATATATATATATATATATATATATATATATATATATATATATATATTTATATATATATATATATGTATGTATATATATATATATATATATATATATATATATATATATATATATATATATATATATATATATTATATATATATATATATATATATATATATATATATATATATATATATATATATATATATATATATATATATATATATATATATATATATATATATATCATTAGCAGTTGGCTACAGCTTTTTGAAAAAAGGAAACACATAGTTATTGATAGAATAAAAATAATTTGGACTAAAGTCGTAGAAGCTAATGAAACATAGAGAAGTATGAGATCTAACATAAAGTATAAAGAAATTAACTGATTTGATTTATTTAGATCATGCCCTGATTATCCTGCACCTTGTGATTGGAACGATTATAACAGTCCAAACCCAAATCCTCAAGTACTAACAGGCGCCCTAGTTGGAGGACCTAATGACCAAGATGTGTGGAACGATAGTCGCCAAGATTATGTAACAAACGAAGTCACTATTGACTATAATGCAGCTTTTACTGCGTGTCTAGCAGCATTGAAAAGGATTTAATTTCAGTTCCTTGTTAACTTTACCGGTTTTTGTTAAAATTAAATGTTTACCAACTGCAAAATAGTTTTGAAATTGAATTGGGTATCAAACCACTCAAATGACGAGGCTTTAAAAGTTCATGGTAAGTGGTAATCCAGCTTTGAAGAAACAGTATCATGCAAGTGGTAGCAATGCATTATTTGGGTTTCCTTTTCAAAACTCCACCCTAGGGAGCTGAAGCTCCCATAAGAAGGGCGAGGGGATCCAAGGCTCGTCCCAGAGAAGAACAAAATGGGTACCCCATCTATAAAGAAAGCTGCGATGTCTGAATAGAAAGGTAAAATTTGCATCTTTTAACTCAAAATTTCGCCTATATAATCTTTGAAACATTCAAAAAAATAATAGATCGTTCAAATTTTTAAAAACTATTAGCAATAAAAAAAAAAAATGGGATAACTTGACTGGGATAACTGTTCAAACAGTTCGTGGTAACGAACTGTAAGTAAGGAGTGACCCGGCTCAATAGTAACCGAACCTCTAAAAAATAGAATTTGTATACCAATAAATCAGCAAAAGAATCAGATTTTTATGCTGATTTCAAATATATAAGTTTTACCAAGTTTAGTCTTACCCATCAAAAGTTACGCGTCTGAGAAAGTTTGCCTTATTTTCGAAAAAGGCGGAAAACCCCCTAAAAAGTCATAGAACTTTATTGAAAATCATACCATCAGATTCAGCGTACCAGAGAACCCTACTTTAGAAGTTTCAAGCTCCTTTCTGCAGAAATGTGGAATTTTGTACTTTTTGTCAGAAGAAAGATTACGGATACGTGTTCCTTTGTTTGTTTTTTTCCCCCAGGGTGTGATTATATCGACCCAGTGGTCTTAGAATATTACGGGAGGGTTCATACAAACGGAAATTAAAAGTTCTAGTGCCCGTTTTAAGTGACCAAAAAATGGAGGGCAACTAGGCCCCCTCCCACTCTCATTTTTTTCCCAAAGTCTCCCGATCAAAATTTTGAGCTAGCCATTTTGTTCAGCATGGTCGAAAAATACAATAAATATGTCTTTGAGGACGACTTAATCTCCCACAGTCCCCTGGGGAAGGGCTACAAGTTATGAACTTTGCCCAATGTTTACATCACAGTTTACATAATTATATAATAATTATATAAAAACTGTTGTTTACATATAGTATTGGTTACTGGAAAGTATACAGAAGTTTTCAGGGGGGATATTTTCTAGTATTTGGGGGGGGGGGGGTTCGGGGCTACGTGGGAGGATCTTTTCATGGAGTAAGTTTTCATGTGGCAAGGGACATTGCTATGAAGGGGGCGCCGGATTTCCCAGCATTATTAAAAAAACAATCAGAAATTAAATAAAAAATTGATTTTCTTCAGCTGAAAGAAAGGAGCAGCATCAAAACTTAAAACGAACAGAAATTATTACGTATATGATTGGATTCGCCCCCTAGTCATTACCTCGCTCTTTACGCTAAAGGTTTTTGGCACTTTTAAAAATGTTACTTATTGTTCTAATTAAACGACCCTTGTGTGTCAGGAGTTGTTTTTAAAGAATTGAGACAAAATTTTAACTTTACTTAAAGAATTGGAAAAAAATTTGAACTTTAGCGTAAAGAGCAAGGTATTGAATAGGGGGCGAACTCCCTAATTTACGTAATAAAAATATACGAATATAGAAGTTCGTTCCGTAAGTTAATTCCTATAAGTTACATCAGAACAAAATTTCGAGAAAGCCATTTAGCCAAAAAAGTAAAATTAATATGCAAATTTTGTTTTGATTATTCATGTACGGTGAGCCAAAATCAAAGCTTCATTAACTCAAATACGTTCAGAAATTAAATAAGAAAAACAAGTTGTTTTAACTGAAAGTATGGAGCGACATTAATACTTAAAACGAACAGAAATTATTCCGTATATGAAAGGGGTTGTCCCCTCCTCAACGCCTCGTTCTTTACGCTTAAGTTTTACTCTGTCTCACAACTTTATTTTTTAAAGCAATAAAAAATTTATCGTAAAGAGCGAGGCATTAAAAAGGGGACAGCCCCTTTCATATACGGAATAATTTCTATTCGTTTTAAGTTTTAATGTCGCTCCTTACTTTCAGTTAAAACACTTCTTTTTTTATTTAATTTATGGTTAGACATGGCTCTAGTTTAAGACACCTGTTGGTAACAACAATATTATCTTCCTATGAATAAACACTAATCGAAAATTTCGGAATATTTCTACACTAGCAACATTTTAAAGTCAAACCGTGCTTTATTAAAGTCAAACCTAGCAACCTTGTTGTCGATTTCCCGGATAGGTGGAAATTTGTTGATGATCTAACTGTCTTAGAAATATGTTTCAAAAATTTAAAAAGTAGCCCAATGGACACCTTGGAACCGATATCAGACGAAGCTGTTACTAATGATATGAGAGTCAACCCCCTTAAAATCGACGGTTTTAACTATTAGTTTCCTTAAAACTTCCCCTTCTTTCACATGCCCAATTCCCTCTGAAATGTATGTCATTATTATGAAGTTACTGGGTGTTTACCATTTCAAGCGACTTCAAACGGAATTGCCATATTAATGATATTATAAAACGTGCAAATGCTGCATTTTCCCTCCTTAAACTCCTTAAAAAAAACAAATGTCCTAAATTGTATTGTTTGAGGATTTTCCTCTTATCTGTACGCCCAACTCTCAAGTACGCATGTCTTCTTTGGCATTCTCCCATCACCATTGAATTGTTGGACAGAAAAGAGGCAGTACAAAAAAGGTGCCTAAGAATTATGTTTAATGAAGGTAAAGTGCCTTATATTTCTCTTCTTCGGAGGGCCAATCTAGTTACGCTTCAGGAAAGGTGAGCAAAATTTTCCTTGCGTTTCGCTAACATTGCCCTTCATAACCCTCGGAAAAACTGCCCTTTTCCCCAGTCAATATTCACCCCTTCGATCCCACCTCCCGCGTTCTGCTTCAACTAAAATCCCCTTTCTTGCCCCTATCAAAGTTTCCACTGAATAATATAGAAAAACGTTCATCGCTATGTAACTATGTAAATAGTTGACATATTCATTTAGTGAATCTCTCACACCCCCCCCCCCCCTACTCCCTGTTTACATAATAATAGTAGTAACCGTTCTATATATTTGACGATTACATTGACGGTTACAAGCCTGAGGCATGGATATGCGTGCAGTTTCACGGATACATGGCTTACCACGGGTCAAGCACCTATTACTACGAATGATACTTGTCCTACCAGACGGATTTTTCTAATGTGACACTCATTTTTTTTTATGTCAGTCGGTTAGAGAAAGCTGGCGGTTAGTCCATATGATGACTTGATTAGTCGGTTTTTAAAAAAAACTTGGCAAGCTATTGTGTACTCAAGCAAAAACCCTATATAATGTTCATACAGTGCATTCCAATTTTCATTATGTTTTAAGACATTGTTTATAGTACACTATATATTATTAACTTTGAAAACAATGGATTCGTCAATTTTCAATGTGAGTACACTTTTCATTCTTTTATTTCCCCCCCCCAAAAAAAATTAAAAAAAAAAACGTTTTACTAGTAAATTCAAATTTCAGTGGGGACTTAGCCCCCTCCCCTCCAACATTACAAATCTTAAGAATATGACGAGTATATTCGATAGAAACGGCAAAGCACGCTTTTTTCAATTATGTAAATAAAATCTCTCCTCCATAGCTATGTTTACAAGTTTTAATTGTGTTGAAAAACAGTTCTTTAACATTCAGAAACAAGCTTTTTCCAAACACGTTGTGTATTTTTCCGGTTTGAATGAGAAGCTTGCGTGTTACAAAGAGAGAGTGAGAGTTTTGTGGGATCAAATTTCCCAGGCTTTTGCTATAAACGGGCTTTGTCTAATTTCGATGTCGCGGCTATACTTACAAGTAGTTTCTCAACATTTATGATGACAATCAACGTCTGAACGACTTTCTAGTGCTAAATGATGAATGAGGCGCTGATTCCCCTATCCCTCCCCCTAATGATTTTAATAATAATTCTTTTGGGATTTCCTTGAAAAATATCATTTTTTTTATTTTCAGTGAAAAAATAGTGCCTTCATGATTCTGAGTAACTCATTCCACCCTCAATAAAATTTTCGGTATTATTTAGCAGTAAGAAGGAAGGTAAAGAAATTAATAATAGGAGTACCTTTAAGCCATTATGCACATCACGCCTTAATGACCAATAAACTTTTGCCTTTAAACAAGAGGAGGGCAAAAATTTGACCTCTTTAGCATTTATCCAACAAAATGGAAAAAGGGGTCTGTTTTTTTTTTCATTCTAAATTTTGCCTTCTTTTTAAGGAAATGGATTCTTGCAACTACCCCCCTCCGGACAAGAAACCAAGACGGAACGAATCCACATCTATGCAAGAAACGGACGGCACTCAACAGCAGTCTGAATTTGAAAATGTGAGTATTTTCACCTCTAGCTTCTACCTATTTTCTATCCAACTTTTTTTTGTTTGTTTTTTTTAACTTTCTGAGGGAGGAGGGGGGTAACTTTTTAGTTTTAAAAATTTGTTTATGAATAGAAAAAATGCTTCACTACAGATAAGGCTATTGTGTTTTTGTGAACTTTCTGAGGGAGGAGGGGGTAACTTTTTAATTTAAATAATTCTAGGAGGAATTGGGTTTTGTTGGATGGTATGGAAAAAATGGTACGTGTTAAATATTCGGGAAACATACGAGTAGAAAAAATGCTTCACTACAGATAAGGCTATTGTGTCTTTCTGAACTTTCTGAGGGAGGAGGGGGTAACTTTTTAGTTTAAAAAATTTGTTTATGAATAGAAAAAACGCTTCACTACAGATAAGGCTATTGTGTTTTTGTGAACTTTCTGAGGGAGGAGGGGGGGGAACTTTTTAGTTTAAATAATTCTAGGAGGAATTGGGTTTTTTTGGATGGTATGGAAAAATGGTACGTGTTAAATATTCGGGAAACATACGAGTAGAAAAAATACTTCACTACAGATAAGGCTATTGTGTCTTTCTGAGGGAGGAGGGGGTAACTTTTTAATTTAAATAATTCTAGGAGGAATTGGGTTTTGTTGGATGGTATGGAAAAATGGTACGTGTTAAATATTCGGGAAACATACGAGTAGAAAAAAAATGCTTCACTACAGATAAGGCTATTGTGTCTTTCTGAACTTTCTGAGGGAGGAGGGGATAACTTTTTAGTTTAAAAAATTTGTTTATGAATAGAAAAAACGCTTCACTACAGATAAGGCTATTGTGTTTTGTGAACTTTCTGAGGGAGGAGGGGGTAACTTTTTAGTTTAAATAATTCTAGGAGGAATTGGGTTTTGTTGGATGGTATGGAAAAATGATACCTGTTAAATATTCGGGAAACATACGAGTAGAAAAAATGCTTCACTACCGATAAGGCTATTGTGTCTTTCTGAGGGAGGAGGGGGTAACTTTTTAGTTTAAAAAATTTGTTTATGAATAGAAAAAACGCTTCACTACAGATAAGGCTATTGTGTTTTTGGGGAACTTTCTGAGGGAGGAGGGTGAAACTTTTTAGTTTAAATAATTCTAGGAGGAATTGGTTTTGTTGGATGGTATAGAAAAATTGTACGTGTTAAATATTCGGGAAACATACGAGTAGAAAAAATGCTTCACTACAGATAAGGCTATTGTGTCTTTCTGAGGGAGGAGGGGGTAACTTTTTAGTTTAAAAAATTTGTTTATGAATAGAAAAACGCTTCACTACAGATATGGCTATTGTGTTTTTGTGAACTTTCTGAGGGAGGAGGGGGGAACTTTTTAGTTTAAATAATTCTAGGAGGAATTGGGTTTTGTTGGATGGTATGGAAAAATGGTACGTGTTAAATATTCGGGAAACATACGAGTAGAAAAAATGCTTCACTACAGATAAGGCTATTGTGTCTTTCTGAGGAGGAGGGGGGTAACTTTTTTAGTTTAAAAAAATTTGTTTATGAATAGAAAAACACTTCACTACAGATATGGCTATTGTTTTTTGTGAACTTTCTGAGGGAGGAGGGGGTATTTTTGTTAGTTTTAATAATTCTAGGAGGAATTGGGTTTTGTTGGATGGTATGGAAAAATGGTACGTGTTAAATATTCGGGAAACATACGAGTAGAAAAAATGCTTCACTACAGATAAGGCTATTGTGTCTTTCTGAGGGAGGAGGGGGTAACTTTTTAGTTTAAAAAAATTTGTTTATGAATAGAAAAACGCTTCACTACAGATAAGGCTATTGTGTTTTTGTGAACTTTCTGAGGGAGGAGGGGTAACTTTTTAGTTTAAATAATTCTAGGAGGAATTGGGTTTTGTTGGATGGTATGGAAAAATGGTACGTGTTAAATATTCGGGAAACATACGAGTAGAAAAATGCTTCACTACAGATAAGGCTATTGTGTTTTTGTGAACTTTCTGAGGGAGGAGGGGGTAACTTTTTAGTTTAAAAAATTTGTTTATGAATAGAAAAACGCTTCACTACAGATAAGGCTATTGTGTTTTTGTGAACTTTCTGAGGAAGGAGGGGGTAACTTTCTAGTTTAAATAATCCTAGGAGGAATTGGGTTTTGTTGGATGGTATGGAAAAATGGTACGTGTTAATATTCGGGAAACATACGACTAGAAATGAACATGATATTTCAACTTTATGAAATAATGCTTATTTTACATAAAAAAAATAAAACTTTTTTTCTACAGATTAATGATATAGCACCACCGCCAGCATTGTGTGATGAAACAACTGAATTTACAGGACCAAATCTTTCACCACCAACAGAGTTCAGTGACGAACCTACACTAGTTCTAGAGAATATGGAGTGGCATAGGGGGTTCCTTAATGATGTTTTTGGGGAAATGGCTAGCCTAGACGACTTAACCTGTGATATTGACATGCTTGAGGATCCGGAGTGGACAGATAGTTTTATGCGTGAACATCTAGGTGAGTTACTAGTGCATCTGAACCGGGTCCTCATAATGAAATTCCATCACATGACAATACAGGCTGGCTCGACCAATTGTCTCCAAACACCTTGGAATATGTACTAGGGGACCTCATGCCATCTCCACCCAATGTGATTGAACAGACTGGGAGTGGTGGTGTTATTGACAATTCCCTGTCGCCCTCCACCATTCCACTTAATGATATAGATAGTAGTAGTAATAGAGCAACAACAGTATCCCCTCTTCCGGATTTTTTTCTGTCCAACTCTGCCTTGCACCACACATTGTTTTACAGCGCCAAATTCGGTGACCCCTTCAACTCTCTAGTGTCGGGGGATATAATAACAGATCCCTTGACCATTACACATTCATATACTGATAAGATTCGAGCCATTCTTGAACAACAAATGGGGGTGTGGGGAGTGGGGGTCAGTTTAAAAGCATCAATAGCACTAAAAATATTTTTTAAATGAAAGTGCGGGTGAGATGTATTCAAAATACTTGCACACAGAGATGTTGGCAATTCACCCGCATTTATCAAATTATGGGGAGGTTTTTCTAAATTGGGCTAATAGTATTCAAAGTAAGTGGGAAAATTATAACGAGGGGGGTAGTGGATCTGTGGTTTTATTTATTGAAAGTTTAAGTGTTTAATATATGTAGGTTTAAAAAGGATTTTATTGTAAGAGGTGGTGGTGGGGAGAGGGCTATAGTTTTAAAATATCATTCAGATTTAGAGGGGTGTAGGGGGATACAACGAATCTGTTTCGATACGAGGCTGCAGTGTTTCAAGTATGCATTTTTAATTGCAGCATACAGGCCTCTGTGCGATGATGCATCTAAGAAAAAGTTGGATAAAATGGCAGTTAATGGTAGGGAGGGTTCAAAGTTCCCAAAGTAGATTTTAATCGTTTAAATGGTCAATTTCCCATGACACTAAAAGGAATAGATATTTTTGAGCGGGCTAATGCACATTTAAAGATTGGTGTCACGGTGTTACAGTATGAACCAGAATTTGAAGAGGGTCAGCGTTCCGATAAGAAGGGTGTATTATTTCCAGTGCGTGCTCCTTCAATTGAATCAGTAGAACACTGGGTGTGGCTTCTATACACCCCACCCACAGACTCCGATTCAATTGGTCATTTCAATCCAATTACGGATATTAGTAGGGTTCTAAGTGAGGGTAAAAAATGTGGTGGTGTACGTTATTACTGTCCAACATGTCTCTCCAGATTTTGGACTGATTTAAAGTTAAAGCATCACATGAAACACTGTAAACGTCATGGATACCAGGCTGTGGAGACGGTAAGCGGAAATAGAGCGATCTTACGTTTTAAAAATTTTCAAAACACGCTCCTGCAGAGCAAAAATATCGCTTTAGACTGCGAGGCTAAGCTGACAGACGTGTGCGATCCGTCAAATTCAAATCGTGTTAAAATACATGAAGCCATAGGGGTCTCTTACGCTCACGCGCAACGAGATTCTAATAATACCATGCAAGTGCTGGATGTAGTTGAGATGTTGAGTGACGGTGAAGACTGCATGCGCTCGGCATTGGTCAGTCTAATCAAAACAGCGAACGGTGCAATTTCGTGCCTTCGTTATACAAACTATCCTATGCTCCTATCACCAGATGACATAGTGGCCATTAAAAATCGTAAAATGTGTTGGGTTTGCAAGGGGGAATTTGATGATGGTGTTGGGAATGGGGGAGGAGGAAGGTGATCGACCATGATCATTTGTGGCAGGAAATTACATCGGGGGGGGAGTAACTTTAGAGGGGTAGCACACCAGTCATGCAATTTAAACGTTAGACAACAATATTCGTACCTGTTTTTATGCACAATTCCAATTACGACTTAAAGTTTGTTCTTCCGGCGTTGGCCCGCATTGCCAAGGGAGGAGTTGTAGATGACGCATGGATAGATGGTTCTTTTTCATATAATATCATACCCAAATCATCGGAGAAGCTACTGCTGCTAGAATTCATGCGGAAAAAACAGTTGACAAGGTAACACGTGCCTGAATAAAATCCGTTTTTTAGACTCTTTCAGCTTCTTCCCCAAATCTTTAAGTCAATTGATTCAGGTACAGAAAAGTGATAATTTTGATAGCTTCCCCCTCCTCAAACAGCACTTCCCCGATGATGAAATGTATGATTTATTAACGTGTAAGGGTATATATCCATATGATTATTACAACTCTGGCTCGAGGCTAGATGAGGTGTCACTACCGCCCATTGAAGCTTTTTACAATTCTCTTACTGAGAAAGAGTGCACCACTAGCGACTACGAATTTGCTAAGAGGGTTTGGGCAAAGGGCGGATGTAAAAATGGGTGGGATTATTGTAAACTTTACTTGGCCAGTGACGTAATCACTCTTCTGGACATTGTGTGCAAAAATACGGATAAAATCTATGGGGAATAGGGGTTGGATTTAGGTTATTATTTTTCCACTCCCAATTTGGTGATGGACTTGATACTTAAAATCAGCAAAGAAGAAATAGGTCTGATCGCCGATGTGGATCAGCATCTGTTTGTAGAGAGATCAATGAGGGGTGGGTATGTTTTTCACGGGGATCGTATCATGAAAACTGATCCGAGTGGACAGCACACCGATGAAAAGTCGGACGCAGTTTTTTTTGGATATGAATTCTCTTTACCCATCGGCAATGTCTCACTACTGTTTGCCGTGTGGCAATTATAAATGGCTTGACAATCCGTGTGCTTCGAATTTCCCCGATATTGCCAGTGTTGAGGAGAATGGGGCACAGGGATTTTTTTGAAATTGACGGTGAAATACCCATGGAAATCCATGACTCGGTAAAAGACTTTGTTTTTGCGTGCATAAATAGACCGGTGGGTAGGGACTCTCTGAGCCCCTACAATTTATCTTTAGTAGAGGACGGGAGTATGCACTGGGTACCTTCAAAACAAAAACTAATTGCCGACCTCAACCCGAAACAGAATATCGTTGTTCATCACGTGCTATTGAAATGAATGGTGTCCAATGGTTTCAAGGTCACAAAGATTCATAGAGCCCTCCAATTTGATCAAAAGCCTTACATGAAAACGTTTATTGACACCTTTGTCAGTAAGCGTTCACAAGCGAAAACGAAAGTTGAAAAAGAAGTCTATAAACTCATTTTGAACTCAGCTTTCGGTAAAATGTGCGAGAGCGTACGACACAGAAGTCGATGTGACATTGTAACCAACCCCAAAGATTGTGCTCGAATCATTGCGGATCCAAACTTCACATCGTTCACAATCATAGACTCTAATATGGTGCTCCTACATCGCAAGAAAAGAAACATTGTATTAAATAAAAATATTGCAGGCGGAAGTGCAATAACTGAAATATCCAAGAAACTCATGTTGTCATTTTATTATAATGTATGCAAGGTACAGTGGCCGATTGAGGGACAAGTTCAAGTGTATTACGGGGACACTGATTCACTCCTGTTAAAAGTCAAAACTGAAAATCTATTGAATGATTGGAAAATGGCTAGTACATTAGCTCACGAATGGACTACACTAACTGGGACGAATCCCTCTACCCAGAGCTAGTGAAACGCCAAGCCCCAAATCAATTGTTAATGTTAAAATCTGAAACGGGTAGCGATTTGATATCCAGTGGTGTGTTTCCTGGTCCGAAGGTATACTGTGTGGAAACGCACGGCAAGGATATCAAACAAGTTTGCAAGGGGGTACCTACACACTTTGTAAAAAATAATTTCGACATGAGTGTGTTTTAGAAACTGTGTGGAACGTAGTTTAGTGCCAAGGGCGAAAGTCATGGCGATTCGCTCTTTACAATTTTAAAAAAACTACACAGTTAGAGTTGTGAAAAACGCCATGTCGGCCATATCGGACAAAGTCTATGTACTTGAGGATGGTGTGAAGGTACTACCACACGGTCATTATTTAATTTCAGACCGAGTTGAATGCATAGAGCACAGAAAACAACTCGGTCTAGAAAAAATTAACTTAAATTCATTAAAAAAAAAGTATAAATTGGGTGGGAGGGTTTTTTGGGTAATTGGATGTTTTTAAAATTCTTTTTAATTCTTTATCACAAACAATTTACAATGTGTGTGTGTGTGTTTGTGTGTGTGTGTGCAAGGCAGATCAATTTCCAGTATTTAATGCCAGCCCCGGCCCGGGCCCGCCGCAGCGGGCCCCCGGCTGCCGCAGCGGCCGCCCCCTCCCCCCCGGGGGGGGAGGGGGGATCCCAAAATTTAAAATGTTGTAAATAAAAGTGATATTTCAAGTGCATTATTCCAATTAATGTTGTATTATTTTATAAATAAATAAAAAAAAGTGTATTTATTTAAGTGTTTTTTTTTTCTAGTGCTTATGTAAATGTTGTATTTTTTTATTATAATAAATTAAAAAAGTGTATTTTTTTTTTCATGTTTAATGTGCCTTTTTCAATGTAGTATTTTTTAAAAGTATTGTTACCTTTTTATGTTTAATAAAAGAAAATATTATTCTTTATTCGTCTTCTTCTCAATATTATTATTCTTGAACAGAGTAGTAGTAATAGGGAAATTATTTAGTCATTAGACAGCCATAGTCTACAGTTAGTTGTCTAGGTGAACTGTTGAAGGGAACATGTATCAATTTAAAACACCATTCAGATCGTTTCTGTGTGGACCGTCAATGTCAGGCAAAACAACACTCTTAACTAAAATAATTAAAAATTGCGATAAAATGTTTGTGGAAAAGCCGAAAAAAATCTACTATTGTTACAGTATTTGGCAGGAGTCATACGATAAAATAAAAGCGATTGCCACGACGGGGTTGGTGCAGATACAATTCATACAGGGACATGATGTTTTCAGCATTATTGAACCAAACTCTTGGTTGATCATTGACGATCTGGCTGAATCTATTGAACAAGGGTCCCAGGAAATGCTACAACTTTTCACTGTTCGCTCTCATCATGAACAGATTTCAGTTACTCTGGTTTCTACACAATCTCTTTCATCAGAGCAAGTGTATGCGAACACTTGCATTGAACTGTACCTACTATATCATCTACAGAGTTGTTCGTGATTCTAGCTCACTAATAACTCTCAATAAACAAATCTATCCAGGAGCCCCCAAATTTCTGCTCTCAGCATACAATCAGGCAACTAATAAACCCTACGGCTACATCCTATTGGATCTTAATCAAAATACACCCGAGGATCTGCGTGTAGTCACAGATATTTTTGACAATGAAATTACAGTATATCTCCCCGTGAACACTAAAAAGACCTATTAGTTGCTATCATGACACTGAAGAAACTACATGAAAATAGACATTTGTTCTCAGTTCTAAGCACTTCAAAACCTCCGCTTAGGAAAGCAATACTCAAGCACGGTATTGACAATGATTTCATTAATCTAATATCCGAACTTTGTTTAAATTTGATCGAGGGTAATGTTCAACTGCCAGAAGTAGTTAAGCAACAGGCAAAGCAACATCGTTCCATTGTGCGTACATTGGCCTCTAAAAAGAAAGGAAAGAATTTTAAAGGAAACGACTTCTTCAGGCGGGCGGTAGCTTTTTCACACTTTTACTGCCAATAATTGCAGGACTTGTAAACAGTTTTCTCTAGAAAGAGAGAATGGCAAAACCCTATAAATTGACTCCAATAGAACTCGCTCTCTCACCCGTCGAACACTTTGAGAACAATCTGAGTAATTTCCTTGACAATGAAAATATTGAGGATGATAAAAAACTGATTTTACTTCAAGATGCACTTCGCCGAGTGGACAAACACAAGTCCTATCGGTCGAAGCCCACTGCCGCTGGTGGTATTGACCTCAAAAAAGAATCATCTCCTCAAGAGTCTGCTGCTGCTGGAACACAATTAAAGAAGGAGGAATTGGATTCAATTGTATTGAAAATTGGAAATCTAATGCCCCACTCATATCGTGAACAAAGTAAACGACTCCTAACCTATCTCTTGGGAAGTGGTCAAGATCATATTCAAGTTGAGAGCAATGAGAAAGGGATTATAATTCAGGGCAAGAGCTATAATCTACTTGATTTAATCTATGATATGGTTACAAATCGTAAAGGACTATTATCATTTGACACTCATCTATACAACTTTCTAAATACATTAAACTTCCCCAAAAGTCTTATTGGCAATAGACAAATTCTAAAAAAAATTAAATGAACATGCATCATCATCATCATCATCAACAACAACATTGACACCATTAAAATATGAACTTGAAGAAGAAGAAGATTTTAAATCAATTTTGGAAAATACTAGCACACCGCTGATAGCTAGACAAAAGCGAAGACGTATCAAGTCAACGTCACCATTACCACCACCACCCAGTATACAAAGGGGGAGCGGACGTTACACAACGTGTTTACGTTCAAAATGGTTGAAGTTCTGAAAGGTGTTTATGAAAATATTGGTGAGGCGCGGAGTTTAAGTTCCCCCACCACTCTTTCCAATGTCACTGGTGTTCACACTAAAAGTGTACAAGACTATCTACAAAATGAATTAAGTTTAACTCTGCATAGAAATCATAGACTTCGTGCCAATCAATATCGAAAAACTAAAGCCTTTTACCCATTGCATATAATGCAAGCAGATCTCCTGACTCTAGATGAGCTTCAACGACGTCAGAATACACCGTACAAGTACATTCTACTTGCAATCAGTGTTTATAGTCGTTATGCATATGCAATTCCATTGCGATCAAAGAGAGGTGTTGAAGTTGCTCAGGCCATTGAAAGTATTCTCGAACAGGATTCATATAAAAAAATTCAAACGGATCGCGGTAGTGAATTTGTGAATCCCCATGTTGCAAAAGTACTAGAGAAATATAGTACACTGCTCTATCATAGTCACAGTCCTATAAAGGCTGCAATGGCCGAACGATTGATAAGAACTATTCGACTTTTAATTTCAAGATATTGTACATTGAAAAATACATCGGCTTTTATTCATGATCTTGATAAAATCATGTTGATTTATAATCAACGACCTCATCGATCATTGTCCAACTCTACGCCAACGGAAGTTCATCATTCTGATCATGATACAATTGACACCTTTCTTAAACAGTATTCCAATGAATCGGTTGTCAAGAAGAAGAAAAATAAATTCAATGTCGGTGATACCGTTCGAATTAATAGAACAACTAATGTTTTTGAAAAGGGGAATTACTTGTGGTCCACCGAACTTTTAAAGTGGTAAAAATCCTAGACACTGAACCCATAACTTATCGCCTGCGTGATACCAAAGATGAAGAGATTCTCGGCGGCTTTTATGACTATGAATTGCAAAAAGTTAAAAATGTTAGTGAAATCTATCAAATTGAAAAGATATTAAAGACACGTACTCGCAGGGGTAAGAAACAGTTACTTGTTCGGTGGCTAGGATACAACTCTGATTTTGATTCTTGGATCGGTGTTGAAGATATTGACAATGCCCATGATTTCTATGTAACATTCATGTCCAACGTTTCCGATCCTCTCTACAACGACTTGAATAGAACAAGTAATTTTTGGACAAAACTCTCCCCCGCCATCAAATTTGACGGTGCGTATGAAGTGGCTCTTGCCGACTGTATTCTCAAAAATACCTATGACATCCTGAGAAAGGATCGTAAATATGATATAAAAATTAGACCCTATAATTGGCCACCACCACCACCACCACCACCTTCAGGTGATCAAGAACAAATTCGAAAAATCAAATGGATGGATTATCCATATATTGAATTACCCTACGAGGAACTCACCTGTATGAATGATTTATGTCGTTCTATTAATAAAAGAATTTCCGCTCGTAAAAAGGGAGCTTTTCATTTCAACTATTCAAAGGAGGAGGGCAAGATCTACATTAGTTCACCTATTGCCAGCGAAACGGTTATTCTCAATGATAACCTAAAGGATGTTCTTGGCTTTAAGCTCAATATAATCAATGGTAAAAGTGCCGGAAACACTAATTTCATTTTTGCTGACTACCCACCTGCCTTCTCCACAGACACTTGTATATTTCTCTACGCTTCATTTGTGGAAACATCGAGAGTCGGTAATTCAAATGTTCCCCTCCTACGAGTTCTTGAACGAAAAACCAAATCAAGAGCATATTCATCACTACAATATAAAGCATCTTCAGTATATTCCCGTAAACACTTCGTATTTGGAACTCTGTCAGTTAACACTAAGAACTGAATTAGGTGATCCTCTAGCAGTTTCAAAAGGCTTAGCAGTGATTACATGTCATTTCGACCCATTATCAACGACAGCACAATCACCTAAAATGAACAATAGGAGAATTCCATTTGTCTGTCCCGATATCGATTGCTATGTTGGTGCTTTGAGTCCACGTCAAATAGGCAATGGGTTGGACTACTACAAGGGTCGTACTACAATGTCTGGCTACGGTCTTGGTAGCTGGTTTGCTAGGCTATTTCGTTCTGCACTACTACCTTGCCAGAAAATATCTTGTACCTGCTGCATCAAATTTTGCTGCCTCCACACTACAGGACTGGGGGTCGGGCAAGAATTTCAAGGAGAGTGTTAAGGAAAATATTAGATCTTCAGCAAGAGCCGTTGGTGAGCAATTAAAATCTCGACAAAATGGGGAGGGATTGAAAAGGATGCGTTCACGTCATTCACTCATCAGTCTCCACCCAGGCAGGAAGCAAAGGACATCAACAAGGACTTTGAGGAATAAAACAACGAAGGTCAATAAGAAGAAGAAAAAGAAAAAGATTGTTAGATCAAAGAAGGATTTCTTCTCTTAAGATGACTTATCTCCCCCACAAGGAATCATATCCATCAATTAGTTCCTCATTGAATCTATTCAATGCTGAAAATGTTGATGTCAGTGTCAAGTATAGCTACTATGAACAATGTCACCCCCAACAACCCCTGTCGGAAAATATACACTTTCAAATATTTTCCAATGAAGACTATTTCATTGATTTGTCATCAACATTTATTGATTTAAATGTTGTGGTGAAGAAAAGTCAGATAATACAGCTCCAAATGCCGGCGATGGTCTCTCCTACGAGAACTGTATTCTACACAACCTATTCAAACAAATTAATGTATTCATTAATGGAACATTGGTGAGCACTAGCAATAATTTATCAAACTATGCAAGCTACATACAATTTATGATGATGACGCCAAAGGCATACAAGGAGTTGAGAGGACAATCATTGGGCTATGAATATCAATCAGGTGTTGATACTGACGGTGAGTTGACTACTGCAGTGACCCAAGAGTATCATCTGGTTGGAAAATTAAATCATGAGATATTCAATATATCCCAATGGCTACCCCCCAATGTCAAGATTGACATAAAGTTACAGATGGCCCCATCGAATTTCATTTTGAGAAAAAACACTTCCTGCAGCACCCGATGCAAATGTCATTATCACATCGGCAATTCTCCACGTCCGAAAACAACAAGTTATGAGCTCTGTTGCATTGGCAGTGGAAAAGCTAAGAGCCAATGGTAACAACATTAAACTTCTTGTTCCCCATACGATCACCAATCAACGTCACATTGCCACCGGCTCTCGTAGCTATAGCGATTCATCATTTATCAATGGAGAAATCCCATCAAAATTGGCTTTGGCCTTTGTGAAGAGTGGCAGTGCCGTTGGACCCTGGACTGAATCCCCCCATGATTTTAATTTTTTCGGTCTATCTAGCCCTGTGTGCAAAGTGAATGGTATTCCACTGTACACTCTATCTTTTGACAAAAAATCCTATAGAACTCTGTACGAGTTGACCATGCAATCCCTAGATCATGACTCTCAACTATTTGAGAATGGAATAACCGATTCAATGTTTTCAAAAAATCATGGGGTTATTGTTTTGGACTTGTCTGGTACACAGGATATGAGCATAGTACGAACAGGGAATGTACGTTTAGAGTGTACATTTGCCAATGCTCTGACTGAGAGTATCACGCTAATATCACTGAGTCAATTTGAAACCTATTGGGAAATCACACCCGACGGCAGTGTTCTACTAGACCTAGCACCATGAACACAAACCAAATAATCAACGTATTTAGTATGGACCCATACATGTCCCAGTACAAGTCCTATTGCATACCTTCGGACTTCATTGAAAAAATTCCAAGTGTTAACAATACCCTTATCATTGTTAATAGCAGTCCATCGACTTTGAAGACCGGTCATTGGCTATGCATCTTTTAAACAGCGAAGAATATTGAATTTTTTGATCCTCTTGGCCTCTTGGCGTATTTAGTATGGACCCATACATGTCCCAGTACAAGTCCTATTGCATACCTTCGGACTTCATTGAAAAAATTCCAAAGTGTTAACAATACCCTTATCATTGTTAATAGCAGTCCATCGACTTTGAAGACCGGTCATTGGCTATGCATCTTTAAAACAGCGAAGAATATTGAATTTTTTGATCCTCTTGGCCTATCGTATAAATTCTACGCTCCATACATCAGCAACTTTATTGAAAGCAGGGGGAAAACCATTATTCAAAATCAACGAAGAGTACAGGATTTAACGACTAAGACATGTGGCTTTCATGCACTACTCTTTTTCATGTTCAGATGTCGTGGCTACATCTAAAAGCAGTTTCTCAACATCTACGTTGACTTACCTCAATTGAACGACTTTCTAGTGGAGAATATACTTACAAGTGTATTTAATATTGATTTTAGTGCCCTAAGAATAAAAATGTTCTAAAGATGTATGTGAAATTGTTTATTAATAAAAAAAAATTTATATACATGATAAAACGACTTTTCTACTCTTTAGATTTCATCCACTACTAGGTATTTGTCGACAACAACTAGTGCAGGTATATTATCTGAATTCACAGTGTACTGATCCTGATGTACTGCAATGTCAGTCTAGTCAATGTCAGTATAGTCAATGATACTATTCTCCTTCATTCTATAGAATTCACATGTTTCAATTTGCTTATTTGAAGCAATTTCACAAACAGTGTCCTCAAGTGTCGAATCACATTCCGTCACAGCCAAATAAAAATCAGTGGGCTTATAATCATAACATCCAGTGTCTTTACAACGATGACGTAGAAACCATATTCTTTTGTTGTTCCAACAGTTGAATCGTTGACCCGGTTCCTCCTCCCAGAACAATCTAAAACCACGACGATACCAATCTCGTAGCAATAAACTAAAATCACGGTTAGGATTCTTTCCAATCATACCGGGATATGTATTCTCCCACTGATTGCATTTATCATAATGACAATTGGAGCATAGGTGGCCTCTAGGATGAGAGTCACACACCTCTTCAAGACAGGAATTACAACCTTTAATTTGTACAGCATATCCTCTATGCAATTTACACGGGTTGCATAATCTACACTTTTCATCATACTCCTCAATCATTGTGCAATTCTCGCATGATGATGACCAGCTGCCCAGTGAGTACATACATAACGGACATGTATGGACCATTTTGTTATGTGTTGACACTCTCACTACCACAATGAAACTGAGCTAGCAACAACAAAAATTGTCTGAGATAGAGAGAGAGAGGAGTAAATCATCCTTGAGCACCATCTTTCTCATGAAAAAAGTCCTAAATTTCAAAACTAATGTTTAAAAGCATATCCACAATATCATTTTGCCGTGTCGTGATCAATATATCAATAAATTGGGTAAATGCATTTGGACCACGATGTAGAAGCTTCATACAATAGTCTAATGATGGAGAATCAGTTTTCATTATATCAACAAGCATTCCCCGAAAAATATCTTCCTTTGAATAGACAACTCTAGAAAATCATCATCTAGAATCAAACGTTTTTCCATAAGAACTAGATTCCTCATGATTCGCTCTTTCTCGAATCTATCCATTTTTTAGAGTCCTAACTCTCTCACAACCAACTTCAGACTAACCAGAATTTCTTTTTATACTCTAGAAAATATACGCTAGTCTACTATAGAAAGAAAAAAAATACCATTGATTTAGAAACATTTTTATTGAACATAATTACAATAATAATATTCACTGATGCATTTTGTTCTCATCAATATATTTCGATAGGACATCTAATGCTGACCGAAGTTTATTTATATGGAGAATATTCACTTTTCCAGCAAAACATAGTTGCTCCTCCTGCTTAAACTTGCTTAATGATATCACGTATCTAGCATACATACTATCCCATTCAAGGCATAGTCTACAGCCAGCGGTTATTTCCACAGCTACATTGGGTACTCGTATATCGTTGCTGCTGCTGCTGTCGGTTCCATCATTAATCTCCAATAATGTAAATGCACCACTCATTTTTTTCTCCACTAATATCCTCTCAAATAAACTATTCTCTCTCTGAATTCAATTCTCTTACTAATATGAAGTACAATGAAAATTACTCCTTATATCCGAATCCAACTACCAATCAAGTTAGTGTGACCGCCGCTCTCTCTAACCGACTGACCTCAAAAAAAAAATGAGTGCCACATTAGAAAAATCCGTCTGGTAGGACAAGTATCGTTCGTAGTAATAGGTGCTTAACCCGTGGTAAGCCATGTATCCGTGAAACTGCACGCATATCCATGCCTCAGGCTTGTAACCGTCAATGTAATCGTCAAATATATAGAACGGTTACTACTAATAATTTCAATGTTTCATTTTGTAAATTTCCAGCTTTCTGGCGTAACTAAATTATTTTTGTTTTAATTATTTTATTGCCTTTTTAATTTTACGAGTTCTTTTTTTTTTTCGTTTTGACATTTTGCTGATTCGGCATTGACCTTTTAATTTTTGTGTTTTAATTGTCTTTGACATTTTTACGTATTTAATATTGACTATTTTATAATTTTTTCGTTGTTATTTTTTTTTGTTTATTGACGCTAAAGTGCGAATTCGGCCCATTTGGGCTTGTGATAGCCGTTTTTGAGCAATAAATCATTTTCAAGTTTCAATTAAAACACGCCTTTTCCGTGAAATCAAAAAAGGAAGTTAGAAACTAAAAGGAGAAGAAACATTTTTATGTAAAAGTGGGGTCTCAAGCCTTTACCTCCATTATCTAAAAGTTAAGATTTGAATTTACTTGAATTAGCTCAAATAATCCATGAAATTGTTATCTAAAAATTGTTATTTGAAGCAACTGGCATTTACGGAGGTACCCAGGAACACATTTGGCAATGGAGGAGCCATTGAAAGGCTTTTGGTATACGAAAAGGCAATCAGGAAATTTATTTGAGTTACAATGAGTCTGGCTTCAAGTGTTCATCCATAGAATATGACCGAAAAAAAGTATGCTATGTGGTTTCATTTGCAAAAAGTTGGCTTAAGCCACCAGCTTTGACAAAAATGTTGCAATTCCTCTGATGGTTCCAATGTTCCCTCTGGCGAGTTTGATACTTTTTTCCAAAGAGTTTTGGAAGCTCTGAAAGGCTTTTAACATGACCTAATTTCCTGCTAAGGGTTTGATTCTGTAGACCCCACTTTCTCAGATTTACTGTTTAGCTGGCCCCTAATCTGAATCTTTGCCCTATCTTGGATTAAAAAGGTAGGCAGGAACGTTGAGACTGACAATTTGATCATACCTATGGGATGATTTTTTACTGTCCTGGCGGCACTTCAGAGCTGCCTAAGTAAATAGTGGAGTAGGCTGTATGTATTAATTAACTTTTCATGGTTTATTTAATTAACTTTTCATCGAGCCTCTTCGTATTGAAGAAATTTCAGAAGGGGTCATTCGGTTGGAAATTGAAAGTTCTAGTGTCCTTTTTGTAAGTCACAAGGGATTTGAGGGCAACCATGCCCCAACTAGATCACGTTTTTAATCCCCCTCTCCCAAAAGACATATGATCAAAAGTTGAAGATAGAGATTTTGTTCATCATAGTTGAAATGTCCAATCTGTCGAAAGGTCCTCCTGGAAATGACATAACCCCCACATCCTTTTGGGAATGGAATTTTCCCATTATCTATATATAGGATTTGCTATTAGGAAAGGGATATTTACCTTCTTACTTTAGTAAATGATAGTAACTAAACAGTAACTATAAACGTTTGAACTTGGTTATATTCATTACGGATAAACTCTGAGTCACTGAAGTTTAAACTCAAGTCTGACTGAGGTTCAAACGGTGATAGCACATAATTTTAAGTGAAATTTTTCTTGCTGCAGTTGATGAGCAAAGAAGGTTACTACTTTGGCATCCCTTTCATCAATTCTTTCATACAACTAATTTAAAAAACTTTTTCCCAAAATAAATTCTTCAAAAAAGTAAAGAGCTCCTTTAAACCTGAAATCCTTTAAATCAAATAGTCTTCCAAGCGTAAAACTACCGCAAATCATCATAAGTAAATAAATGAAACCCGAAACAAACAGAAAATACAATAACCGAGTAAAACTCAAAACGAGCAGAAATAAACATGAGTAGGGCTAACAACCCCCACGTTTTCTGAAGACCAGAACATAATTTTCACTTTACTGAAAAGAAAATACATATTAAATATTTTGTCTTTTTTATCTTTAAGAAAATCAAAAATTATTAAGACTTTAAGGAATAAATATCAGTGCATGTATATTAAACTGTCAATTCACATCCATTTGTTTTTCTTTAGTTAAGTACAAATTATATTTTGGTCTTCGGAAGACATGAAGGGTGTTAACCCTATTCGTATTAATTTCTGTTCGTTTCGAGTTTAGCCTTACAAGTAGTTGCAATCGAAGTAGTTGCAATAGTGCAAGTAGTTGCAATCGAAGTAGTTGCAATAGTGCAAGTAGTTGCAATCGAAGTAGTAGTTGAGTAGTTTAGTGGTAGTTGTAGCATTGAAAGTAGCAGTGGTAATAGTATTAGTAGTTGCATGCACATGTTACCTTTTGGTCATTTGATCTTCCCCTTTAAGTATTCTCTGAAATTTCCAACGTAATACCTAAATCCTGGAATATACCCTTTTGAAAAACTGTATGCACAAAGTGTGTTTTGATTTAGTTCAAGTTTCCCTTCATTATTCTGTCAAATTTTCAGCTTAATTCGCTTAACATTAATATTAATAGTATCATAGTAGTAGTGGTAGTAGTAGAAGCAGTAATAGCTGCAATTGTGTTGTTTTAATAGTTGTAGTAACAGTAGTAGCAGCAGTATTAATAGCAATAGCAGCATGTAGACGTTGCCTTTCGATCAGTTGAACATCCCCTCCTGATGCCCCGGAAGTTTCATCTAACACGGTAAGTCGGTTCAAAAATATTGCTGATACGTCCTTTTGACAATCTCTATGCACATAGTATCTTTTAACTTAGTTCACCTTCCCCCTCAACATTTCCTAAGATATATATATATATATATATATATATATATATATATATATATATATATATATATATATATATATATATATATATATATATATATATATATATATATATATATATATATATATATATATATATATATATATATATATATATATATATATATATATATATATATATATATATATATATATATATATACATACATATATATATATATATATATATATATATATATATATATATATATATATATATATATATATATATATATATATATATATATATATATAAAGTAATAATAATAATAAAAAAATATAGAAAAATAAATAAATAACTGCATTAAAAATTATTATATATAAATAAAACATAAAAGAAAATAATAATAACAAAGCCATGCACCATCACTCATTATACTCAAACTCCCTCTCCCTTACCTTAGCCCCTTCCAACCTTACCTTTCTCCTGCCCTTCCAACCTTACCTTAGCCCCTACCCACCCTTACTTAGCTTACACCCTTATCATCTACTATGTTAGATGATTTTCAGGTAGGCCTACTTAGCTTTTAGTCAGAGGCAACGCTGTAGCGTTGCCTATAGTAAAGACCATACGGCTCCAATGTTTTATTATTTATTATTATTTTTTTTCCCAGAGGCACTTCATATGGAAGGGGTCGTCGTAAAAAACTTCAGAGGGGGCTCATTCGATTGGAAATTGAGAGTTCTAGTGCCCTTTTTAATAGTCGAAAATGATTGGAGGGCAACTAGCCCCCCCCCACGCCCATCATTCCCCCAAACACATCCAATCAAAATTTTGAGATAGCCATTTTCTTCAGCATAGTTGATTTCTAGATAGAAAATATATTTTTGAGGAGGACACTCCCCACAAACCCTCAGGGCAAGGGTTTTAAGTTATGCCTTGGGGGCATATAAGGTTTTTATAGAAGGCGTTGTCGTAGAAACTTCAAAACAGGCTCATTTGATTGAAAATTCAAAGGGCTAGTGCCCTTTTTAATAGTCGAAAGTGATTGGAGGGCGACTAGCCTCCCCACGCCCATCATTTCCCCAAAAAAAATCCAATCAAAATTTTGAGATAGCCATTTTGTTCAGCGTAATTGATTTCCAGGTAGAATATATATTTTTGAGGAGGAAACTCCCCCACAACCCTCAGGGCAAGGGTTTTAAGTTATGCCCTGGGGGCATATAAGGTTCTTATAGAAGGTGTTGTCGTGGAAACTTCAAAACAGGCTCATTTGATAGGAAATTCAAAGGGCTAGTGCCCTTTTTAATAGTCGAAAGTGATTGGAGGGCGACTAGCCTCCCCCACGCCCATCATTTCCCAAAGACATCCAATCAAATTTTGAGATAGCCATTTTGTTCAGCGCAATTGATTTCCAGGTAGAAAATATGTTTTTGAGGAGGACACTACCCCACAACCCTCAGGGCAAGGGTTTTAAGTTATGCCCTGGGGGCATATAAGGTTTTTATAGAAGGCGTTGTCGTAGAAAACTTCAAAAAAGGCTCATTCGATTGAAAATTCGAAGGCTTAGTCCCCTTTTTAATAGTCGAAAGTGATTGGAGGGCAACTAGCCCCCCCCCCACGTCATCATTCCCCAAAACACATCCAATCAAAATTTGAGATAGCCATTTTGTTCAGCGTAATTGATTTCCAGGTAGAAAATATGTTTTTGAGGAGGACACTCCCCCACAACCCTTAGGGCAAGGGTTTTAAGTTGTGCCCTGGGGGCATATAAGGTTTTTATAGAAGGCGTTGTCGTAGAAACTTCAAAAAAGGCTCATTCGATTGAAAATTCGAAGGCTTAGTCCCCTTTTTAATAGTCGAAAGTGATTGGAGGGCAACTAGCCCCCCCCCCCACGTCATCATTCCCCCAAACACATCCAATCAAAATTTTGAGATAGCCATTTTGTTCAGCGTAGTTAATTTCCAGATAGAAAATATGTTTTTGAGGAGGACACTCCCCCACAACCCTTAGGGAAAGGGTTTTAAGTTATGCCCTTGGAGCATAAAAGGTTTTTATAGAAGGCGTTGTCGTAGAAACTTAAAAAAGGCTCATTTGATAGGAAATTCAAAGGGCTAGTGCCCTTTTTAATAGTCGAAAGTGATTGGAGGGCAACTAGCACCCCCTCGCCCATCATTCCCCCAAACACATCCAATCAAAATTTTGAAATAGCCATTTTGTTCAGCGTAGTTGAGTTTCAGATAGAAAACATGTTTTTGAGGAGGACACTCGCCCACAGAACACTCCCCCGAAGGCGGTGTCATAGAAACTTAAAAAAAAAGGCTCATTCGATTAGAAATTCAAAGGGCTAGTGCCCTTTTAATAGTCAAAAGTGATTTGAGGGCAATTAACCCCCCTCTCACGCTCATCTTTTCCCCAAACACATCCAATCAAAATTTTGAGACAGCCATTTTATTAAACGTAGTTTCAAGTTCTAGAAATTAGGTCTTTGAGGATGAAAACTCCTACACAGACCTCAGGGCAAGGGTTGTAAGTTATGTCCTGGGGGCATATAAGGTTTTGTATAGACAACATTGTCGTATAAACTTCAGAGAGGGCTTATTTGATTGGAAATTGAAAGTTCTAGGTCTCTTTTTAAGCGCAAAAGATATTGGAGGGTAACCAGCTTCCCCCCCCCTTCCTAAACCCTTATTTTCCAAATGCATCCAATCAAAATTTTAAGATAGCTATTTTGTTAAAAATAGTTGAAAGATCATATAACAAAAATTCCGGTGTTGACACAACCCACCAGGGCCCGGGGGTAGGCGTTGTAAGTTATGCCCTGTGGGCATATATGGGTCTTATGGAAGGGATGCTCATATTAACTTCAAAGAGGGATCATTTGATTGGAAATTGAAAGTTCTAGTTCACTTTTTAAGAGTCAAAAGAGATTGGAGGGTACCTAGCCCCCCCCCTTCCACGCCCTTTTTTCTTCAAACCCATACGATAAGAACTTTGAGATAGCTTTTTTTAAAATAGTTCAAAGACTATATAACAAAAACTCAGTGGTCAACACAGCCCCCCAGGGCCCAGGGCAGGTGTTGTAAGTTATGCCCTTGGGGAATATATGGTTCTTATTGAAGAGAGGCCCGTAAGAAATTCAGAGATGACTCATTTGATTGGAAATTGAATGTTCTAGTTGAGGTTTTTCGAGTCAAAAGATATTTGAGGGCAACAATCCCCCCACGCCCCTTTTTCCCAAATGCATCCAATAAAAATTTTGAGATAGGGGCATATATAGTTCTTATGGAAGGGATGCTCGTATTAACTTCGGAGAGGGCTCATTTGATTTGAAATTGAAAGTTCTTGTCCACTTTTTAAGAGTCAAAATAGATCGCAGGGCAACTAGCCCCCCCTCCTCCACGCCCTAAATGCATCAGATAAAAATTTTGAGATAGACATTTTGTTAAAAATACTACAAAGTTCTAATAATAATAAACTCCGGTGTCAACACAGCCCCCAGGGCCCGGGGGTAGGCATTGTAAGTTATGCCCTGGGGGCATATATGGTTGTTATGGAAGGGATGCTCGTATAAAGGGCTCATTTGATTGGAAATTGAAAGTTGTAATTCGCTTTTTAAGAGTCAAAAGGGATTGGAGGGCAGCTAGCCTCCCCCCCACTCCATTTATTTTTTTCCCAGAGGCACTTCATATAGAAGGGGTCGTCGTATAAACTTCAAAGGGGGCTCATTCGATTGGAAATCGAAAGTAGTAGTGCCCTTTTTAAGAGTCAAAAGTGATCAGAGGGCAACTGGCCCCCAACCCCTTTTTCCCCAAATACATCTGATAAAAAATTTGAGGTAGCCATTTTGTTAAAAATAGTTAAAAGATCATATGACAAAACACCTTTACGTATGGTCATTTCCATAAAAAATAGTTCAGAGATCAGATAAGAAAAAACTCCTGTGTCAACACCCCCCCCCCAGGGCTGGGGAAGGCGTTGTAAATATTGATCTGGGGGCATATATGGTTCTTATGGAAGATATGCTCGTATAAACTTCAGAGAGGGTTCATTTGAATGGAAATTAAAAGTTGTAGTTCATTTTCTCAGAGTGAAAAAATCAGAGGGCAACTAGCCCCTCCCGTCCTCAACGCCTTTGGGCGTATCGGATGGATAAACCCATCCGATAAAAATTTCAGGTGACCATTTTGCTAAAAATAGTTCAACCATCAGATGTTAAAACTCCAGGGTCGACACAGACCCCCAAGCCCCAGGGATAGGCGTCGTAAGTTATACTCTGGAGATATATATGGTTCTTATATAAGAGATACTCGTATAAGCTTCAGAGAGGGCTCATTTGATTGAAAATAGAAATTTCTAGTTCACTTTTAAAGAGTCGAAAGAGACCGAAGCTTAATCTAGTCCCCCTCGCCTTTTTCCCCAAACCCATCCGACAAAAATTTTGAGAGATCAATTTTGTTAAAAATAGTTCAAACATCAGATAATAAAAACTACGAGGTTGACACGAACCCATTTTTTCGCTTTGATATTGTTACTTTGATATCAGTTTTGATACTTTAATGAATATCGGAATTTTTTTAAAGTTTGATTTTTGAAATAAAGAATTTTTAAAAACTTGAAATTTTTCAATCAAAAACGAGCAAAACGTAATTAAAAAATTTTCCGAAAAATAAGTTTTTCTAAGAAAAGTAAAGGCCATTTTAAACTTAAGCTCAGCAGATACAAATACCTTTTAAAATTCAAACTCTAAACGACCAGAAATTACTATTAAAGAATAAATGAAACTCAAAACGAATAGAAATTAAATAAGCAATCAATGCAAACAAACATACAATAGATAATAATGTAAATTAATAAATAAATCTCAAAACGAGAGAAACTTAAATTGAATATGCAAATCAAGCTTGAAACGAGCAAAAATCACCACAAACAAGAGTTTGGATATGACCTCCTTCTCTCACTGTAAAAGTCTAAAAAACTACTGTGTCATTGGCGCTTTACTGAAAACTATATGCGTCTTGAACAGTATTGGAAAGTATAAACAACATCAAATTGAATATTTGATGAACAATGATATTAATTGTTGAAAGATCCATCAGTTCAAGAATTTATTTCACTTTAACTGTATTTTTATTTTCAATACTGTAAGAACTGGAAAAGAAAATATTTGTAATATAATCCGTTTTCAGTTAAGCGCCAATGACGCAGTAGGCTTTTGGTTTTTTACTTACAGTTAGGAAAGGAGGCAGTATCCAAACAGTTGTCTTTAGGGAAACTATATTCGTCTTTAACAGCTTTAAAAAGAGCTAATAAATTAAACTGAATATTTTATGTGTAATGATATTAATTGCTGAAAGCTCATCAGTTCAAAGTTTTACTATAATTTTAATGTTTATTTTCAATGTTAAGTACAAAAGAAAACATTTGTCATAAAATTGGTTTTCAGTAAAGTGCCAATGATGCAGTAGGTTTTAGACTTTTACAGTGAGAGAAGGAGGTCATACCCAAACTCTTGTTTGTGGCGATTTTTGTTCGTTTCAAGCTTGATTTGCGCATTCAATTTAAGTTTCACTCGTTTTAAGATTTATTTATTCATTTACATTAATATATATTGTATGTTTGTTTGCATTGATTGTTTATTTAATTTCTGTTCGTTTTAAGTTTCATTTTTACTTCAATAGGAAAATATTTTTTTTTTCCTTTTAAGCTTGATATTCATATTCAATCTAAGCATTACTCGCTTTAAGATCTATTTATTCAATTATATTATTACTTGTTGTATGTTTTTGCTATGATTGCTTATTAAATTTTTGTTCGTTTTGGGTTTCATTTATTGTTTAATAGTCATTTCTGGTCTTTTTGAGTTTTAATTTTAAAAGGTATTTGTACCTGCTGAGCTAAGTTTAAAATGACCTTTACTTTTCTTTGAAAAACTTATTTTTCGGAAAGTTTTTTTTAAATTAATTTTAAGAAGCAAGGATGCATAAGATCAAATTGCTTCTGTTATCCTTAGCAATGTTAGATGATTTTCAGGTAGGCCTACTTAGCTTCTTTCACTTCTGTAGCGTGGTTGCTATAACATGCAATCTAAGTACCATAATTTCTATTATCATTTTGGAAATCTGCTTTCATTTTATTTTTTTGGCCTTATTGTCTTAACTTATGCTCCTGGCCTCCCCCAGGTCAATCAGCGTGTCCCCAGATGGCGATAGGGGAACGCCTACAAATGTGTAGAGTTTCTCCATAGGAGGCAAGGACCAAGGGGGGCCTCGTCCCTGGGGGTCCATAATACAAACTGGGGCACCCTCGCCTGGGGTCATAAGTGCAGGTGGAGGAAAAAGAAGGCTCCTTAAATGTACATTCAATAGGACCCACTGGTGTGTCACAAGTCCCATGAGTTAGAAACCTTCTCCCAGTAATGAGTTAAATTGCATGGTGATGCAGAACACCATCGCGGGAGGATCCTCTATAGGAGGACAACTGCGGCAGGGCGTAAGATCCAGATATATGGACAACGGCCTGTGCAAAGAGCTGTCTCGACCCTTTCGGGGTACCTGCAAGACTGGGGACCTTGCGGTTAACCCTAATCCCAGTTGAGGAGTGGCACCCCTCGAGAAAATTATAGCCTAGTAAACGACACAGCATTCGCACGGGATTCTGATGAATGGACAATTCTTCTGGGCTTGGTATGTTTTGAAGGGCGTCTTTGGGCTGAAAAAACCTCTTCCTAGCTAATTTATCCACTATGGGTTGCCTCCCCGTAGTAGCGTAATATTTGTAGGCATGAATATATAATGAGTCGGAGGTAATAGGCTTGAGATTGTTTGTGCAGGATTTTGACTCTTGTTGATAGAAGAGCACCACCAAGTGCCGAAAACAATGTTGTGACCAAGATGTGCCAAAAATTGCACAAAGCCTCCATTCATGGAGGTCCCAGGGACTTCTTGCTGTCCGGTTCTAAGCCGGCTAAAGCACTTCGGTGTAGACTTGAGAAGATATGTGATCCCCATCCTGCACTGGTATCCAGGATCACTGCTTTTCTGAGGCCAAAATAATTTCAAAGATTTAAAGAACATGAAAATTGGAACTTGGAATGTTACAACGTTAAATAATGACCATCGTATCAACATTTTGACTGACGAATTCAGACGCTTCGAACTGGACTTATTAGGAGTTTCAGAAACTCATATCCCAGGGTTAGGAAGCCTGAAATTAGGTGATATAGAATTTGTTTACTCAGGCAGGAAGGATGGGATACATAGACAGGGAGTAGGGCTCATGACGAATAAGGAAGCTTCTAAGTCTTGTTTAGGCTGGGAAGGTATTAATAATAGAATACTAATTGCCCATTTTATGACTAAAAAGTTCAGGGTATTAGTTATAGTAGTATATGCCCCTGTAGAACCGACTGATGGAGATACTAGTGACTCAGACGAATTTTACTTACAGTTACAGGAGCAAATAGACAGGGCCCAGGTAGAAATATGATGTTGTTACTAGGAGATCTTTACGCCCAGGTCGCTAGAAAAAGGGATAGATGGTATCTTAGCATAGGAAAAGTGTAGGAAAAGAAAACAGTAATGGATACACACTTTTGCAATTTTGTAGGTATAACAATCTACTTACAACCAACACTGTGTTCGGTCATAAAAATGGCTCATAAGTTAACATGGTATTCACGTGATGGTAAGACAGCAAACCTTACTGATTATGTTATAGTGAACAGAAGACTGGCAGGATCAATACAGGATACTAGGGTATATAGGATTGCTTTTATTGATGTTCAAACTAAAGATCACCATCTAGTAGTGTCAAGGGTTAATTTAAAGCTCAAATTTCGGAAGGGTAACAACCTCTCGGGAAGTTATGATGTTGGTAGACTCCAGGACGAGAATTTGAGAGATTTTCCAGGAACAGTTGAATACTAAACTTGAGGGTTTAAAAATTAGATAATGTGGAAGATGGTTGGAATAATTTTAGAAAAATAATTTGTGAAGTTGCTGAAGGTGTTGTAGGGAAGAAAGCTAGGACTGCAACTAGTATCTGGGTTGGTGCTAATGTTCTGGGCTATTAATGTCTGGGTTGGGAGGACGTCATAAAGAAAGATTTAAAGGAAATGGGAACTTCATGGGAGGGTGTAAAAATGGAGGCTTTGAATAGATTGGGATGGAGGAGGAGCGTGCATAGCTGTGTTGGCCTCAGGCGGCTTTGTGCTGCGGTGAGTTGTTAGTAGTAGCAGTAGTAGTAGTAATAAGTGAAGATGAAAAGGTGACGTTGGGTTATGAAAAGATTGATCAGGTGGGCAGCTTCACTTACCTTGGTAGTATTATTAGTAAAGATGGTGGGAGCAGTGAAGATGTTAAAAGTAGAATAGCCAAGGCTCAGGGTGTTTTTTCACAGATAAAGACAGTTTGTAAGAGTAGGAAGATAAGTCTGCAAACCAAGATTAGAATATTAGAAGCTACAGTGATGACAGTAGTCAAATATGGCTCTGAAGCATGGGCGCTTCGAAAAGCGGATGAAGATTTGCTAGATGTTTTCCAGAGAAATTGCTTAAGGATTGTTCTGGGTATCCAGCTGACTCTCTAGGGCTATAATAAAAGAAAGGTTGAAGTGGCTAGGGCACGCTTTGCGGATGAAGAATGACAGATTATCGAAGATTGTTCTTTTCGGCCATTTGTATAGGGCTAAACGGAAAGTAGGTCGTCATCGTCTGGGGTGGGAGGACGTCATAAAGAAAGATTTAAAGAAATGGGAACTTCGTGGGAGGGTGTAAAAAGGGAGGCTTTGAATAGATTTGGATGGTGGAGGAGCGTGGTAGTTGTGTTGGCCTCAGGCGGCTTGGTGCTGTGGTGAGTTTTTAGTAGTAGTAGTATTATTCCTCAGTTATGCCCCTTGGTAACCCGTATGTGCGTAGTGTATATTGATTGAGTTCAACACTCCCCTCAACATTCATTGAATGGCTCGATGAATGCCCTTTGTATTTTTGGAGAGTAAAGATCAAAGATCGATTGAATGAAATATTTACAATTAAAGAAAGGATTGCAACTGAAGGTGAAAGGATTTATAATTAAAGGTCAAAAATGAAATATAGCATAAATAAATATCACAAAAGAGCAAAATAAAAGTGACCAAAGAAAAAGAAATAAACAACGCATGATTATTGTCAGCATACACCAACAACTAAATTAAGGGACGGAGGAGTTAATTTTGGTGCAGGACATAGTTCAGGAATTATTTAGGTGTTCCAGAATAGAGGGGATAAAACTTTTCCGGAACCTCTCAGTAACGGTATGAATCGGTGAATACGTTGGAATTGCCAAGGAAGCTTCGTCCTCAGTACGAAGATTAGATATTGTGGATTTAGCAAAACGTAAACAAATTTATTCTCTCCTTTCTTTTAACGTGGTAATACATGAGGATTTAAGAAGGAAGGAGTATGGGATTTTGCTCTCTTTGTAGATGATCCTGAAGTTTGCTTGAAAGATGCGAATGCCAGACCGGACATGCATATTCCAATTTAAAATGATAATTCCTGATAAATGATATTCATATTCCTGATAAATGATAAATAAACACAGAGGGAATACATCTAGGGCAATTAAATTGGTTGGAAGTTTTAACATAGATAATGAAACATTTGCTTGTTTAACAATATTTGAAACATGCATGTCCCACTTAAGATTATTTGAAATTGTGACACCAAGGAGTTTAACATGTTTCACAAGCATTTCGAGTGAGATAAGGTCAAGGAAAACGGGTAGTGGATTACAAAAAATCTATAGTAATTATTTTTGATTTAGTGGAATTTACTTTCATATTTAGGTTCTTAGTTTCATCCGAAATATGGGATATGATTTCGAAAGGGTCTCTTTTAATATTCCTCTGACCTACTTCAAGGATCGATAAGTCATCCACGTATTTCCACCTTTAGGGGAATTCCTTACCAAAATCGTTAATCATAACTAGAGATAAAAATGGTCCCAATAAGGTTCCTTGAGGTCACACCCCCCCACATGTATCAGCAAATTCACAATATATAGGGAGGGAGGTTAGAGAAAATATTTTTGTATCTTTCAAGTTGAGATCTATTTGAAAGAAACGATATAACAATATTTACTGACAGGAGTATCAAGTTCAAAGTTATTCAGTAGTGAACGACTTAGGGTGGTGTGGTCAACCAGGCCAAAAGCTTTTTAGAAATCAACTAAGACAAGGTTCAGCCAAACATTTAGTTTATCAAGGTTACTTACGATGGTATGTATTAAGTGCACAAAGTAATGGGTGGTGAATTTTCCTTAAGTGACCAAACTGTCGGATGTCAATACGTGGACAAATTTTAACTTTAAGCCAGTCACAGAGGAAACCTTCTTAAAGTCTGGAAAAAAACTGAAGCGAGTGTTATGGGGCCAATGTTGGCGAAAGTTAGACTAGTGGATTTTTTTTGGGGAAATGTGTTATAAAGTACAGGTGTTATGGGACAGGTGTTTTGGGACAGGTGTCGTAGGGGGGCTAGAAAGTAGTTACAGTGTGGTACTTTGGCCTGAATTGCTTGCAAAAAACTCGAATGAATGGGTTGAAGTAAAACTTTTAACAAAAAATATATGAAAAATGTCTTAGAAATGAAGATTGGGGTGTCAGAGAGTGCCAGAGGGTTTCAGTAATAGTGTGGCACAGGATGGGAATTGAGATGGTGTATTACGGGGGGTTGGGTTGTTAAAACATTAAACAATGGATAAAATGAATGATTTTCAGGTGGAAGTGTCTGAAAATATCTTAGGTATGAGGATGGGATGTCAGAGTGTGCCTTTGGGGGGGGCAGTAATAGTACAGCACAGGATGGGATTTTAGACGGTGTATTCCGGAGGGTTGGGCTGCAAAAACATGAATCAATGGATTGGATGTCTAATTTTTACCTGGAAGTGTCTGAAAATATCTTAAGCATGAGGATGGGATGTCAGAGTATGCCAGGAGGGGGGGGGGGTCCCAGTAATAGTGCAGCACAGGATGGGATTTTAGATGATGTATTACGGAGAGTTTAGTTGCGAAAACATGAATCATTGGGTTGAATGTGTGATTTTTGGCTGGAAATGTCTAAAAATGTCTTAGGTATGAAGTTGGGGGTGTCAAAGTGTGCCAGGGAGGGGTCCAAGTAATAGTGTGGCACAGGATGGGGTTTTAGAATCTGTATTACGGAGGGTTGTGTTGCAAAAACATGAATCAATGGATTGAATGTGTGGTTTTTAGCTGGAAATGTCTGAAAATGTCTTAGATATAAGGATGGGGTATCAAAGAGTGCCAGAGGGGGCCAGTAATAGTGTGGGCACAGGATGGGATTTTAGATGGTGTATTATGGAGGGTTGGGTTGCAAAAACATGAATGAACAGATTGAATGTGTGGTTTTTAGCTGGAAATGTCTGAAAATGTCTTAGGTATGAGGATGGGGTGTCAGAGAGTGCCTTGGACCGTTCATAATTTTCCAGGGTGGTATGCATTGGCAAGGACTACTATACTCTACAGCTTAAAAATAAGGCGGGAGGCGTTAAACGATTTTTTCGGTAGGGGGACTGAAATCTAGCAATTTAATCAAAAACGCTTTATTTTCGTTAAGGGCTCTCATAAATACCTCTTAAAACGCTTTAAATCTATCTCTAATATTAAAACCCCCTCCTCTGGAACTAGTTGCTTGGATCCCCATCTCCTTTCTATAATATATGTATCTTTTGCATATATTACGAAAAGCCTTTTTTCACCCTTTATTTTTTGCCTGTCGTGTTTTTAACTGCTTTTTTCTTTGTTTTTAATATTATTTGTAATTTCCTTTAAAATAATAATAGCTTTATTTACAAAGTGTGTGCTTTTAAGATTTATTGTTTTGGACTATCAATGTGATTATACAATTAAAGCACTCCTTAGTCTGTATCGCTATTAATATTTTGAGAGCGAATGTCTCCGGGAGCGTGTCAAATTTGGGGCGTTAACACACCGTTCTAACGAGCGCCGAAAATGGGGGGGTCTCAGGTATCGTTCATTGCGCTAATTTTAGAATATACTGAGTAGGACAAAATATTAGGAATGGCTTGTTAGTCCTACCGGTTAATGTGCAAATCCTTTGGAAGAAAACTGACCTTTCTAGTTCTGGCGAGGTCAAAGAAACAACTAAAGAAAGAAAGAAAGAAAAAATGCATTGAGCGTTTCGGGCGAAAAATAAAATGCCATTAAGTTAAAAGGAGGAAAAAAATGTGTTGAGGGTTTCGGGCGAAAAATGTCAAAAAAGTGTTATCTGGCAGTGATGGTTGCGCAATCATTACGTGACCTTACATAAAGTTTTTGCCACCATTAGGTTAAAAAAGAAAAAAAAAAACGTTGTACGTTTCGGGTGAAAAATAAATGTAAAAAAAGTATTCCGTGACAATGTTGCACAATCATTACCTAAGGTGTGTGCTGTCGCTACGTTATAAGCGGGGATTCCCTCATGGGTTCCTGACACAGGGTTACAGAAAATTGCATCAAGCATATTAAACTTGAGCGTTTGAAAAGCGGTAAGTCAGTCGATGTAATTGGAGCCCCAGAGGGGTGTGTCATGGGAGTCTTGCCAAGTGTGTTCTCTTTAATAGAACCAGTGATCGCAGTGCACAGGTGTGACAACTAGAGGGCTCTGCTCGGAATCTTGCCAGCTGACCGCATTGCTCAGGTGTGACGGTTTGAGGGGTTGGTAGTTACATTATCTAATGTGCTATAAAATGGCGTCTGCCACCAGGGAAACGGATGTTTAGAGATGATTTCCTATAAAATGCTCGTATAAGGGTTTAAATAGAAAAACATCATGGGAAGTAGAAAAATGGGGTGGTGTTGGCTAGTAACTCGATTTATTATCAGGCTTCTGCCACCTGGGAGGCATGTTTAGACACGATTCCATACAAGCGTCTAAGGCTTTTAATAGAAAAAATTGTGGGGGAAATAAAACAGGTTGGCATTGGCTAGTAACCCCATTTATTATCAAAAATATCCATACCAACATCCAACAATCATAACCAGCAACCAAAAAACATAACCAACAAACAACAAACATAACCAACAAACAACAAACAACCAACAATCATATCCATCAACCATCAAGCAACAAACATAACCAACAATCCTTACCAAAAATCATAACCAAGAACCAACAAACATACCCAACAAACCACAAACACAACCATCAAACATAACCAACAACCAACAATCACATACAACAACCAAAAACAACAACCAACAAAACATAAACAACAAACATAACCAACAAACATAATCAACAATAACATCCAATGTTAATTTTCCTACGGCTACCATGACGTCAGAGAGCTCCCAAGGAATAGCCCAATACCTACAACTTCAAAACAAAAAGTCCGGATCGGGATTTGAAGTGGGTGGGCTGTGCTCGGACCTGGAGCTAGGGTACTACTTTCATTTATCTCTAGATGTGGTGTAATTATTTATTTAAATTTCTGTTGCTTTAAGATTTCATTTATTCCTTATTGGTGATTTTTGGTCGTATACAATTATTACCTAGGGTACGTAAGTAGTATCCGTATATAAGGTTTCAATTACACATGGAATTACACAAGAATATACAGTGCAGTTTGACGTGCACATTATAAAAAGTGACCAATCCTTTTATATTATATACCTATAAAATGAACAAACACGTTTTAAAAGTATAATTGAGATTATATAACGCAAGCAGACTGGTTTTTGAGGCAACACCCATTTTTTAGGGGCAATCAGAGAGAGCGGAGGTTACTCCATATAAGAAAACTTGATTGGTAATTGGATTCGAATAAAAGGAGTGATTTTCATTGCAATTCATAATAGTAAGAGAATTGAATTCAGAGAGAATAGTTCATTTGAGACGATATTAGTAGAGAAAATGAGTGAAGCATTTACACTATTGGAGGTTGATGGTGGAGCCGCTAGTAGAAAAGATATACGAGTACCAAACGTGGCTGTGGAAATAACAGGAGGCTGTAGACTATGCCTTGAATGGGATGATATGTATGCTAGATATGTGATATCATTAAGCAAATTTAAAATGGAGGAGCAATTATGTTTTGCTGCGAAATTCAATATTGTGTAAATAAATAGACTTCAGGCAGCATTAGATGCACTAGTGAAATATATTGATGAAAACAAATTGAATCAGTGATTATTATTGTTGTAATGATGCTCAATAAAATTGTTTCTAAATCAAAGATATTTTTCTTTCTATAGTAGACTAGCGTATATTTTTAGAGTAGAAAAAAAAATCTGATTAGTCTGAAGTTGGTTGTGAGAGTGTTAGGACTCTAAAAAATGGATAGATTTGAGAAAGAGCGAATCATGGGGAGTCTAGTGTTTATGTAAAAACCTTTGATTCTAGATGATGATTTTCTAGAGCTGTCTATCAAAGGAAGATATTTTCTCAGGGAATGCTTGTCGATATAATGAAAACTGATTCTCCATCATTAGACTATTGCATGAAGCTTTTACGTTGTGGTACAAATGCATTTACACAATTTATTGATATATTAATCACGACACAGCAAAATGATATTGTGGATATGCTTTTAAACACTAGTTTAGAAATTTAGGACTTTTTTTCATGAGAAAGATGGTGTTCAAGGATGATTTACTCCTCTCTCTCTCTATCCCACTCAATTTGTTGTTGTTGGTAGCTCAGTTTCATTGTGGCAGTGAGAGTGTCAACATACATGAAAAAATGTTCCATACATGTCCACTATGCATGTACACACTGGGCAGCTGGTCTTCATGTGAGAATTGCGCAATGATTGATGAGTATGATGAAAAGTGCAGATTATACAACCCGTGTAAATTGCATAGAGGATATGCTGTACAAATTAAAGGTTATAATTCCTGTCTTGAAGAGGTGTGTGACTCTCATCCTAGAGGGCACCTATGCTCCAATTGCCACTATGATAAATGTAATCAGTGGGAGAATACATATCCTGGTATGATTGGAAAGAATCCTAAGCGTGATTTTAGTTTACTGCTACGAGATTGGTATCGTCGTGGTTTTAGATTGTTCTGGGAGGAGGAGCCGGGTCAGCGATTCAACTGTTGGAACAACAAAAGAATTTGGTTTCTACGTCATCGTTGTGAAGACAATGGGTATTATGATTATAAGCCCACTGATTTTTATTTGGCTGTGACGGAATGTGATTCGCCACTTGAGGACACTGTTTGTGACATTGCTTCAAATAAGCAAATTGAAACATGTGAATTCTACAGAATGAATGAGAATAGTATCATTGACTATACAAAGAGATATGACAAGAGTGAAGTTACACTCTACTGTAGAAAATGTAACCCTGATATTGCAGCACATCAGGATCAGTATACTGTGAATTCAGATAATCTACCTGCATTAGTTGTTCTCGACAAATACCTATACCTAGTAGAAGATGAAATCTAAAGAGTAAGAAAAGTCGTTTTTATCATGTATATACATTTTTCATTTATTAATAAACATTTCACATACATTGTTAGAACATTTTATTCATAGGGCACTAAAATCAATATTAAACACGTTTGTAAGTATATTTTCCACTAGGAAGTCGTTCAATCGAGGTAAGTCAACGTAGATGTCGAGAAACTGCTTGTAGGTATAGCCAAGACATCTGAACATGAAAAAGAGTAGAGCATGAAAGCCACATGTCTTAGTCTTTAAATCCTGTACTCTTCGTTGATTTTGAATAATAGTTTTTCCACTGCTTTCAATAAAGTTGCTGATGTATGGAGTGTAGAATCTATACGACAGGCCAAGAGGATCAAAAAATTCAATATTGTTTGCTGTTTGAAAGATGCATAGCCAATGCCTGTCTTCAAAGTCGATGGACTGCTATTAACAATGATTAGGGTATTGTTAACACTTGGAATTTTTTCAATGGAGTCCGATGGTATGCAATAGGACTTGTACTGAGACATGTATGGATCCATATTAAATACGTTGATTATTTGGTTTGTGTTCATGGTGCTAGGTCTAGTAGAACACTGCCGTCGGGTGTGATTTCCCAATAGGTTTCAAATTGACTCAATGATATTAGCGTGATACTCTCAGTCAAAGCGTCGGCAAATGTGCACTCTAAACGTACATTCCCTGTTCGTACTATGCTCATATCCTGGGTCCCCGACAAGTCCAAAACAATTAAACCATGATTTTTTGAAAATATTGAATCGGTTATTCCAATTTCAAATAGTTGGGAGTCATGATCTAGGGATTGCATGGTCAACTCGTACAGAGTTCTATAGGATTTTTTGTCAAATGATAGAGTGTACAGCGAAATACCATTCACTTTGCACACAAGGCTAGATAGACCGAAAAAATTAAAATCATGGGGGGATTCAGTCCAGGATCCAACGGCACTGCTACTCTTCACAAAGGCCAAAGCCAATTTTTGATGGGATTTCTCCATTGATAAATGATGAATTGGTATAGCTACGAGAGCCGGTGGCAATGTGACGTTGATTGGTGATCGTATGGGGGACAAGAAGTTTAATGTTGTTGCCATTGGCTCTTAGCTTTTCCACTGCCAATACAACAGACCTCATTCCCTGTTGTTTTCGGACGTGGAGAATCGCCGATGTGATAATGACATTTGCATCGGGTGCTGCATGAAGTTTTTTTTTCTCAAAATGAAATTCGATGGGGCAACTTGCAACTTTATGTTAATCTTGACATTGGGGGGTAACCATTGGGATATATTGAATATTTCATGATTTAATTTTCCAACTAAATGATACTCCTGGCTCACTGCAGTAGTCAACTCACCGTCAGTATCAACACCTGATCGATATTCATAGCCTAATGACTGTCCTCTCAACTCATTATATGCCTTTGGTGTCATCATCATAAATTGTATGTAGCTTGCATAGTTGGATAAATTATTGCTAGTGCTCACCAATGTTCCATTAAGAAATACATTAATTTGTTTGAACAGGTTGTGTAGAATACAGTTTTAGTAGGAGAGACCATCGGCAACAGTTGGAGTTGTATTATCTGACTTTTTCTTCACCGCAACATTTAAATCAATAAATGTAGATGACAAATCAATGAAATATTCTTCATTGGAAAATATTTGAAAGTGTATATTTTCCAAGAGGGGTTGCTGGGGCTGAAATTGTTCATAGTAGCCATACTTGACACTGACATCAACATTTTCAGCATTGAACAGATTCAATGAGGAACTGATTGATGGATGTGATTCCTTGTGGGGGAGATAAGTCATCTTAAAAAGAAGAAATCCTTCTTTGATCTAACAATCTTTTTTCTTTTCTTATTGGTCTTCCTCGTTTTATTCCTCAAAATCCTGTTGATGTCCTTCGCTTCCCGCCTGGGTAGAGACTAGTGAGTGAATGACGCGCACGCATCCTTTTCAATCCCCTCCCATTTTGCTGAGATTTTAATTCCTCACCAACGCTCTTGCTGAAGATCTAATATTTTCCTTAACACTCTCCTTGAAATTCTTACCTGACCCCCAGTCCTGTAGTGTTGAGGCAGCAAAATTTGATGCAGCAGGTACAAGATATTTTCTGGCAAGGGGTAGTGCAAAACGAAACAGCCTAGCAAACCAGCTACCAAGACCATAGCCAGACATTGTAGTACGCCCCTTGCAGTAGTCCAATCCATTTCCTATTTGACGTGGACTCAGAGCACCAACATAGCAATCAATATTGGGACAGAAAAATGGAATTCTTCTATTTTTCATTTTAGGTGGTGATGGTGACGTCGACGATGGGTCGAAAATGACATGTAATCACTGCTATGCCTTTTGTTATTGCTAAAGGATCACCCAATTCACTTCTTAGTGTTAACTGACAGAGTTCCAAATACGAAGTGTTTACAGAAACATACTGAAGATGCTTTATATTATAGTGATGAACAAGTTCATGAGTTGTTTTTCGTTCAAGAACACGTAGGAGGGGCATTTGAATTACCAACTATTGACGTTTCCACAAAGGATGCATAGAAAAATATGCAAGAGTCCGAGGCGAAACCAGGTGGATAATCAGCAAAAATAACTTGATCCATCCCGTAAACGGTGCCAGCGTTTTTCCCATTGATCATATTCTGTTTAAAGCCAAGAACGTCTCTCAGATTATCATTGAGAATAATTATTTCAGTGTCAACAGGTGAGGTAATGTAAATCCTATGGTGTTCCAATGAATAATTAAAATGGAATGTACCACTCCTACGATATGAGATTTTCCTATTGATTGTACGACACAAATCTGTCATATCATTATATTCAATATATTTCAATTTGACAAGTGGATATTCGCTAGATTTAAGTGCTTCAACCCATTCATACTCGACAAAGAGTGACCAGTCGAATAGTATAACTTTTGTATCATACACACGATCCTTTCTCAGGATGTCATAGGTATTTTTGAGAATACAATCGACAAGAGCCAATTCATACGCACCGTAAAATTTGATGGCGGGGGAGAGTTTCGTCCAAAAATCACTTGTCTTATTCAAATCATTGTAGAGAGAATCGGAAACGTTGGACATAAATGTTACATAGAAATCATTGGGCATTGTCAATATTTTCAACACCGATCCAATAATCAAAATCGAAGTTGTATCCTAGCCACCGAACAAGTAACTGTTTCTTACCCCTGTGAGTACGAGTCTTTAATATCTTTTCAATTTGATAGATTTAACTATTATTTTTAACTTTTGTAGTTCATAGTCATAAAAGCCGCCGAGATTCTCTTCATCTTTGGTATCGCGCAAACGATAAGTTATGGGTTTTAGTGTCTAGGATTTTTGCCACTTTAAAAAGTTCTGTGGACCACAAGTAATTCCCCTTTTCAAAAACATTAGTTGTTCTATTAATTCGAAGAGTATCACCAACATTGAATTTTTTATTGTTATTGACAATTGTTTCATTGGAATATTGTTTAAGAAAGGTGTCAATTGTATCATGATCAGAATGATTAACTTCCGTTGGGGTTGAGTTGGACAATGATCGATGAGGTCGTTGATTATAAATCAACATGATTTTATCTAAATCATGAATAAAAGCAGATGTATTTTTCAATATATAATATCTTGAAAATTAAAAGTCGAATAGTTCTTATCAATCGTTCGGCCAATGCAGCCTTTATAGGACTATGACTATGATAGAGCAGTGTACTATATTTCACTAGTACTTTTGCAAAATGGGGATTAACAAATTCACTACTGCGATCCGTTTGAATTTTTTTATACGAATCCTGTTTGAGAATACTTTCAACGGCCTGAGCAACTTCAACACTTCTCTTTGACCGCAATGGAATCGCATATGCATAACGACTATAAACACTGATTGAAAGTAGAATGTGCTTGTACGGTGTATTGTGACGTCTTTGAATCTCATCTAGAGTTAGTTGCTTGCATTGAGATGCTTGCATTATATGCAATGGAAAAAAGGCCTTAGTTTTTCGATAATGATTAGCACTAAGCCTATGATTTCTATGCAGAGTGTAACTTGATTCATTTTGTAGATAGTCTTGTACACTTTTAGTGTGAACAACAGTAACTTTGGAAAGAGTGGTGGGGGAGCTTAAACTCCCCGCTTCACCAATATTTTCATAAACACCTTTCAGAACTTCAACCATTTTGAATGTAAACACGTAGTGTAACGTCCGCTACCCTTTTGTATACTATTGGTTGGCGATGGGGGTGATGGTGACATTGACTTGATAAGTTTTTGCTTTTGTCTAGCCATCAATGGTGTGCTGTTCCTCCTCCTCACCATTGTCAAGTTTCCACTAGGTGTGCCAGTATTTCCAAGATTGATTTAAAATCCTCTTCTTATTCTTCATGTTCATATTTTAATGGTGTTGTTGTTGATGATGATGGTGCATGTTCATTTAATTCTTTTAGAATTTGTCTATTGCTAATAAGGCTTTTGGGGAAGTTTAATGTATTCAGAAATTTGTATAGATGAGCGTCAAATGATAATAGTCCTTTACGATTTGTAACCATATCATAGATTAAATCAAGTAGATTATAGATCTTGCCCTGAATTATAATCCCTTTCCCATTGCTATCAACTTGAATATGATCCTGACCACTTTCCATGAGATATGTTAGGAGTCGTTTACTTTGTTCACGATATGAGTGGCGCATTAGATTTCCAATTTTCAACACAATTGAATCCAATTCCTCCTTCTTTAATTGTGTTCCAGCAGCAGCAGCAGAATCCTGAGGAGATGATTCGTTTTTGTGATCAATACCCCTGGTTTTCACATGATAGGGCTTATGTTGGTCCACTCGGCGAAGTGCATCTTGAAGTAAGAGCAGTTTTTTATCATCCTCAATATTCTCGTTGTCAATGAATTTACTCAGATTGTCCTCAAAGTGTTCCACGGGTGAGAGAGCGAGTTCTATTGGAGTCAACTTATAGGGTTTTGCCATTCTCTAGATAAAACAGTTTACAAGTCCTGCAATTATTGGTAGTAAAAGTGTGAAAAAGCTACCGCCCGCCTGAAGAAGACGTTTCCTTTTAACATTCTTTCCTTTGTTTTTTGAGACCAATGTACGTACAATGGAACGATATTGCTTTGCCTGTTGCTTAACTACTTCTGGCAGTTGAACATTGCCCTCCGGTCAAATTTAAACAAAGTTCAGATATTAGACTAATGAAATCATTGTCAATACCATGTTTGAGTATGGCTTTCCTAAGCGAGGGTTTTGAAGTGCTTAGAACTGAAAATAAATGTCTATTTTCATGTAGTTTCCTCAGTGTCATGATAGCAACTAATAGCCTTTTTTACTGTTCACGGGGAGATATACTGTAATTTCATTGTCAAAAATAACTGTGACTACACGCAGATCCTCGGGTGTATTTTGATTAAGATCCAATAGGATATAGCCGTAGGGTTTATTAGTTGCCTGATTGTATGCTGAGAGCAGAAATTTAAGGGTGCCGGGGTATATTTGTTAATTAAGAGTTATTAGTGAGCTAGAATCACGAACAACTCTGTAGATGATATAGTAGGTGCAGTTCAATGCAAGTGTTTGCATACATTTGCTCTGATGAAAGAGATTGTGTAGAACCAGAGTAACGGAAATCTGTTCATGATGAGAGCGAACAGTGAACAGTTGTAGCATTTCCTGGGACCATTGTTCAATAGATTCAGCCAGATCGTCAATAATTAGCCAAGAGTTTGGTTCAATAATGCTGAAAACATCAAGTTCCTGTGTGAATTGTATCTGCACCAATCCTGCTATGCCAATTGCATTTATTTTATCGTATGACTCCTGCCAAATACTGTAACAATAGTAGATTTTTTTCGGCTTTTCACAAACATTTTATTGCAATTTTTTAATTATTTTAGTTAAGAGTGTTGTTTTGCCTGACATTGGTGGCCCACACAGAAACGATCTGAATGGTGTTTTAAATTGATACATGTTCCCTTCAACAGTTCCCCTACAACTAACTCTAGACTATAGTTGTCTAATGACTAAATAATTTCCCTACTAGTCCGTTCAAGAATAATGAGGAGAAGAAGAAGAATAAAGAATCATATTTTCTTTTATTATATGCATAAAAGTAATAGCACTTTATAAATACTACATTGAACATGAAAAAGAAGCACATTAAACATGAAAAAATACACTTTTTTAAAATTTATTTATAATAAAAAATACAACATTTATTTTACATGAGCACTAAAAAAACACTTTAATAAATACACTTTTTTTATTTATAAAAAAAATTACAACATTTATTAGAATATACATACACACACACACACACTTAAAATAATAATATCACACTTTTATTTACACAACATTTTAAATTTGAAATGGGGTCCCCCCGGGGGGGGTGGCCGCTGCGGCGGCGGCCGAAGGCCGAGGGTGGCGGCTGCGGTTGCCGGGAAGTGCCGCGGGGCCCGCTGCGGTGGGCCGGGAAGCACCGCGGGGCCCGCTGTGGCGGGACGGAGGGGGTATTAAATATTGGAATTTGTGAGGAAATTGCTCTGCCTTGCACGCACACACACACATACACACATTAAAAATTGTTTGTGATAAAAAAAAAAGAGAAAAAAGAATTTAAAAACATCCATCACCAAAAAAAACCCTCCCACCCAATTTGTACTATTTTATGGAATTTAAGTTAATTTTTGTAGACCAAGTTATTTTCTGTACTCTACACATTCAACTCGGTCTGAGATTAAATAGTGACCGTGTGGTAGTACCTTCACACCATCCTCAAGTACATAGACTTTGTCCGATATGGCTGACATGGCGTTTTTCTCAACTCTAACTGTATAGTTTTGAAATTGTAAAGAACGAATCGCCATGACTTTATCTCTTTGGACTACACAACGTTCCACACAGTTTCTATACACACTCATGTCGAAATTATTTTTTACAAAGTGTGTAGGTACCCCCTTGCAAACGTGTTTGATATTCTTGTTGTGCGTTTCCACACAGTATACATTCGACCCAGGAAACACACCACCTGATATCAGATCGCTACCGGTTTTCAGATTTTTAACATTAACAATTGATTTGGGGCCTGGCATTTCACTAGCTCTGGGTAGCGGGATTCATCCTAATTGGTTTAGTCCATTCGTTAGCTAATGTACTCGCCATTTTACAAATCATTCAATAGATTTTCAGTTTTAACTTTTAACAGGAGTGAATCAGTTTCCCCGTAATACGCTTGAACTTGTCCCTCAATCGACTACTGTACCTTGTATACATTATAATAAAATGACAACATAAGTTTTTTAGATATTTCACTTATTGCAATCCCGCCTGCAATATTTTTATTTAAAACAATGTTTCTTTTCTTGCGATGTAGGAGCACCATATCAGAGTCTATGATTGTGAACGACGTGAAGTTTGGATCCGCAATGATTCGAGCACAATCTTTGGGATTGGTTACAATGTCACATCGACTTCTGTTTTGTACGTTTTCGCACATTTTACCGAAGGCTGAGTTCAAAATGAGTTTATAGACTTCTTTTTCAACTTTCGTTTTCGCTTGTGAACGCTTACTGACAAAGGTGTCAATAAAACGTTTTCATGTTAGGCTTTTGATCAAATTGGAGGGCTCTATGAATCTTTGTGACTTTGAAACCATTGGACACTATGCATTTCAATAGCACGCGATGAACAACGATATTCTGTTTCGGTTTGAGGTTGGCAATTAGTTTTTGTTTTGAAGGTACCCAGTGCATACTCCCATCCTCTACTAAGATAAATTGTAGGGGCTCAGAGAGTCCCTACCCACCGGTCTATTTATGCACGGGAAAACAAAAGTTTTTTACCGAGTCATGGATTTCCATGGGTATTTCACCGTCAATTTAAAAAAAACCATCCCTGTGCCCCATTCTCCTCAACGCTAGCAATGTCGGGGGAATTCGAAGCACATGGATTGTTAATCCATTTATAATTGCCACACGGCAAATAGTAACGAGACATTGCCGATTGGTAAAGGGAATTCATATCCAAAAAAAACTGCGTCTGACTTTTCATCGGTGTGCTGTCCGGTCGGATCAGTTTTCATGATACGGTCCCCGTGAAAAACATACCCACCCCTCATTGATCTCTCTACAAACAGATGCTGATCCACATCGACGATCAGACCTATTTCTTATTTGCTGATTTTAAGTATCAAGTCCATCACCAGATGAGGAGTGGAAAAAATAATAACCTAAATCCAACCCAAATTCTTCATAGATTTTATCCGTATTTTTGCACACAATGTCCAGAAGAGTGATTACGTCACTGGCCAAGTATAGTTTACAATAATCCCACCCATTTTTACATCCGCCCTTTGCCCTAACCCTCTTAGCAAATTCGTAATCGCTAGTGGTGCACTCACTTTCAGTAAGAGAATTGTAAAAAGCTTCAATGGGCGGTAATGACACCTCATCTAGCCTCGAGGCAGAGTTGTAATAATCATATGCATATATGCCCTTACAAGTTAATAAATCATACATTTCATCATCGGGGAAGCGCTGTTTAAGGAGGGGGAAGCTGTCAAAATTCTCACTTTTCTGTACCTGAATCAATGGACTTAAGGATTTGGGAAAGAAGCTGAAAGAGTCTAAAAAACGGATTTTATTCAGGCACGTCTTACCCTTGTCAACTGTTTTCCACATGAATTCTAGCAGCAACAGCTTTCTCCGATGATTTTGGTATGATATTATATGAAAAAGAACCATCTATCCATGCGTCATCTGCAACTCCACCCTTGGCAATGCGGGCCAACGCCGGTAGAACAAACTTTAAGTCGTAATTGGAATTGTGTATAAAAACAGGTACGAAATATTGCTGTCTAACGTTTAAATTGCACGACTGATGTGCTACCCCTCTAAACATACTCCCCCCCCCCGATGTTATTTCCTGCCACAAATGATCTTGGTCGATCATCTTCCTCCTCCCTCCATTCCAACACCATCATCAAATTCTCCCTTGCAAACCCAACATATTTTACGATTTTTAATGGCCAATCTTTCATCTGGTGATAGGAGCATTGGATAGTTTGTGTAACGAAGGCACGAAATTGCACCGTTCGCTGTTTTGATTAGACCGCCCAACATCTCAACTACATCCAGCACTTGCATGGTATTACCGGAATCTCGTTGCGCACGAGCGTAAGAGACCCCTATGGCTTCATGTATTTCAACACGATTTGGATTGGACGAATCGTACACGTCTGTGAGTCGGACATCGCAGTTCAAAGCGATCTTATTGCTTTGTTGGAGCGTGTTTTGGAAATTCTTAAAACGTACGATCGCTCTATCTCCGCTTACCGTCTCCACAGCCTGGTATCCATGACGTTTAAAGTGTTTCATGTGATTCTTTAAACTTTAAATCAGAGCGAAATCTTGAGAGGCATGTTGGACAGTAATAACACACACACCCATTTTTACCCTCCCCCAAAACCCTACTAATATCGGTAATTGGATTAAAATGTCCAATTGAATCAGGCTCTGCGGGTGGCGTGTATAGAAGCCACCCCAAGGTTCCACTGATTCAATTGAAGGAGCCCTCACTGGAAATAATACGCCCTTCTTATCGGAACGGTGCCCCTCCTCAAATTCTGTTTCATACTGCAACACCGTGACACCAATCTTTAAATGTGCATTAGCCCGCTCGAAAATATCTATTCCTTTTAATGTCACGGGAAATTGACCTTTTAAACAATTAAAATCTTCTATGGGGAACTTTGAACCCTCCCTACCATTAACTGCCAATTCATCCTACTTTGTCTTAGAGGCATCTATTTGAAGAGGTTTATATGCGGCAATTAAAAATGTAGACTTCAAACACTGTAGCCTCGTATCGAAACAGATTCGTTGTATTCCCCTACATCCCGCTAAATCTGAATGATATTTTAAAACTATAGCCCTCTCCCCATGCCCACCTCTTAAAATAATATCCTTTTTAAATCTACAAATATTAACGTTTAAAACCCTCAATAAATAAAACCACCGAGCCGCTACCCCCCTCGTTATAATTTTCCCATTTAGTTTGAATGCTATTAACCCAATCTAGAAAAGCCTCCTCATAATTTGATAAATGCGGGCGAATTGCCAACATCTCTGTATGCAAGTATTTCGAATACAGCTCGCTCTCATTTTCATTAAAAAATATTTTTAGTGCTATTGATGCTTTTAAAACTGATCACCACCCCCAAGCCCCCATCTGTTGTTCAAGAATGGCTCGAATCTTGTTAGCATATAAATGGGTAATGTCCAAGAGATCTGTTATTATATCCCTTGAGATCAATGAGTTAAATGGATCGCCGAATTTGGCGCTGTAGACCTTTGTACGGTGCAAGGCAGAGCTGGAAAGAAAACAATCTGGAAGTGGGGATACTTTTAATGATGTTATATCACTATTAGTACTAGCTGTATCATTAACCAGAATGGTGAGGGGTGGTATAGAATTGTCAATAGCACCACCCCAGTCTGTTCAGTTGCATTGGAGGGAGGTGGCATGAAATCCTCTAGGCTAGTTAGTATATCTTCCAGGGTGTCTGGGGATAGCTGATCAAGCCAGCCTGTATTGTCATGTGACGGAATTTCTTTATGAGGACCCGGTTGAGATGCACTACTACTACTAACATCACCTAAATGTTCTCACGTAAATATATCTGTCCATTCTGAGTCCTCCACCATGTCAGTGTCACAGGTTAGATCATCTAGGATGGCCTTGTCCCCAAAACAATCATTTAAAAAACCTCTATACCACTCCATATTATCAAGAACTAGTGTAGGCTCATCCCTAAGCTCCATTGGTGGTGCGACGATTGGTTCAGGTCCACTAAAAATGGATGCTTCATGACCTGATGTTGATGGCGCTGCTAATTCATTAATCTATAGAAAAAGGGTTTATTTTCTATGTGAAATAACCATTATTTTATAAAGTTAAAAAACTATGTTCATTTTTCACCCCACCTCAAAACTTAATTTCCCCTCCTAGCATTATATTCACTAAATACTTGCCCCCCTCCCCAGAAAGTTCAGAAACAAGCAATAGTCTATTTCTCCTGAAGCATTTCAAGTCAGATGTTTACTGGGCTATTAAATAAGTAGCATTTTTACATCTTCCTCAAAACTTAATTTCCCCTGCTAGCATTATTTTAACTAAATACTTGCCCCCACACTCATATAGAGTAGCCAAAATAGAGCTTAGCCAATTCTAAATTTCATCATTTTTTTATGTTATTAATTACACTGAAAAAAAAGAAATTGAACATCTAAAAAGCTCCCCCCCCCCGATAAATATTCGCTAGTTTGGTTTGGAATAGCAATAAAGTAAAATAAAAAAATATTTGTCAAGGAACTGCGATTAGTTCAGAAAGAAGCAATAGTCTATTTATCCTGAAGCATTTCAAGTCAGATGTTTACCCGGGTATTAAATAAGTATCATTTTTACATCCCCCTCAAAACTTAATTCCCCCTCCTAGCATTATTTTTACTAAATACTTACTCCCACACTTCATATAGAATAGCCAACATAGAGCTTAGCCAATTCTAAATTTCATAATTTTTTTATGTGTTATTAATTACACTGAAAAAAATGAACATCTAAAAAGCCCCCGATAAATATTCGTTTGTTTGGTGTGGCATAGCAATAAAATAAAATAAAAAATATTTGTCAAGGAACTGTGATTAGTTCAGAAAGAAGCAATAGTCTATCTATCCTGAAGCATTTCAAGTCAGATGTTTACCGGGGTATTAAATAAGTACCATTTTTACACCCCCCCCCCCCTCAAAACTTAATTTCCCCTCCTAGCTTTATTTTAAGTAAATACTTGCCCCATTGGGACTTGTTCATTGTCTTGGGTACTTTACGATTTCTCATAGGCCACTGGCCTAATTTGGCTTTTGTGTGTGCCCCATTGTTTTTGTGTGGGTTCCATTGTAACGGAACCCACGTGTATCTGAACTCCAAGCAACTGAACCCTCGTGCATCTGAACCCCCCTGTGCAACTCCACCCCATCTAACTAAACCCCGTGTAACTGAACCATCGTGCAAGTGAACCTCCGTGCAAGTGAACCCCTCTATGCAAATGAACCCCGTACAACTGAACCCTCTATGCAAATGAACCCCCGTATAATCGAACCCTCGTATAACCGAACCCCCATACAACTGAACCCTCGGTGCAACTGAACCCCCTAAGCTATCTGATAAATGGTGCTTACGATAGAAGTTAAAGCTAGCTCGCTACAAAGTGTTCGTGGGGCATAGTGAATCACGCTTTCTCTCCTCAAATTCATGACAGTGCTGCCAGTCTTATGATATAGTTTTGGTCGTTTTTGGCTTGACGCCTGAACATCTGAGTCCTGGAAATAAAAATCAATTTTTAGTTATTCACTAGATATTTAAATACGATATATGAAAAAAAAAATATACAATTTCAACTATTAGCTACATTTGAAATTTATTCAGAATATTAATGGTGGTCACCCCTTCCTCCAACTCCTCTTTTTTTCTTCAATGATTACCCCTTTAGTAAATACACACGCATACATACAATGATCGTCTCAATTATATATGGCACGGAAGATACTTGCTATCTGTTGAGTTAAAAATATAAATTGTTGGGAACGCTATTTCACCGAGATATCTTTATATCTGGCCATCTGCTTTGAAGCTAGCGAAAAATATACGATCTGAAGCATTTCAAGTCAGATGTTTACTGGATATTAAATAAGTACCATTTCTACACATCCTTCAAAAC